>VDFB02075321.1:176089066-176606951 GCA_007258455.2 Sequoia sempervirens
AAGGTCTACCAATCTTCATTGGCATTAGGAAAACATGAAGCCTTAAATCCCTTTCTTGTCCACTCCCTTCTTGTGCATAATGACTTGAGTTCCATGGAGTATAAGATAAGACTTAGTAATGACAACCGTCCAAACCATATGATAGAAGCAGGGATCGTTTATCATTTAATATCCTGTGTAGGAGAGACATGACAATGTTTATGCCACCCACATAAGGTAAGCCATGGCAGTGCTTATGCCCCCCAGCTAAAGCGAGTCGCAGCAATATTTGTTCCCCTCATCTAGGGTGAGACACGGCAGTGTACATGCCCCTTACTCCAGGTAAGTCACTGCAGTGTCTACACAACTTACATCTATCATCAATAGTTCTAGAGTTGTCTCACATAGAGCAAAACAAGTAAGTCACTGTAGATTTTATGCACCCTAACTATGATGAGCATTGCAGAGTTTATACACCCTGTCCCTGACATTTTGGCCCAAGCACATAAATTATATTGACTGGTGAAGTGGAAGTGACACAATAACATTGTTGAGCTTCACAAAACCTTAAAGAAGGGTTAGACCTGCAACGTGGTTGACCAAATTTTAAAAAGTGATTCCTCATTAACAAGATGGAATCCTTATTGCTTAAAAGTAAGTTCATCAAAGCATATGTGTAGTTAGCATTATGTAATCATTTGATGTACATATTTTAATTTTGTAATGAGAACCAACCATGATTTTGTCTTAGTATATTGGCTGGTAAGCGTACTGTACTTAGTTATGTTTTGGTTCATATCAAGATAGTTGTGACCTAACCAATATGTCTCCTAGTTGATTCACAGCATATGTACAGAGACCTTGGTTAGGGAAGTTAGCTCTCATACAGTGTCATATTCTCTTTGTACACTAGCATGTGAATGTACACTACATAAGTTGCAGCCTCTATCCCATGTTGTGTCATGTACCATCATTGGTATGTTATTATGTTCTTCAAATGCTTAGTGTTCTTTGTTAGTATAACATATTTCAATATTTGGTGTCATTGCTTTTACTAGGTCAGGTCAGGTAAAGTCCTGTTGCCAATAATCATTGATGACACGTCAAGATAAAGATATAATGAGAATGACTGGGCCAATCACTAGAGCAACATAAAGAAACCAACCAAGAAAGAGAAGATCAATTAACTTAGGATTTCACATTTCTTTCAAACCTGTCTGAAAGAGAGCACAAACGAGAACATATTCAGATGTCTTGGCCTGTAGCAAGCACGTGGATTGGATGATGTGCTACCTAATGAAAGTGTTGGCTAAATTTCATATAGTTCTCCAAGACCTCCAGAACTAAATGCCTAAGACGAACAAGAAGTTGAACAACAAGGAATCTTATTGAAGAAGAGGAATAATCATTTCAAGAGAGAAGTTGACAGACAAATTATTAATTAGCGCCCCTGAACCAGAATAACAAGAAGATGCTACCAATATCAAGGAGAAGATAAAGAAATAAAAAGATTGACTCCGTTGATGGAACAAAGAGAACAAACATTAAAATGCAGGAGGGAACCGATTACTTGCAATATCAAAATATCAAGCACAACCCCAAAGCCAAAGCTGACGTTAGAACTACAAAAGGAGATTGCAGAAGATTCTGAAAGGCTACTGGGTTGAAATAGTGTGGCAGTTGTCCCTACTGGATGAAGGTGTATAATTTGCTAGCTAAGATGGATTGGAAGGTGTTGTTGAGTTTTCAAATGAGTCAACCAAGAGTCAACCCTTTAGGGTGAAGTTCTTGTGCCAAGATGAAGCCTAACAACTTCAGCACAAGAGGAGATGCATCTTTGCTGAGAACGTGAGAACTATTGAGTACTTGACTATCAATGATAAAGAGGAACCTAAAATTCTAGGCATAGTGAGAGGATGAACCGGACAGTTAACAAAAGAAGGATCAAAATTTGAAGAAAATCAACGTACTATGCAGATTGCTCAAACTAAGGAAGATCCAAGATCAATAGGGATCAAGAGCTACTAGGAGAGTATCAAAATGTGCGCAATAGTCTTTCCAAAGCAAGGAGATTGCATTGAAAGAGAACTAACAAGACGCCAACACAGACATTGGGAACCCAATAATTCTTAATTTAGAGAGGTAAAATCTTTCAAAGTTTAGTAGTGATGGGTCAAAGAAGCTTGTTTGTAATTGCAAAATATGCATCACATGTTGGACTACTGATGGGAAGACTGATTAACAACATTGGTTGTGATCACTCCTAGCCAGACTCAGAGGGGTGGCAATTAACTGGTATACGAAAAAAAAATAGTTGCTCAAAGATAACAATGAAATTGTTGCTAAAATATACAATGTCCCACAAGGTAAACATGAGTCACTAGGAGCATCTAATAGAAGACTCGAACAATTGTTGGAAAAACTAGAAAACGAATCAAACAGCAGATTGAAAAAACAGTGATTCATAAAGTGGTCAATGCCTTCACAATGAAAGAAACTGAAGGTGGTCCAACCTTCACTATATGAAAATGTCTACAATTGGGCAATGGGTATAAGAGTAAACTCAAAACATTCGGGCAATCAAGAGTGTGAAGTTATATATCTCGCTCAAGTGACGAAGATGAACTGAGCTTGAAAAGATGAGGAAGATGAAAGCACAAAGAAAAAACTGGTAGTGCATAGACTACAAATTCAAAGGTTACACAAGAAAGATTTTCCTTAAAAAGATGTTTTGCAAATTCTAGCAGGTAGTAAGTCACTCTGTTAAAGACTTCCATTATAAACTGATGAGTAAGAATGCCAATGTGTTAGAGAGTGAATCATCCACACCACCTAAGCCCTAGAATAATCAAAGAAATCAAGAAGCAATGTCTGGTGGATCCAAAACTCAAAGAAAAATTAACAAGAGCCAAAATTATAGCAAGGGCAGTCAAACTCAATATGACCCTTTGATTGACCAATCATGCAGTGTCCCAAGTCAAATGAATGGGGACACTTTGCCTAAGATTATCCCACCAACCAATGCAATGCAAGACTTCTATATTAGTGTTGTGGGCCAATGGATCATACTAATTGAAGAAGGGTTCAAAAGAGAATGTCAACATGATGACATGGCAGAGGACAGAGCCATTGAAATTGCATGATTTTAAGCCAAGAATCACAATACCCTGACCAGAGGACATAGAAGGAGATGATGGTTGAAGCAAAAGTAGGGGTCAAGAAGCATTGGCTAAAGAACAGATGTATTTGCATGCATGTACAAGTAGATTGACCAGGCCGCTTTCTTCAAGTAGGATATTGAGAAACAAGTCTTGAAAAAAACTATTCTACAAAAGAGAATCAAATTGTTGTAGAGCATTCCCAATTTGCAAGATGCAATCACTACTAACACACACATACCTAAGAATAACTAGGATCGAAAAACCCATTGCATACATTGAGGAAACCACAACCAAAAGACTAGAATCAATATTGGAAATTTGGAACCCTCGCCATTGAACATAGGTGAAAAATCAAATGCATACGATGATAAATTTTGCAATGAAACTAGTTATAATACACATGAAATTGTTGGGATTAGTCAAGAATCAACACCACTGTAAATGCATGCTCGAGCAAGAATGTACTTCCTAAGGAGGGGTATGGTAGAAGCTCTTGAAGCCAACTGTTTGGCCTCCTACCTTCCAAATTGCTGGTGCATAATAGTATAGTATCAAAGTCTTGGGCGTGATCATGGCACAAAAGGTGTTGATTGGAACTGGTCATTCATGTTGAACTTTGTTATCATTTCCTCATGCATAAAGGCTTGTGATGCACTGTCAAGACAAGACTAGTTTATAGCAACCAAGGCAAACCACAACTAGAATAAAAAAATCTCTCTATAGAAAATAGAGGCATAAAGTACATGTGATTGACCTCAATAGTCAAACAATGAACAAGTGGCTAACCTCACATGACTCTTCAAACACAGGAACTAAGATGTAGATGCAAACCAAGGTACATTGGAGTTGAAATCTACTCATTTGTGGATGTCATTTCTAGGTACAGCAAAATCAGCATAGTTAATAATGCAAAATGAGCATCACTTTTATAGTGGAAGATGAAGCTTATGCCCATAATTCTGTTCAAACTCTAGATTGTCTCAGCTACATTTTACAAAACCATCCCACATATTTTCAACCATATATGTCAAGTGAAGCCTTCAAGGCATTCCTAGACAATTGGTCTATATACAATAATTTGGAGTTCCACCTCTTCTCTCTAACCAAGTGTATGTGGCTATGATGAGTAGTCAAGTTAGCCCTCAACCTAAAGAAGTGTCGTTCAAGATTCCTCCAAGTAAGCTTTTTGGCCATATTGTGTGTATATTTGGACTGGACCAAGGACATACTCTAACAAGACCAAGGTCATTGCAAAGATGGAAGCTCCTAAAAGTATTACATGGGTGAGGTCCTTCTTCAAAAACTTTGATTATTACTAAAATTTCATAAATAATTTTTCTCAAGTCTCCAACCCTCCAAACTTGCTAACAAGAATATCATTTTTCTCATAAATAATAAGCATTATCATGACCACCCCTAAGGCATATAAATTACAACCCAAGGGAACTTATGCTGAAGTGCAACATCAAAAGGATATAAAATCAAAAAATTCAAAATCCTTTGGTTATTACCATTTAAATTACACAGAATGGAATGTAGAGCAACAAGTGGAGAATCAAAATGGCACATTGTGCAAGGAGGCAATAAATGTATCAATGTTGAAGCTATACAAGCTTCAAACAAAACTGCTCATATAAGATCTACTTCAAGTTTGATGATTGGATGTCAAGTGGACTGCAAATAGTGATGGCTCAAAAATTAACAAAGGTGAACACATTGATAAATATGACCCATAATAAAAGTTTGTTGAGGGGAAAAATAAAGAATAATAAAAAATAAAAGAAATGAAATTATAAGTTTAGGTCTAAGTTATCTATCACATCACCAAAATTCACAAGTGTAACATTGCCATTCTCCTTGTGTTTTGCCCATCAAATGTGTGATTGCCATCATGCTACATGGCCCCCCTGTAAATTTGGCCCCATTTTAGGACTTCCTCATTTACACAATTATAAACCAGCAAGCCCTGTACCGCATACCCATCTAAAGATGTCCTCATTCTCTTGTGTCATGCTGTTGAACCATACAATTCATTGCAACATATACCCATCTAAAGTCATGTGTACTCCATTGAGGAGGCACAAGTTTTGATTAAGAGGGAAGTAGAGCATGTAAAACCTTGTTGCATTCTACTCCTACTTTGTATCTTATTTGGCAGTGACCTCATAAAACTACCTTTACCTTACCTGTGACCAAGAGGCATACAATAAGGAGGAACCCTACCAGAAGATGTAGGGCCCTATTAGAATATCACACTTCTTTCTCACTCTATGCTGCCCTCTAAGAACTTCAACCTCTTCTACCATACATATTGCCTGCATAAAGAAATGTGCAATAGTGGGATTATTTACAATACGGTGTGTGGTCCTTGTGAATGCCAGATGTGAGATATATGGGTCACACAACACCTGCAAGAAACATAACAATAAGAAAACTAATTCGTTGAAGAAAAAAAGCTTTTAAAGGCATCCAAGACAGCATAGGGCAATCACGGGTTATTGAAGCTGTAAATTGTGTTGAAGAATTTAGAGTAAATTTTTAAAATAAAATTCAGCCAGGGCATGTCAGGGCTGCCTCTGACAAATTTCAGCAAGGTTTTTCTAATGAATTTCAGCAAAGGGGTTCCTAAATTTTATAAAAAAACGCCATTGGAAGCCAAAGACAGTGAGAATGAAAACCTCACCCATTAGTTCCTGCTGTTTGCCTTAGTTTAAGGCTTTAATCCATCTTTGGACCAAAATACTTTGGCTGAATTCCCTTACTGGAAGGTTAAACCAGTTCATGCTTATTGATAATTCAGGATTCAAAATGGTAGTGACAGCTGATAAAAAGAAATCTACACCACAATCTACAAGCACAGGTACATCTGACTCATCAAGGAGGCCAAAGACCTAGACGACACTCACAGACACAGTGTTTGAGAGATTTGATACACCCCATGAAGGAAGATTAGACCAGTCTGCAACAATGTCCCCAATCATAAGATGATTCACAACTCTTTGACGGCACATTTTCAACCATAACAATAGGACCAAGCAGACAACAGAAGACTTGCGAAGATAAGGGAGAGCACACAGAGACAGCAGAATCTGCACCTAAAACTGTAATTTGAGGGTACCTACTTGTCACCAAGTTTGCAACATGTTGGTTGAACAAGCCTAAATACCACAAGTTTAAAATAGCTTTGCAGCAAACAGGGTATATAAAATTCTGCAAATGTTGTAGTTCTCTACATGGGAGTTTGGGCCTTATTTCGTTCACTTAGTGTCTAGTTACAACCAAGACACTTAACAATCATTTATCATGTATATGGATATGGAGGTGGTAATCACCTAAGGCCTTCAGATTTGTGCTTGGGGTGCTATCTAATAGCAAGTGCATTATGAGGTTGGCTTACACCATCCTGTCAATGACAATATAGAAAAATATATAAATCTTTGTAACGACTATGAAAATTCTTCAATCATCTTGAAAAAGCATTTGTTAGAAAATTCTGGTGCTGGGGATAGCTTAGAACATGATGAGCTTAGCTTACATCATCCTGTTGACAAGGAAGGTACCATTGCTACAAAGGAAGAAAAGCAAATGAATAATTATAATGCTTCTTTATCATTGACTATCGTTCATTAAAAATACTTTAGTTTGAGGCTTCTTCACCAAAGAATGCATTTGGTCTTCTCATGAAAGTTCTAATTGTAAAATCAGATGTGTGCAGTACGTTTGAAAGTTTGATATTGAATTCTTCTTGTGTAGGTCCTCAATTGGTAGCCATATTTATTGCCATATGAATTGGAGTGGATTCTTCATATCAAGGGACCCAAATGGTGAGTTAGTTTTAGCAGAACGGGCTGTGATTAAATATGCATTAAAAAAATTGATAATTGCAAAAGCCATTTGTGGAGAAGATGCAAAGGATGGTAAGACAAACATGATTTCGTTAGGGCATTATACTCTAGGAAAAGGTAACAATCAAGATGTTGAACACTGTTTAAAAGATAATGACAAGATGGACTGCCCAAGATGGAGAAAACATAACCCAGGAGCATGGTGCTAGTATTTTAACACAATTGACAAGGTATCAGCTAAGTCAGGACCTACAATAGAATGTTAATGATGGACGTAATCCATGCATGAGAAAAGAGGCGTTTAAGAGTGCTCTGATTCAGAACAATAATGATAATTTCTAGCCAGGATGTGGATGAAGAGGGAAAACATTGCAGCATGAAATGTAAACCAAAAATGGATAAATTTTAAAGAAGAATGTAGAAGCAGGAAAATAAAATAGAATTGTTTGATGATGATTGTCTTGATTTAAGATTTTGTGTACAGGGATATGATTGCAAATATTTGTTAGGTGATCTAGTGAGCATGTTAAAGAGAAGAAAGTCTCTTTTCTACTGCATTTAAGTTATACCTCTTATAAATTCTTTGTTTAAGATGCCTGTGTAATGGTCCATAAAACTATTTCACTATGTCATTCCTGTCAGTTGGTTCTTTGTTTTACAATCATGATTTTTCTTGTTAATCTTGGTTACCTTGTGCATATAGATGGGAGGCTTTAGTGTAGATTTATGTTATTCTTATAATCATGGAATCTCGCTTCATTATAAAGTCGTAAAATATTATAGTTCAAAATATGTATGTGTGTGTATGTGAATTTATCTCATGTGAATCTGTCAACATTAGAAGATCATAGATGTCCCGATGTTTCAACCATTTATCAAAGTCTTCTTGCCAACCTATGTGTAGTTGTAGGCATAGTAACATTCAAGTTACACAGCGATTAAATAGCCTGGCAAAAGCATAAATGGAATTCAATAACCCAGGTTTAAAACAAGAAAAATTGAGCAAAAAGTCAGAAACTAAAAAAATGTTAAACTCATCAAAAATAAAGAAAAAAAATTATTTATAAGTAAAACACAGTGTATAGAGATAAAAATAAACATAGTAAATTAAAAAATGGCACTCCCAATACACACATGCACACAAGAGAGAGAGAGACAGAGACAGAGAGTTTAAAACCATTTTATTTTTGCCCAAGAAACTTTAAGGAAGAAAACAAGAGTGGCCCAACAATAATAGGCCATGCTGTTGTGGAGCACAGTATACTATCTACGATAAGCCTTGTATTTTTTTCCCCTAAACCCTCATTTGGGTATAAATTTGAAAAACATCATTCAAGCTTATAATTTTAAAAAAATGCCCTAACCATAACACTAAACCAAATAAATTTTAATTTATCTATGCTTTGTATATTCCTGCCTTCTAAGTGTTTAAATGTGTAATGTCCCCGAAATTATGTGAGTAATTTGAAGGGAAAATGTTAACGGTGTTTTTCAACACCAAATCTGCATTTTAAAAATGGCGCGAGCAAGCGAGGATGTGTGAAAAATTACAGGCGGACAGAGTAGTCGCTGGGGCAATTCTGAACTAGTGGAAGGAATCGAGGCTATCAGAAAGGATGGTGGCGCAGTAGATCAGCAGAAGCCAGAACATATTCCTCAGTGGGTTTTCGAAAATGGAGGTTGGGTGGACAAATGTCTTCCCCAATACAGGCAGAATCAAGCCAACTGGAACTCATTAGAAAAACCAGAATATAGGAGTAGGCGTGGGTGGTTCCGGGAAGGGGATCTAAAAGGCAAACAACCAGCCGCCAAGTGGAAGTCGAGAGGAAATCCTCAGAATCGCATCAACAAAGTATGGCAGAAGAAAAATCCGCTCAACACTGAGCAGAACACCTTCGCGAAGCCATCTCAACCGATTGGAGAGGAGTTTGAATTTGGCAGAAGAATGAATAAGAGAGATCGCGATCTTCTCCGAAGAAAACTGAATCGCAAAGACTCTCAATCCCGAACATTCCAGGGCACGATAATGCGACCTAGAGGTCACAAACTTTTTCAAATGCCAGTAGAACTTGATAGAGAAAAGGGTGGCGAGACTTTCGGACCATGCCCTTTTTGCGAAATGGACTGGCCCAACCAGCTCGAATGAGGAGATCAAAACCTGGTGGATGAACAAATATCCAGATCGGGTAAGTGTTACCCCTCTTCTGAATTCCTTCTTTCTGATAGAATGTATAGACTTAAATCTGAAATTGGCAATCCGAGGAGGTGACCCTTTGTTTATGAATGGGCACTGGTTTTACTGCACAAATTGGCAAGCTAGCTTTGACCCATGGAATCACCAATTGACCCAAATCTCGACCTGGATTAAGCTAGTAGATCTACCATCAGAGTTCTGGAATCTTGATGCTATGATAAAAGTGGGTGATGCCCTGGGAGTATGTATTGGAGTAGATGAAGACTTCATTAACAGAATAGACGGATCGGAACCCTGTGTCCTAGTCGAAATAGATGTAGGGGTTGGGATATATAAAACACTTGAGATATTAACAAAATTTGGAAGCTGGCAGCAAGAAATTGAAGTATGGGAGGGTTCAGGGTCAAAAAATTGCCTCTTTAGGAAGACACTTCAAGAAAGCACCTCAAAAAAGTTAATAACAAACAATGCATTCAATATCACTCAAGAAGATTCTGCGGAAGTACCCCCATTGCATTCTAACGAGGCGGGCAGATCCGTCTTGGGATCAGTCGGGCCAACCAGAGAAGAAAACGATGCCCGTTCAGTGGATCACCTACTCTCCCCAGCTCAGGAAGTCGGAAACCCCCATAAAGAAAATATCCAGGCTGAACAAGCCCCCATTGCCCTTATGGACGACACTCAACTTCTCCAGAAAGCGATTCAAAACGAATTGAAGGAATTATCTATTAGTGGTGATCGGTCCCTTCCTCCTCCTGTTTCCCCAACACAAATGATCTCTCAAAGCGTATTAGCAAATTCAGTTTTCCCCCAGACTGAAGTAGTAGACGGGGGTCAACAATTAGATGAAGAGGAATGTGACCAACTTTCTGATGAGGCGGGCGAGCTCTGGGAGGATGCGGAAGAAGGAGAGCTATTGGAAGTGAGACAGTTGCAACAGTTAGAATCAAAGCTTAAAGGCCCTAACATTAAGTTAAAGACAAGCAGGGGAAGAAAATCAAACAAGACAAAGCTAGTGTTGGCTGGCAATGCCCTTGGGAAAAAGAAACTGATATTAGGGAAGGAGAGTATCCTTCCCTCGGCAGTATGAGGATCATTACCTGGAATGTCAGGGGCGTTAACGCCCCTAACAAATGGCGCATGGTCAAGTGCCAAATTGACCAATCAAATGCAAATGTGGTGCTCTTGCAAGAAACAAAGTGGAATAAGGAGGAAGGTAGTAGAAGGTTGGACAAATGGAAGCAATGGAATGGACATCTCTTGGAGGCATCAAGGGCGTCTGGAGGTCTGGGGGCTATATGGAACCCTTTCACAATGGTAGGGGTAGTAGACGCAGAAGCTGAGAATTGGCAAACAATCAGTTTTAAAGACATCAGAAGAAACCTTTCTTTCTTTTGCATTAATGTCTATGCCACGATCTCCACTGAAGGTAAAAAGAGACTTTGGGACAGTATTTCTAGAACAGTAGAATGCAAAAGGTCAGAGAAAGGGATCATTGCAGGGGAATTTAATGCCACTCTAAACAACACAGAAAAACAAGGGGGGTTAGGGAGACCAACAGCTGTTCAAAGAGACTTTCAAGAGTTCTTGGATAAAAACATCCTCTTGGATATACAAGCAAGGAATGGAATATTTACCTAGTCCAACAGGAGGAAAGGTTTCACTAACATTGCAGAAAGACTTGACAGATTTCTCTTGTGGGGCGACTAGGGGGAGCTGGAGGGATCACATGATGCACAAATCCTTCCCTTCACTGGTTCAGATCACTTCCCAGTCCAACTTTCCTTTGGCCCTGTTGAAGCTCCTAAAGGTTGCCCGTTCAAATTTGAATATATGTGGTTAAGAGATAACCAGCTACCAGATCTAATTAAGACTTGGTGGAGTGAAGTGAAGCTCAACGGAGCAACAGATCTTCTCAAAGTAAGCAAAAAATTGGGCTATATAAAAGTGAAGCTGAAAGAATGGAACAGAAGCCACTTCAAAAACATCTTTTAGGAGAAAGCAAGAGTAGAACAAGAAATCCGCACTCTCAACGAGCATGTGATAGATAGGGGCATGGACGCGGTAGACTTTGAGAATGAAAAAAATCTAAAAGAAGAACTGGCTGAAATTCTCAAGCAAGAGGAATGCTATTGGCGTCAAAAATCAAGGGAAGTTTGGCTAAATGAAGGGGACAAAAACACAAATTTTTTTCACAAATCAACAATAGCAAATAATAACAGCAAGAGGATTCTAGAAATCAAAAAAGCCAATGGAGATACAACTCAATCAACTAATGAAGTCAACAAAGAGGCTGTCACTTTCTTTGAATCCCTACTAAACAAGGAGACTCTTGTTAATAGGTGTGACAGAGACTATTTACTAGGCGCAATTCCATCCATCATTTCAGAATCCCAAAACAAATTTCTCTATCAAAAAATATCCCTAGCAGAAGTCAAAGAAGCAATCTTTCAAATGAATCCAGACAGGGCCCCAGGTCCAAATGGCTTCCCTGCGGGCTTCTTCCAAAACTTCTGGGATATAGTTGGAGAAGACCTTGGTGCAACTGTTGAAGAATCCAGAAAGAAAATGACTATGCTAGGGGCGATAAACCACACCTTCCTAGCACTAATCCCCAAAAAGAAAGCCCCTCAATCTATGAGTGATTTCAGGCCTATTGCCCTATGCAACACGTTGTACAAAGTGGTAACAAAGATAATTGCTAACAGACTCAAGAGTGTGCTCAAGGAAGTGATCTCTGAGGAGCAAAGTGGCTTTGCTCCAGGCCGATCCATAGTGGAAGGTATTATTATAGCACATGAAACAATACACACAACCAGGAAAAACAAGGAGGCTTGCATGCTCCTAAAATTAGACATTCTCAAAGCATATGATATGGTAGATAGGGGTTTTCTTATGGAAGTATTAGGTAAATTTGGCTTTAGTCCAAACTGGATAAATTGGGTCAGCAGTTGCATTTCAACTCCAAAGTTCTCGGTACTGGTTAATGGCACAGCAAATGGTTTCTTCTCTTCATCCAGGGGCCTTAGGCAGGGAGACCCACTATCCCCATTTCTATTCATAATCATGGCAGAAGTGCTGGGGAGGGGGATCAAAAGACTAAGAGAGGAAGGTAAATGGAAAGGAATCCATGTAGAAAATGGAATGGAACCTTCAACACACTTACAATTTGCAGATGACACAGTACTAATGGGTGAAGCAAGCCGGAGGGAAGCAAGATTGATCAAAAATTTCCTAGATACATATTGTAAAGCATCAGGGCAAAACATCAACTGGGATAAATCCGAGATTTTCTTTCTAAATACTCAACCAAGTCTTCAATGGGATATCGCAAGGATCCTAAATCTGAAATTTGCCTCCCTTCCAGGCCGCTACTTGGGGATCCCTTTGTTTGCAGGCATTAACAAAAACTGTTATTGAGAAAATTTAATTAGAAGCTGCAAGAACAAGCTGAACACTTGGAAAGGTAAATGGCTCTCATCAGCAGGTAGACTCTTGCTAGTTAAATCTGTATTATCAGCAATTCCTATCTATTTGATGTCTTGTCTCAAGCTCCCCAAAGCTACTGAAGATGTTCTCACACAAATCTTTAGGAGGTTCTTTTGGAGTGGTGTGGGGGAGCAAAACAAATTCCCTCTTTTGGCTTGGGACAAGATTTGCCTTCCCAAGAAAGCTGGAGGTGTAGGATTACGCCATTTACCCCTTATGAATCAGGCCATGGGTGCCAAATTAGTTTGGGACATCCACACTAAAGGAAATCAGAAATGGGTTAGAGTTTTGACAAGAAAGTATCTTGACTCGGATGACCCAAATAGAATCCTCACAGTATTGAATCCCCCGAGAGGTTCTACAATCTGGAATTTCATACTTGAATGCAGAGACATCATATCTGATCATGTCACATGGGAAGTCCGAGATGGTAATAGTGCCTACTTTTGGCATGACTCTTGGGGCAAGAAAGCACCAATAGGTGACATTCAGGACTTGGAGGAGATAAAAGAGGAAACAATCAAATTATGGGGTAACAAGGTTGCCAATTATGGTGTGAAGACCAATAACCAAGGAAGTGCATGTTGGGTTTGGCATGATATTCAAACCCTCAATGCCCCACAGCCCCAGAAAGAAATTCTGTCCAAAATCCTCAAAGATAGATTCTTTGTCCCATCTAATGGGAAAGACCAAATCAGGTGGTTTGGATCATCTACTGGGACCTATAAAGTAAAGTTAGGATATAGGGCCAAGGAAATAGCAGTAGCTCGTAAGGATTGGCCATGCAAACTTTTCTGGGGAAACAACTACCTGCCTAAGGCAGGAGTTTTTGCATGGCTGGCAGTGCAAAAAGAATCCTCACGGAGGACAGATTAGCTAAATTCGGAATACAACGCCCGAGGAGGTGTTGCCTTTGCAAAGCTCAATTGGAAACGGCAGACCACTTGCTGTTGTCCTATCCATATGCATCGGAATGCTGGAATAATGTAAGAAACAAGCTTAATTTACAGAGTCCAATACCGAATGATCTTGCAACCTGGTTTAAGATGTGGCCACAAAAGTGTAGTAAAGCAGTGTTTAACAACATTTGGCAAATCTCCCCATCAATAGTAATTTGGGAGTTGTGGAAGGAAAGGAACCGGAGAATTTTCCAAGGAAAGGAATTGAACAAGGACAGATTATGGGACAAGATTGAAAGAGCAATAGTAGAACTGGTCAATGAGGTTGCTAGACGAAAGGAAGCTAAACACAAAATTTTCACTAGCTGGGATGACACTTTGATCAAACGCTTCCCGGGTCTTAAACCACCCACACTGCGTGGAAGCAGCTCCCTTCAATCAAAAAAAGCATCAAGAGAGGAAACTAGGTGGCAAGCCCCTAATCCTGGTTGGATAAAAATCAATTTCGATGGCACTGCGCAAGGCAACCCCGGCCCGGGTGGGGCTGGCTGTATAGCACGGGACTCTGATTGCAAGGTGATAGCAGTAAAATCAGTTTCCTTGGGTAGATGCACAAACAATGAGGCAGAATTCAAAGCGGCAGCAATCGGTTTGCAGCTAGGAAGAGACCTAAATTTCAAACAAATCCACCTGGAAGGAGACTCCCTAATTACAATCAATGCAATATGTAAAGGATCCACCCCTAATTGGAAATTAATTTACTTACTACAGCAGATCAAGGATTTGTCAGACGGCTTTGCAACCTTCAAAGTTAGCCACATATATAGGGAAGGAAACTCCGAAGCAAATGAGTTGGCAAAAGCTACCTTGGCGTTAGCCAGCTAGATTTCGAAGGACTAATGACTAGGAAAGTCTACCGGTAATTTCCGGCACCGGTTATTACTTTGGCGGCCGCAAAACCTTCGAAAGGCAAGGACACTGTCTCACGTCATCTTGACAAACCATGGGATGTCGCCACAATCATAATTTAAAAAGCTAAAATTGAGGAAATGATTCCTCCATAAGGACACTGGCTATTGCATTAATTTCATCTGCGGGAATGAGTACTCCTCACATTCGCAGTTGATTTGTCACGCAAGTAGGCGGCGCTCGGTACAATAGCACTCATGCGCGGTTAAGCAAGTAGCTTTCAAAGGCATTCATAGCAGTTTTTTCATCACAAAGGCTCCAAACGAGTATAGAGTAGAAGTCTTTGGAAGGTGTGAAGAAAGGTGCGCAATGGAGACGCCACTGGCTTTGGAAACGAACAAACAAATGTAGGCTTTTCGCGGGGAAATCACGGACAAACGTCTGCAAGGCCTTCTTCAATCCTCTCATCCGCTCATTCTAGTGGCCACTAAGCGCGTGTTGGGTCCAGAATTCTCGAATGCCTACCACAGAGCACTAGCCAACACAGAGATTCCAGCAATGTTTCTTGCATCCTCCTTCACATGGGCGTTTCCAAGGCCTTAGGTAAGAAATTGACCCAGATGGTTTTTGCACATACATGGTTGGGAGAAATAGATGCAACATTGGACAATGTGGATGAGGAAAGGAACATTCCCATGCCACAGAACTATTATATGACGCGTGTGAGGGGCCGCGAGGTTATGAAATTCCCTCTGATTCGCACCATTGATCCTGAAGGTTTTGAAAAACTATGGGCAGAAAGGGATAGGAGCGTCTTCTTCCTCCTCAGAGCTGCAAATCTAACTACAAATCTGCCTAGGGGCTGGGTCAAAAGGTACTCAGAGGATGAGGAACTTGAGGACGAGTTTGATGTTGATGACGTCCAGGAATGGGGTCTGGGTGAGGGTGAGGAATGGCATGAAAACAACCAACAGGACCCAGAAGAAAAAGCTAATGATCCGGCTCACAGGAACTGTGGCCCCGACTATCCCACAATCGCCAGTTACAAGGCTTACTTGAAGCAATGCGAAGCCGAAGATGAAGATGAGGACCTCTGAGAATTGACGTCTTGTAGGGTGGGTTTCTAAGTGCAATGTAATTATCTTCTCAGTAGTTTATGTTTACTAGTTTTTGTGTCAGTCCCAGGTGTGGGGTTTATTTACCATAGTCTATGGTGTCCTCCTGGTCTGCCAGTAACTGAATCGGTAACCAGATTTTGGTTTGTCCTCCATATTTTGCTATCTGGCTATCCTGGTTGGTCAATAATACAGAAAAGACCAGCCAGCATTTTCTGCTACTACTCATGTAAAATCTTTTGAAAATCAATATAGGGTGCTGCCCCTTGTAGTGTTTACCGATCAAAAAATAAATAAATAAAAATAAATAATAAAATAAAATAATAATATTAAATTTAAATTATTGAATAATAACATTTAAATTTAAATAAATATATTTTATCTGAGCCGACCTTCAAGGCTATTTAATATTCAAATAATGTTCTTTGGCCGACTTCTCCTTGGAACAACTATATATGGTGGACGTTGGGCTTCTTGGAGGATAGGGAATTGAAGACAAGAACACTGGGCTGCGTAGCGTGACAGCTTCTGGTAGGACGTAGTCTCTACCGGGAGTCTCTTGTTTTCGGTTCTTCACCCTCTTCACTCCGTTACTAATCCGCCATCCCCACATTCACATTCGCAAGTATTGACAGGGCATTTGATGAAGGTGACTTCAGCTTAGATTGCGGGTAGCAAGCTTTTTCAATCCGTCACTAGTTGTCGAGCCAAGTCAGGGGGACCCATCCGCCCAGGAATTTCCAGCGATCATCCTTCCCCAAGAGACCAACGCATACTCCCACGGGAAGCGGCATCCCACAGAATTACATCGTATAATTGCAAGTTTGTAATCTCGGTGTGTTTGGGATTAAAGCATAGCAATGGCCGGGTAATCTTGCATGCGTCATTGGCAGAGCTTTCCTACACGGGTGATATAATTTATCTTCCAGGTGATATAATGTAAACTCCTGAATATACCTTATGTATTGCTGGTATCAAACTCCACCGTGGGTTGCGGTTATATTTCCGTCGAGGCTTGAATAGTTCGATTTGGCTATGCCTATTGTCTATAATTCGAAGACCAATCGCAATTGCTGCCATCCTGTGTAATTTGAGCATGTTCTATACTCTTCAGAATAATATTTGGTTTGATCAACATTTAATACTCTGGTTGTGTTTGGACTTCGTTCTGTGCCTGGGTTGGATCTGTGTTTGAACTGTGCATTAATAAATCTGTTATACCTGCTGCTAGTTAACATACAGGTTGAACTTTCAGTTGAGCACCTAATTGTCGTGTGAAGGATACCTAGTTTATTACAGTGGTATCAGAGCCATAAGGCCTGCCAGCCTGTGGACGAATTTGTATGCAATTGAGCCAACGAGATCTTCGTGCTATAGAGCGTGAGAGGAAGAAGCCTGAAGCTGCTCAGGGGATAGGAGGCAGAGGTAAGGAGAAAATGGGAGACAAAGATCAAAATGATAAATTGGAAAATTTCATGAAACAACAAGACCAAACAAATCAGGCATTGTTGCAAGCAATACAATCACTTACTGCTGCAGTCAACAACATCAAATATGGATCCAACAGTGACGAAGGAGAACATTCGGAACATTCAGGAGGGGAACAAAGCAGAGCTTCAAATGGACACACCCACAAGCACCCTCAGCCAAGACTTTTGCCTAAAACAGAGGGTCGGCATGAAGGAGAAGAGCAACGCAGCTATGCGAGCATTGTGCGTGAATACCTAGAATTGGATGAGAATGCACAAGCTACAATCTCTTTCGATCAGTTTTATAGTGCTAGACGGACCGATGAGAGACAACATCATAGGAATAGGGATCTCCAGCATAAGATCAGCAAGCTCTCACTGCCGACTTTTGATGGTTCAGGGAAGATGACGGCACAATCATGGATACAAAAACTAGACATATATTTTTCTCTCAACCCGATGACTGAAGAAGCTATCAAATTTGCCATTCTACACTTGGAAGATCTTGCACATGAATGGTGGCACCATGGCATTGTGACTCAAGGATTCGATCAAGTATCGTCATACGCAGATTTCAGGCATAAATTGACGGAGAGGTTTGACAGAAACAACCCGGAAGCGTATTTCCAGGAACCCACAAGATTGAAGCAAACAGGCACCATGGATGAATATGTTTCAGAATTTCAAAGGCTCGCAGTGATGCTATCCGACGTCTCAGATAAGAGGCTCACATTCTTCTTCATCGAAGCCTTATCAGATTCTTATCATGGTTTGGTGAGGGCTTTGGAGCCAACGACATTAGAGGATGCCATTCGGAAAGCTTTGAGTCTTGAAGATTCCACCAAGAAAGGAAAGACCATGATCAAGAATGGGTCAGCAGAACAACCAAAGAAGCCACCACACGAGAACACTCCTCAACCATTGAAACCACCACCGCTATCTCCCGAGATGTCTAGAAATGAGCTTCGGAAAAGGGGATTGTGTTATTATTGTAAGGGACCTTGGGTTGATGGTCACAAGTGTAGGGGTAAAGGACAAATTCATTATATTGAGGTAGCCCCTGATGACGATACTTAAGAAGGAGAAGACAAACTCGTCCTTGATGGGGAGGTGCATGTAGAAGCACTGGGGGAAGGCGCCCTCGCATCACTTTCGGGAGCACCGAAGTATCATTCTCTTCGCATTAGAGGGGACCTATACGGACAAAAGGTAACAATACTAATCGATAGCGGAGCCACCCACAATTTCATCGATGAGAAGTTAGTAGCTAAGTTAAGCTTGACGGCAGAAGATTTTGAAGGATTTGATGTGGCGGTTGCAAATGGGTACACTATTCCATGCAATCATCGGATTAGTCAGATGGAACTGACCGTAGGAGGACACAGGATGCGAGATGACTTCTATATGGTCAACATTGGGGGAACAGAGGTGGTCTTGGGAGTATAATGGCTACACTCGCTCGGAGAGTACACAACAAATTATCAAACTCTGGAGTTGAAGTTCAAAGCAAATGGAAGAGAAGTCATTCTTCGAGGATTGCCCAAGGCAGGGCCTAAGAACATTTCAGAGCCGAAGGTAGGAACAAAGACACGCAAGGATTCTGATATGAAGTTGCTTGAGGGCAAGCAACGCTCCGGCGGGGAGGACTGTAATGTCCCCAAAATTACGTGAGTAATTTGAAGGGAAAATGTTAACGGTGTTTTTAAACACCAAATTTGCATTTAAACAATATTAAATAAATAAAAATAAATATTTAATAAAATAAAATAATAATATTAAATTTAAATTATTGAATAATAACATTTAAATTTAAATAAATATATTTTATCTGAGCCAACCTTCAAGGCTATTTAATATTCAAATAATCTTCTCTCTGGCCGACTTCTCCTTGGAGCAACTATATATGGTGGACATTGGGCTTCTTGGAGGATAGGGAATTGAAGACAAGAACACTGGCCGTGTAGCATGACAGCTTCTGGTAGGACGTAGTCTCTACTGGGAGTCTCTTGTCTTCGGTTCTTCACCTCTTCACTCCGTTACTAATCCGCCATCCCCACATTCACATTCGCAAGTATTGATAGGGCATTTGATGAAGGCGACTTCAGCTCAGATCGCGGGCAGCAAGCTTTTTCAGTCCGTCACTAGTTGTCGAGCCAAGTCAGGGGGACCCATCCGCCCGGGAATTTCCAGCGATCATCCTTCCCCAAGAGACCGACGCATACTCCCACAAGAAGCGGCATCCCACAGAATTACATCGTATAATTGCAAGTTCGTGATCTCGGTGTGTTCGAGATTAAAGCATAGCAGTGGCCGGGTAATCTTGCATGTGTCATTGGCAGAGCTTTCCTACACGGGTGATATAATTTATCTTCCAGGTGATATAATGTAAACTCCCGAATATACCTTATGTATTGCTGGTATCGAACTCCACCGTGGGTTGTGGTTGTATTTCCGTCGAGGCTTGAATAGTCCGATTTGGCTATGCCTATTGTCTATAATTTGAAGACCAATCGCAATTGATGCTATCCTGTGTAATTTGAGCATGTTCTATACTCTTCAGAATAATATTTGGTTTGATCGACATTTAATACTCTGGTTGTGTTTGGACTTCATTTTGTGCCTAGGTTGGATCTGTGTTTGAACTGTGCATTAATAAATCTGTTATACCTGCTGCTAGTTAACATACAGGTTGAACTTTCAGTTGAGCACCTAATTGTCGTGTGAAGGATACCTGGTTTATTACAAAATGATCCAAAAAGAAACACTATTTATTGTTAACATTTTAATTTATCTTTTGCAAGACAACTCAAAGAAAAGCAATGTGTGAGGTAAAACTTCTCTTCAAATCAAGAGGAAAGCTTGCTGAGATCCAACTAAACTATATTGACCCTTGACTAAAAACAATAATCAAGATATACAAATATGTACACTATACAAGATTTCACTGAGGGGTTTTCCATAAATGAAAATGATTATATGTCTATGTCTTTACCTCGGATATACATCAGACTGTTAACAGTCATATCTTGCAAACAAGATTTTCAGTTATTAAGTATGAAACATCTGATATTAACAACTACAAATGACACCTTCAGGCTGGCTAAAACAGAGACCAACTATTTAGTGCAAACAAAGATTTGAAAAGAATAACAACACATAAATCTCCAACATGCTATTTCAAGAATTAAACAACTAAGTTGTATACAAAGCCACAACTTAGGTAGACGATATTGTCAATACAAAGCTTGACACTACAATCTACATTTAATTTGATTCATAAAATTATAAACACAAGTTCAACAATAACTTTAACTTGAACAACAGTTTTTACACCATAAATGTAGCCTCAATTACTATTATGAATGTTTTGGGCCCAAAGCACTTATGTATAGGTTACAATGAATATAATTTTAGGGGTTTGCAAATGATAATTAAATATCCCAAAAATAAATGTTTTAAAGCAACCTCACCTAAAGGTGTAGAAAAATTAGAAAGAAAGAAACTTTAAAGTAAACCGTTCTAAAACAGCTAGCTAAAATGGCCTAAAAATAGGCCCTCATCCACTACCTTGAAATAGAACACTAGAAATAGCCACTGGTGGAATTAGCCACAGTTAAAAATAGCAATTTGCATGTGGGCATCCTCTGATTCTAGAGCAAATCTTTGCTCTAAAACTATTAGATTCCTTTGAAGAACAAGAAACTCTAATCACTGATCAACTACCAAATTAATCAGTCCAACTTGGTGTGACTTGAATCTGATGTTTTCTAGGGTTTTGGAAGGGCTGAAAACTTGAAATTGAAATCTTAACTGTTTAATTTAATCTTAGAATACCAATCTTTACATTAGCCAAACCATAGTTGAGCATACTATGTGAAAAGTCGGGAGAATCTGTACTGAAACTGCCCATCATCTCTTGCTGTTTTGACTGTTCCAGCTGATGACAAATGCTAAAAATCAGAGGCATGATACTGCCAAACTGCAGAACTACTATTATATGCAATCTAGAACATTGTTTTTGCTAATGTAATAGATTGAACAGCCATGACAAACTGTCATGAATACTGCCTATGTTTTGTCTTGCTCTGCTGATGCATGAAATAGAGGTATTTTTAAGTTATCAAAGCCTGCCATCAGATATAATAAAAGTGTCGTTGTTTCAAATACCTGTAAGCACTGGTTTTTGGTGTTTGAAGATGTTGAAACCCTATTGTGGGCAACTAGAACACTGCTGCAACCACTCATCCTGCTTTAAAACATACGAGGCACTTTGTAACAATAATTTTGTCACTAAGTCACCTAACAATCAGACTTAGGCGCCTATTCCTGTCTATTCTGCCACAAAGGACTATGAAGCCATGTTCTTTTACCCCTAGGCACCACTTTTTGGTGTTTATAACACTTAAACCTGACTTCATAAATGAACAGAATAATTTTCCACTTAAATTATGTTTTTTTCTTGTCAAAAATGGTTATTACTCCTGAGGCATGTGCTTATGCTACCCTTGCCATGTTTTCTAATGCTGGCAGAATTTTTTAGTGGCTCAGCCACTCATAAAGTGTGCCTTAAGTCACCAGCACAGAGTTACTCCTCACTTGAACCCACTTTTATCAATGCTGGCCGAAATTTGTGCTGGCTGAGCCAAATGTTGAAATTTAGGATGGTTTAACCTGATGAAAAGTGCACCTGTTTTATGTCCACTACCTTTCCTTTGTCTAAGGTGGAACTTTAATCACTTTAGTCAATTTTTCAGGCCTTGAGTGGAAATCTTATTCACTGTTGTCACTTCTATACCCTTGGCAGAGATTCAAGCAGAGTTTGACAAGACTTAAGCCATTTCTATGAGTTTGAGCCAATGTTTGAGATAGTTAGGCCACCTTTAAAGTGCACCCAGCTCACTCGAGGCAGAATATTCCACTGTCTTAACCCTTTTGTAAGTGCAACACGGAGACGTCTACACTTATGCCAATTTCATAACTTGGGAGGAATTAACAAGTGGTTTGGCAGTTGCCAACTTGCAAGACTAAGGCAGAACTCTAAGTCATGCTCGCCAAGGCAGAGAAAATAGCTGACTTAACCACCCCTCCCTTCTTTCCCTTGTGTTGATGCCTTTGACACCATCTCCAACATCATCATTATTCTTTGTTGGACTTGTGGCGATCACCATCATCTTGCAAAACTAATTAGTCGATGAATAAAGACCATGACATGATAACATTGCAAACTGACTGGGGAGACCATGAATTGAATTGGATTGACCCACAAACAACAATCAATTTGACAACAAATGAGCAAAAGGTAAGTTCAAACATAAAGTTTCATATGGGTGCAACATTTATAAAATTTTAATAAACACTTTTTGGAAAACTTTGGAAAAACTGTATGACAAATGTTGCAGGTTGCAATCACTAATTATTAATTACAAGTTTTTAAAATGTAATTATATTAAGATTTGATCTCAGGCATTCTCCTACAATTTCTTCTACTATTCTAATGGTATTTTTGTTCTTTAGGCAACTTTTGCTGTGATCTGTTTCTTTCCCTTCACTTCCTTATGTTTCTCAGGTCCTTTTTTTTGTTTCTCCTTTCTATCCTAGTCTCATCTTTCCTTGCTTGATTTCCCTTATTTTTTCTTTGCATTTGCCTATCATTCTGTTATACTTTGTCACACTGCCTCTTAGTTGTTTCATTTATAAAACACTGTCATCCTTTCCACACTTGTGTGAACTTACAAAAGAATAGAGAAGGATTTTCAGGGACTTTGATTGAGGTAAACCATGCAACTCAAAAAATTCAAGAACAAGATTTGAAGAAAAAAAGCATTGACAAGTATGGGTCAAATGAACAAATTGAGATGATGGTGGCAACTTTTCAATACAATGTTATGAAATGCTTGCACAATTTCATCAACAACCATAAATGTAACAAGGAGTTATGAAATATCTTTCCAATTCAGGGTGCCATCTATATTATCTCTTTCAAGAAATGTTTGGTATTAACACGAAGTCCATCATACACTATTAGAACTCATGTGATTCATTATAATAAAATTTTATTTTATTTAATAATAACACTGCAAATAGACAACTGCAGCAGTAAACTGCTAGAAGCATCTCCATATCAGCAGCAAACTAGAATGATTGAGTTGTGGCACCAAATAGGTAACTATATTGTAAGTTGAGCAGCCAAACTATAAGCTTCCTAGAAGATGTGGAGAAATAGAGCAACAAATATGTTAGCATTTATTTTGTCCCTTTTAAGCCAACACAAAATAGAACAACATGTAAGGATAAACCTTTTTTCAAATTAGAAGGGGAAGCTGCCTTGAAAATAAAAAATGAAAATGAACTCTAAAAGTTAAAACTCAGAGGAACAACCTTAGCTTTTGATAGCATGCACAAAGTACCCCTGGAGTTTCAGTATTCAATACAAAAAAACTAAAAAAATAAACTTGTCTTTTTTTTCTCTTAAGTATAGGCACGAGGCTAAACAGATCTTCTACAAAAGACAAGATTTATAACTTTTTGACTTGAGCTAATGACTTAACATATGAAAACTAACACACACTCACACTTTCTAGCGAAAAGTAGAGAATAGAAATGATGAGTACACAGAAGAATTGAATTGGAAATGAACACAAGATGCTATGAGTTAAATATTGGAGATCTGCATATGAAGCCACAAATACTCAAATTAATAAATATTGCAATAGAAAGCCTGCAAGAAGGGGAGGTTGGAGCTTTTCCCCACCCACTTGACATTTTTATGGCCGCATGACAATTTACAAGTGCCTAACTATTATTTTAATAAATAAAAAAATTATATTAAATCAGAAAATTAGCGATTATTACAAAGATCTGTGTGTAGGATCACACTTGCAAGAAGGCAAAGAAGCCAGAAAATAGGAATCATAAGATCAAAGAGTGAGGAGGATCAAAAGGCTTCATCCCCCTCATTGTCAAGGTTGATCATAACCAGGCTAATTTCATTGCAACATGAGTTGTGATTTGGGCACATTCACTAATGGACATGCCTTCTAAGACTCCCCCTTAGCATTGGAGAGGAGAGATTATTATGTGACTTAAGGAAAAACCCAAGTTACAAATGATATCCAAATCCCCTGTATTAGCATTGGTAGCCAAAAGCATCTTAATGTTGTCATCAATTATGTGCCTTCACTCCATTGCTTCACACCCCAAGTGTTAATGTTGATTGATGCAATTAAAAATCTTATACACAACACTGAAATTTTCATTGTCAAAAGCATCCAATCTATAAAGGGCAAAGTTCATGTTCTTCACATTCACATTAAACTCCATTAAAAGGTTGACCGCCTCAAAGTTCTTGGCTAAAGGATTGTTGATTAACCAAGAAGATGAAGCCTTGATTATTTGAGGTTCCTAATTGCTAAACCATGTCTTGACATTTTCCTTTCCAAGCTCAACTTTGGCCTCTTCACTAGCATATGCTCCATATTTTCAGCTTTCCTTTTACCTTTTGCAGCGACCTGCTCTCATGAGGAACCAACATTTTGTTAAGGTCGCTTTGTTGAGACCTCTGATTGTCCAAATCGTTGGGCCTCAATTGCTTACCATCATAAACTCTAAACCTCCTCCTTCAACTATTCAAGTCATCAATTAGAGGTAATCCAGAATCCTCCCTATGGGATAACAAACAGGCTTCACCAAGTGCAAACTATTGGGCATAGACAAAGGTTACTACACCAAAGGGAGATTGAGATCCTCCAAAGGAGTACAATCCACTTGCACACAAGATCTAGAACTAACCAAATTCAAAGTGCACATCTCACTGAAAGAAGGTGAAACCTGCATAGAGTCAGCCCCATTCTTAACTGCATTAAGCACACCACCCAGGCAAACAAGGCATTGACCATCAAAGAAGACAAAAAATGAGAAATGGCTGCAAAAAAAATGCAACCCAGCAAGAAAACCAGTGAGAAAGTCAATAGCAAATCCATGTTGAATAAGAAAAAACATCATAGGAGAAACCTGCTGCAAGCCTGCAGCAATAAGAGCAAAGTCAAGGGAACACCAAAAGGAAAACAAACTGAAGAGGAAACATGGACTAGCAAGCATAGAATCTCTAACCAAATATAAATATTGCATGATGATCAAAAAATGCTAAAAGAGTACACACCAAAACAGCAAAGTGCCAAAATGTAGTGCCATGACTAAGAGGAAAATGAAAACTCGGCCCAAATTAAACATTAGAAAACAGGGAAAGAAAAAATTGCACAAGAATTAGATCAAAAAGAAAGTGAGCACAAAGGGGAAAAGTTGAGAGAGAAAGGGCTCAAGGAAGGAAATAGTGCCACAAGAAAAAAGGAAAAACCAAATGGGAGAAAACAAAAAGAAAAGAGCTGAAAAGCTTGCCTACGAGGAGGATACAACTGGTAAAGAAAGTAAAGCCGGAAAATCATGAAGAAGAGAGGGAGAGATCTTCATTCAGAATTCTAAAAAGATCTATTAACTTCTTATTAAAAATTAAGTATGAAAGCCCTTTTCTTTCAATTTGTGGGCAATTAAAAATCTAGCAACAAAATGAATCCCCTCTCAAGCTATGGTGCAATGAAGAAGACGGTAGGTGACCTCTTCCTCATCTAGAAAATAAAGCAGGTATCTACTTGGACCTTTGAAGCATTTCCTTTTAAGATGTTCTGAGTGAGAATTTTACCAAGGCAATGATGAATTTTTCATCAAATGCACATAGGTATATTATGTAATCATAGAGGAAATATTTACACAAAAGCATAGTTTGTTGGATCACAAAAGTAGAAGATGAAGTAGTGATAGGATTGATAGAGATTGCATCACCCTTTGTCCTTTTCTATTCTAAGCAATACACTACAATAAAGAGCAATTACCTCTACCAACTAGGTTTTCAAACTTCATAGAGGTTTTCCCAAGATCAAACTTTGTGCTATGTTGCATTTTATATTCCAATGTTGCATTTCTTAGTGTAGCAGCATCTTAATTTCTTCCAAATCCAACTTTAATTTCTTAGTGTTTCTTTGATGCTTGTAGAGGATTTTGTGTGACACATAGAGGTTGTTGTATATAACCATTGTTATGTTTTTCTCAGATCCTTCCCAAGTTGTGCAGGTTGCAAAGGAGCAGCCATGACCAAGTTTCAAAAGAAGAAGCTTGAAGACATCCAAAAAAGCTTAGAGCGATTATTGGGAGAGAATCAAGCTCTTTGGAAAAAAGTGCACCATTTGATTGAGAGGATTGAAGAGTTGCAAGTTGAGAAGAAGGACCAATCTAATTTCTTTGTTGGAATCCTTAACCAATTGCAACAAGAGTTGACAGCAAAGGATGCACTACTATTGAAACTTCAACAAGAGAAAGAGAAGTCTAACAAGAGGAGTGGACGAGCCCTTTCTCAAGAAGAACAGACTATTGGAAAGGTATGCAAGAGCGTCCACGATGAAGTTTTGATCAGAGATTTTAAATCCATCTTGCAAGATTAAAATACATAGAAAAGGTCTAGGCTCCAAAGTGCTTGCATGAGCAGGATGTGCTAGAAGAGGACTTGGTAAAGATTGCCAAGTAGTACTTCAGCCCATCATAGTTAAGAAAAGACCACCACTTGAGGGCCTTGTTTATGGAAGCATAAAGATTGGAGAAAGCTCTTAGGGGCCTTCACCATGCACAAATCAAGGATGACACATGGAAGATTATAATTCCTCTAATATTGTGTTTGTTAAGGCTCGTGATGATTGAATATTGTCTTCTACTCATAAGCAGCAATCTAGTCAATAAGAGGAGAGAAAAACTACACTTCAAGAGGACAAAAAAGAACAGAAGAAACGGGAAGATTGCACTCCACCTACTTCACCACTAGCCAAGCATAAGAAAGAGGTAAAAGAGCATGAGGGTAAACAAGGTAAAGAGTCCATCTTTTGATTGATTTGAATAGGTTTCTTGCTCCTTGCACTAGTTGTGGAAGAAGTAACCATTGTAGAATGATGTGCAAAATTAACACCACTAAGCAGCATATGTTCTTTAGCAAGGCTGGAAAAAGAAGCAACCACTCACCAAAATAAAGGGAAGAAAAAGGCCAAGGCACACTCAACGAAGGTAACAAACCAATTAATTTGAGTATGTGTAAAGCCGACAACTATTGCCCTCATTGCAAGGTTGGAGAACATTGGGATGGCAAGTGTTGGAAGCTCCATCTAGAGCTTCATCCAAAGAATGGCAAAAGCAAGAGTGGGCAGTCTATTGGGAAAGAGAAGCATACCAAATCACCAAATCCAAAGAGAGAACGACTCTCACATGATGCTACACCACTATTGGATGGTAAGGGTATGTCATTGATTCTTGGATAGAGCATTTACTTGATTTGAATAGGAGATAAGGGTGAGATGATTTCATTTGCATGGTCATTTGATTAGTATTCCAAGTTTTTCTTATGGATTGGACAGTGTTCAAAATCAAATTGCTAACTTCATTCATAGAGCAAACAAGGAATATGTTGCACTCTCTATACGTAAGTAGATAAACAAGTCTACTTGAAAAACATGAAAGTACAAGCAAGAGGGAAATGCATGAGGTAATGAGTAAGTAAGCCAACTCCTTTTCTTCAGCTTTGAGGGACTCTTGATTCCCTTGAGAGAGTAAAGTATGTTGTATTTCTTCCATCTGTCTTTCTGACTTCTCTTTGAAGTAAACAAGATTCTTAAACACATTGACATGTCGCTCCTTAAGGATACTCTTTAAGTCCCAAAGTTTATGGAAGCATAGGACATCTTTGTACCATATCTCTTAGTAGGAACAAGCCACAACTATGTCAATATCCTCTCCAAGTCAAGATGATTTAGCCATATCTTCTCAAATTTGAATGGAATTCTTCTCAAAAACCAATCCTCCTCCACAACCAAGCAAGTGGGCCACTGATCTAAGCTAGCTGCCATCAATCCTTTCAAAGATAGGCATAGGTTGCAGTCCATCCAACTGGTAGGGCAAGGAATCCATCCAGCAACCAGCAATGTGAGATTGGCCTTTCCTTCTGTTGAACTAAGAAAACCAACTATGAAACAGCTTGACATCCCAATGATCAAGCTTCTCAATGAAGGTGGAGAAACTTCCACTTTCCTTTGAAAAATAAATCCCACAATTTTTCTCAAAGGAATTAAGCTAAGCATTGAAAGATCCCACCACAATCCACCTGTACCCCTCAAAATATTTTATCAACTGAAGGATCTGTTTCAAACGCTTTTGTTTACTGGGATCACTTTGCAGCCCATACACATTAACCAAGAGAAAATTCATATTAGATTGCCTACAACTAACCTAGCTAGCCATCCAATAGTCATTGGAAAGCATTTTCATTATTTCCACCACCAGAGGGTTCCAAAGGATTGACAAACCCCCTAGGAACCTTTCACCTCACTACGTTTTTTTTTCATTTTCCATAAAAGAGAGAAGTCAATTGATGGGATCCCATCTTAGTTTACTACACCAAATAACATCTGGGTTATGCTTATCCAAGAGTTCCTGAAGGATTCACCTCTTGGCAGGGGCATCAAGGCCTTGAATATTCCAAGATATCTTTATGAGAAAGGTATGGATCTCTTGGTATCCAACAAAATGTCCTCCAATTGCAATTGGTTACCTACCACCACATCAGCCATTGCAACATTTTGAAGAAAGTCATGTTTGGCCAGCCTTCCAGCGCTGCTGCTGCTTAAGTCCCCTTTCCTTTGCTCACTTCTAGTTCTTCTCACATTTTTCTCATTTCCACCATGGAAAGTACTAGAATCCTCTTGAGGGTTAGGGCTTTTCTTGGCTTTTCTGCCCCTCCACATTTGAAGGATGGGGGCTCGGTATTCACATTACTCCAAAAGTATCTATTTCTGCTAAAATATTTGTTCTCTTCAAGTTCCTCAATGAATTCCTCCAAATCACACTTGAAACCTTATTCAAAAAAGAAAAGGATCATCCTTACAAGCCATCTTCCCTATTGGAAGCTGAGTTTCTAAAACCACCTCTTCCTCCTCAATAGGAGCCACCTCCAAAACAATTTCCCTTTTTTTGTTCTCGTCTTCAGTCCTATCTTTCTTTCTCACTAAATTCTTTCTTTTAGGTAGGGAGAAACCATCACCCTCCTGTTTAATGTCCTCTTGAGCTCTTGCCTGATCATTTACTTCTTGTAAAGAGGGCCATTCTCTTATCTGATGACTATACTCATGATATCCTCTAAATCTAAAGGGATGCTTTCATAGTCTAAAGGTTGGAGCTACTCTATCTCCCTTGCTTGTAGAGTAATACTTTTTGGCAATTGCTTGGACAAAGCTAGCTCCACACAGATCCTCACATTGCAACAAAGACCTTTTCCATGAAATGTCCTTAAAGTATCGATTGGGTTTTCCAACGATTTAGCAATAGTGTCAAATACATAGGAGAACCAAAACTCATATGGAAAAGCATACAAAGGAATCCAAACAAGACTCATGGTTGGTAACTCCTCCAACAGTTTAAAACCTAAATGCCAATGTTTTGTGATAATCTTGCATTTCTAAAGAAGTACAGACCTACTTTGAAGACTTTATCTAAATCAAATTCATTGGCAATGATAGCAATGAAGTATCATTGAGCAGACAATCTGATCTCAAGCTTTGTTTTCCAATTTCTATAAGCCCATGCAAGCATATCTTCCTAAGGAAGTTAGACCCCCATGAATCTACAAATAAAGCTACAGCCAAGGAGAGTTGTCACATTCCTCTTGATTTCTGTGGCATCCAAATTAATGATCGGATTTTCCTCCAGAGCCCACATGCAGGAACTAGTTCTCCTTCCTTAATGATTTGATTATTTTTGCCTGCAGCCACCATCACTGCCACCACTTCCTTGTCCATAACAGAGGCACTAGAGCCAGGAAAAAGCTGTCTGAAAGAGAGGGATTGGAAGGGGTGGGGGGAGGACAGACAGGGGTAAGATGCCCCCCCAAGCATGGCTCATACCTACAGGATCAGCAGATAAAGAGCAGCAAAACCTCCAAGATCAAAATCGAGCAAAGGGGAAGCCAGACAATCAGCAGAACTGTACCCATATTCTCATCCTCCCTTCCTCTCCTGCTCTAGATGTGAATACAAATCCTTTTGAAAATCCACAGTAATTTTTTTTTTTAATTAAGTGCCTATCATTTTTAAAACAGTTTCTGCAGTTAATACTTATTCCTGAAAAAGCCACTTAGATTCAAAGAGCAGCAACATAAGACTTGTATGTGACCGAACTTTATTCTAAAGTTTCCCAAATTCCCCTATGCAAAACTGTATAGAAAATCCCGGTTGCCCCCTTCCATGGAAGCACTAAAGTAACCCATCGCTTGATAAATTCCAAAACCGAATGCAAAATTAATTGATGTGTGTTATAAATAAAGAAAATAACAATCAACAGCTCTCTTGTAGAAAATCGTCAAACAAGGGAGTTTTCATAGTGAAGCCCCAGGTTAAAATGCATACAAAACATGTTAAAGTGTTGAAAGTGGGTAACAATAAAATATTGTACGCAAGTGGGCAACCCAAATCAGAGTCTAAGGATACAATGCAAGGGAAAAAGAAACAGTAGCCTTATTGAGGACTGGAGAAAAGAAAGACTAAATGCAAGACTTTGTTTGCCAACAAATTGAATGCAAAATGGTACCAAACTTACCTGATTGATTAATATGAGAGGAGCGTGATGTACTTGTTACTCCAAGACCATGCGATTGAAATGAAGATTCGTTATAAGTGGTACTTACACAAACCTTAAACTTGGACGCTTTCAAAAATAATCCCCTAGCCCTGCTGAATATAAAAATAACAGTGAGCAGAATTACAGTTCAAAGCTTCTTTTACTTTTTCGAATTCCAAATTCTGTTTGTAACGGTTCCACCATGAATATAAGCCCTGTAAAACTATAAAATAAAATAAAAAATGAAGTGGAAACGAGAAAAAAGTTACCTGCAATCGAGACATGGTGCGGCAGGCAAACGGGTGAAAGAAATTTCTTTCGAAATAGGAAAGCTCACCATTCTCATATTGGACTATATAATATGCTCCTCTGCTACTGCTCAAGAAAACCTAACGGAAGGAAGAAGAGGAAGAGTATTTTGTTAAGCGTTTCAGCATATCACGCGCTTTGTAAAATCTATATTTACGCCAGGCTTGCTCATTTTCCGGTAAACCGGAGCATTTTCGAGTGTATCACCTCTAGCAATAGAATGAAGATGAATATGAGGGTGCGCCTGCAGTGGCCACCATTAATAGAAGCTCTGGCTGATGAGACCAAACGCAATATAATTTTTTTGGAATTGCTGGTGGTTTCCACGTGGTAAGCATAACAAATGTTCATATATTGCTGTATTTGAAAACCAATTTATTTGTAGTATCAGTGAGTGGATTCCACTTGGTAAGCATGGTAAATGTTGGTAATGGTGGAATTATAGGAGGGCCCGATCGTGGTGTTCACAAATTGGTGCCATATCCCACTACTCTAAAGTCTGACCTGTTACAAATAGATATATTTTATTTATAATGTAATATTTAACAATACTATAGTTACTATCAAATTTTCTACAAATTGTTGATAAAATGAGTTTTATAATCATATCTTATAATTGTCTTCATGTATCATATATTGTTGAAACACATCGTACTTATTACAAGTGGTAAATGTATAGGAAGCTAACATAAAGCATATAATAAACAACACAAATTGCATTGATGATGTCTCACTTTGGCATTTATTTTTCCCACCAACAACATTGCATCCTTCTCTTCATCGTCGATCTTTGATCTTTGCACCCTCCTCTTCACACTTCAATTTATCATTGGACATGATCTACTGTTGTGTTGCAAAGACAAGGCCATGAAGAATGAGCATAGGAACATTGTCTTGGGAGAGACTCTACGGCACATTTCAACCTTAAAAACAACTACTTGTGAGTCATTTGTGAACAAGTGAAAAGCCTTGTCTAGGTTTTGTAGGTATGGTATGAAAAGGACAAGCTCAACCATAAGAAAGTATGGTATATACTCATTGTGTATGTTTGTTACTAGATTTGGGGATTGAGATGTATATATGAATTACTATCATGCAATGCCCAATATCCAAATCTTACCTAAAATATCATTGTAAATAAAAATAAATTGAAAATTAGAAAACAATGATAATATCATTGTTAAGTAGTACATAGAAGTTGAAAGGTATTGAATGATAATGCTCATTTAGGAAAAGAACAAACTCTAAGACATGACAAAAATGGTATACATAATTTCATTTTTAAGTAGCAAACAAAAGTTGAAAGCTATCAAATGATAATGTTCATCACGAAGAGAACATATTAAAATGCATGATAACAGAGGTTTAATTTGCTAGAACAAAAGGCAAAGATGTGAGGATTCTAAGTATGGTGAGAATGCTACGAAATTATGTGTATGTAAGCAAGGAAAACAATTGTAAAAAAGTCTATACACAAGTTTAAGGGAGAGGGCTCAATGGTGATGGAGCCTACCTCTATTATTGTCCACAAAGAAATTGGTGTCATGTCAATGCCCTAATTGACATGGTGGCCACTTTGACCTATCATAAATAGAAATATTTTATTGCAACTTAATATTCTCACAATTCTATTAGTGGCATTAGAAAAAATTAAAAACTATTAATAAATGTCAAATTTTTAACCACATCCTACAACTATCTACATGTGCCACCAATTGCTAAATTGTACTGGATACTTGCTACATGTGGTAAATGCACAACATAAGTAATACTTGTATTTTTTAACACAATCGATACAAATAGAAATTAAGTAATTCTTCCTATTTGAATTTTTTGTTTCTAAATATTTTAGTTAAATTTACTTGTAGATTATATTATGTTACATATGAATAAAAATTTGATGGCATATTTGATCAAGTGTTATTTTGAAGGGTAGTTGTGGATGTTTGTTGTCAATAAGGTTGGTCAATAAAAGAGTGTTGGTTATGCAGGGAAGGTGAGGTTGTCTTTCAACCTCACTAAGGCAATGGTCCAATTGATTCTAAGTTTTTGGTGTGTGTATGTTGTTTGTTTATGACTATATCAGTATGTTCTATGTTCAAGTGTTGAACTTAATTTGTTTAATAATTTATTCTTTGCACAAATAAGTCACTATTCATGAAGTTTAGTAATTTAATGTTCGTGTATCCTTATAGTTTGTAATGTATATTTTATGTTGGTGAATTTTATCAGTTTACATGCTTGTCAAATTTATAATAAATTGATTAAGACTAAGTATGGTGAACAATAATAGAGGCTATAACTTGGGGTTGACCCCGCAGTGCAATGGTTAAGTTGCAAGGGTAGCAGTTGGGTTGTCTAAGGTTCGAATCCCATGGTGGATTGTGGGAATGTTGCAGGGAGGAAGTAGTTGCGGGAGGTCAACAAAGGCAGCAGCAATAGTGGTTCTCACCTCAGCTCGCACCGATGGAGCGAAAGCTTAAAGTCGGCAGTTATGACACCATCGGGATCACTTAAGCAGTGGTGGGTATGGAGAAATCGAGGATGAGGTCCCTCGTATGTGGCCTCACTAGTTCGTAGCTCTAGTCAAAAGCAATGGGTGTTGCCCCTTAGCAGCGAATTACCGATCAAAAAAAATAATAGAGGCTATAACTTGAGCTTATCTCAAAACCATAATTTATATAAAAATCCATACTATTAATACGAAAAAATAATGAATTAAAAGCATGTCAATTGAGTGAACAAAATAACATACATGTCTGCCAAAGCATTAAATATAATTTTTCTTCCTATTTACTATAAAAAGTGGCATGCATGACTCCCAAAAATATAACCAACATGTTCCTTTTCACTTTCTTAACACTTATATTCATAATCAAATTTATAACTATAAGTTGAATCTTATATGAAGTTATTCTAATTCACTTAAAGAAGAATCTTGATGATGGCATGGAATTTGATCTTTTGTTGGTGTTTGGCATAGCTTTCCCACCCATATGCTCAGGCTCCATGGTGGTTGTAGGATTATTTGGTTTGCTATTAGAATGCACTTGGGTAACATTTGCAACTGCCATTATGGTAGAATATTAAGGGCATGGAATACTTATTGTCTCCTTGAATAAAGCATGTTATTTAAGCAAAGGATTTAATGGATTGCTCACACATATTTGCCTCTCCAATTCCTTTTATGCCCTTTCAAGCTCTTTTTATTCTTATTGTGTTCTTTTTGTATCTCTTCTTTGTTGAATATTATGTTGAGCTCAATTACTTTGCATTACATTTATCTTTCTCATTTCTCTTGTTCATCTATTTATCTAGCAATAATTCTTATTATCTTTCTCTCAAATTTTTCTTTATTTATTTGTTTTAGTTTCTCAAAACAAAAAATTATTTCTTTCTTGTTCCAATAATAACTCCATATAATCATTTTTAGTGATAAGTCGATATTGTTGACTAAGTCAAAGTTTATTGTCAACTTGAGTGTTTTGTGTATCTTTCACTAGATGAACATGAAGTTCTAGTAACTAGCTTATGTTGGAACTATTGTAAACTCCCAATGGTTGACTAGATTTTTCTTCAATTTCATTTTTTTTGTCACTAATATTTGGCTTCAAATCCTTAATTTTTCCCAATGTTATAACATTCTACCTTGCTTCCCAATCTCCACAATTAGAATTATAGTCTACTATGTGGAGATGCATTCATTATTTTCAATGGAGATGGTAATGAAAGATTTTTTTCTTCATCAAAATTCAAAGGAGTTCCAAGCTTCCTAGCCCCCTACACCAACCATGAATGTTGGGTTGGCTTGGTGGGAAGACTAAGTTTCTTTTATTACTAATTATGTTCACTTGTTTCAAGAAAATCACTTATGTTATTGTCAACAACATTAATTTATGTTGCGCCAAAAAAAAATGCATCCATTTTGTCAAGTGTTCACTGTGTGCACTTTCCTCCCTTAGAGGGTTTAATTGTTAATTATTGTTCACCTCTCTTTGTGGTACATCGAAACTTGGAAGATTAAGAATGTTCACTACAATAGAAACCTCACTAGATACAATTTATTAAACGTCTCACTGGGAGCCATGTCCCCCATTAGGACATTTAAGTTAAGGGGCTATATTCATATCCTCTTAAATCTTGATTTTATGTTTTCAATAATTAATGTTTTTTCAAATACTTTACTACTAAGTTGTGTAAATTCAACCTTTTTAATGTCTAAATTTGGATATTTAGTTGTCCATGTTGCTCTTTAACTCTTAAAATATGACTTGAATGTTAAAAACACACTTGCATCAAGTGGTTGTAGTTTATGAGACATGTGGATTGGTAATGTTATCAAGTCAATACTAAGTGACCTTGACTCCTAAATTATTGACAAAGCAAAATGGCTTTCATGACCATAGAAAATCAACATGTCTATTAGTTGGTGAAACACCACTTGGAACTAATCTCATAAAATTATGTAACCAATTTACAAATAAATTTTTTTTGTTCATGCATAGGCTTGACAACCATGCATACACCCAATTCACAACAAGAAATATAGTTTTTAAGTTATTTTTTTACCTTGAAAAATAAAATTTTGGGATTCTTTAGCTAGTAACATTGACACAACATATAGTTTTTATCCATTCTCTACCTTTTAATATAATATATATAACACTTATGCTACCTTTTTAGCAATCACTTGCATGACTCCATGTCAACCAACTTGAATACCAATCTCACCATAATTCCAAATATCGCAAGGACCATAAGGATTAGCATCATAAGATCTTGATAATGTATTGTAGAACACAACCACAATTATAGGCCTCAAATTTAGTAATCTATATCTATCAAGTCCTTCAACTATCCTCAAAGTGAGATCAAGATGTCACCTTTTAAACCCTATCCACTGTGATTTATATAAGAACCCATCCTTGAATGGGTTTGGCCTTGTTTATAAATTTTTTGTAACTTCTACCTTTATATTGATTTATTCAACCTCATGCCTAACTTCAACCAACTCCTTGTACCATTCAACTATCTTTATCTCTTCATCTACATTCAAGACCATGGGAGGACCTTTTGTTTTAGTGGTTATTAAGATTGCCAACCAATTATTCAATGTGCTAGTAGGAAGTCTCCAGTTTTTTGTTGCATGCCTAGTAGGAAATCAATTTTCCTCAACATCTTTAACGATGCTTTCCATATCATCTCTTGTCCATTCTCACTGTAGTGAAATATTCTTTGATCTAACACTTTCTTTCACTTTAATTATTGCATCAACTGGTTGTGCATTGGGAATATATATTTAGCATCTTTATATACTTTTAGTTATTACACTCCATTGTACGTTTACCTATTTACTAATACTATGGTTGGTTAAAATATTAAATAAATGAAAGTTCTTGTATTTCTGATTGAAAAACATGTGTTTGCACTTTGATTATATGCAATATATGAAAAATGATGAATGAAAGTTAAATTGATTTGATGTTATGATTAAATGTTATGAATGTTGATTTAATTTGGTATTCTGATTATGAAATGATTATATGCAAATGATCGTTTTGATGAACAGCTAACTACCATTGCAATGTTCTAAGTTGAATGTTGCAGATACAAGGAATCAAGCCTTCGGAAGGGAGGGGAAGTATCACTCAGGAGAAGTGATTGGTCGAGTAACCCTTAACAAAGCCTAACCGAGCTTTTTCACACACACACATATAGATTGGTCCAGTTGAGTCATAGTTCGAGAAATTGGTAGGTCATCCCTTAGTTTTGTTTGTGGTTGAATTTGGGAAGGTTTATGAATTTGGGGTGAATGTTCTTGTTGTGATATTGTTAAGTTTCCTTGTGCTTGTGAGTTCTTCTTATATGTTCTTTATTCAATCGATGATATATATATATGTATACATGTACATGTCAACAGTAAACCCATACACGTGAGTTAATACATACATGAGTATACGTAGGTAGATGTACCTACACATGCTCATGGATGGATTGCTCATGGGCATGAGAATATCGAATGGATAATAAAACATGTATATATATACATCGTATGCATATATATATTTATCGATGAGTTTGTAAATATGTACTATTGATTGAATAAGTGAATGTATATATGGATATATGTATATATACATATATACACACATATTGAGTATATCAATATATGTATGTGTATATATATGTATATAAATATATACATGTGGCTTTATTTATTAAAATGATAACATGAATATATGCAATCAAAATATCGAATGATATATATATTTAATATTATGTGAGTTGATGAATATATAACTATATATATACACATATATATGTATATATGTATGTATGTATGTATGCATATTGTTATTGTTAAAGTGTTGTTTGTTTTAATAAAGCACTAATGTTTCAATGAAATAAAGCGCAAACTTAATATCATACATTGTGCACTATGAATAAATGATATTGCAGCATATTATATGTGCTATATGCAACGTTATAATCATTAAATGTGAATCGGCCAACTTGCTAATGCAACACATTATGTATGAAGGCTCGGCCAAAAGTTTAATGAGATATTTCAAAGCTATTTAATTGTCGACTTGGTCTAAACACAGGAAACACCAAAATGCACGATGGAAGTTATAGGTGGAGCCAAAATATTAAAAATGCAATGCAAATAGAAGTCTAAACTGAAATATTTGTTTAGTGATTGTAGACCAAGTAAAAGGTAGAATAAGTCATGTTTAAGCTGGCATATTTGGAGTCGACCTATTTGTCTTTCACCTTGCATTTCTGAGATGAATTCTTGTTGTCTTTGTTTCAGTCGATTTGTTGTTCTATTTAGATGAGTATTGTTTTTAAATGTTGCCACTAGTTGAAGTTAATTGCTGAGTCAAACCATGTAGTTGTGAAGTGTCAATGAGCATGGCTTAATTATAGGCAAAGAAGTCTCATATTTTTGTATAAATAGGGGTGTAGGATACTTCATTTGGAATGCATTATTTACTTGCATTCTGTTATTTTTAGTATGAGTTATATTGTGTGAGTTGCGAGTTGATTGTGATAAGAGTTTAGTGAGATATTGTGAGTATTTTTTAGTGTGGATTGAAGAATTACTGAGGATTCTTGGAGTGGATTGAGCTTGGAAGTTAGTTTATTTCTTTGGATTAAGCATATAGCAGGAATGTTATTCTGCCCTCTTATATTTTACATGTTTTTGAAAAGATTGAGTGTTGATGTTCTGTGTGGAAAGAACAATGAATTGATAGATTAGGTAAAGATTATATTTTGAAAGAATCATATTATATATTACATCTTATGAACCTTACTTGAGTGTATGTACATACTCCAATACTAAGGAGTGTTTGTGTTCTTAGTATTATATACTAGGGATAGACAAAGCTTAGAATAGCTTATGTTGTATTCGTTTCATGTTATTGTGAATACAAACTATAGAGAGTTCATTGATTACCTTTGAATTAGATTATCCATTGAAGGAAGTAGCTAATCATTTTGTTTACTTAGTAGGAATTTTATATTCATAGGTTGTTCTTGTAGTTAACGATTACCCAAAGAAGGGAATTTCCTATGCGTAGTTTATTATAAAAGAGATAGGTTGTTCTTGGGGTTAACGATTACCCAACAGAGGGAATTTCCTAAGCGAATGGTCATTAAACAAATTGAGCTAGGATAATGAGTGAATGGATGACTCTTTTATATGAAACTTTGGCCAAAGTAGTATAAGTAGCCATTGTTTACACTGTCAGTTCACTGTGTCCAATATAGAAAAAATTTAGTTCAAGATTTTCATATTTGTAATTGTAGCTACCATATGATTAGGATCTAGAATTGCAGGGCACAAGCTCATAAAGGCTATTTGTTATGGGGTTTTACCAACCAATCTCTTCGTTGAAGGGTAGGGCCATTGTACCATATGTGGCAGATGTGTGGAGGACCACATTTGAGTCAGAGGTTGGTGGAAAACTACATGAGTGATGCTTCTCCTCATCAGTTAGCGGCCGAGATTTGCAAGGGATTTCCTGGACCATTTGTTATCTTGAGATTTTAAATGTATTGGAAAGACTGTAATATTCAATTATAATGCAAATGGATAGTTTGGAATATGTGTTATTTCAAATGTGCATATAGTCTTTGAAATAGAAGAAAAAAATTTATTACTAAGTTTTGAACATAGATTATTTACTTGAGGTTAAAACTTAGTGAATTTACTTTCGTTGAACAATTGACATGTTACATTAGTCTTACACCTCTTTTTATGTGGGCTTTCATCCTCAATCTCTTTGCACCATGTCTAATTCTCTTTTTTTTTTGGTTCTTCATCTACAAAGATTGACAAAAAATAAGTATGTGTCGATTTAGGAAATTATAAAAAATTATAATTACAATACAAACACATATTGTAAGCATAATTTATAACAATAATTTCAAACTAATATTGATATTATAAGTCATAACATATACCTTAAAATATATATCTATTTTTCAATTATCCCCCTCACATTCTATATGTACATCGTAAATTGTCACCCTTGACAATTTCACACTATGTTTTGCTCCCCCTTAAGTAATTGGACCTAATTGAACACTTAATTTCCTAAACTATGCATTTTGTGGCCCATTTTTTCATTTTCTAACAAATTAAAATAATAAAACAAATACTCTCATTTAATACTTTTCCCCCGACTCCTTAAGTTTCGAAAAAAGCTTGGGACACTAGCGCCTAGGGCACCTATGTCCCTCTATTTTGGCTCCAAATGTAAATATGTCGGTGTTGGCATTTTATTATTAGAAATTCAAATGTCTAAAGTTGGTTGTTGAGATTTAATTTTTGGGAAAATAGAATATTTGCATATAAATACCCAGTTATTGCATCATTTGAAAACTAAGTGGCAATTATTGGAGAATTTATGATCAAGCAATTATCAAGAGCCTTATGAAGCAAGTCAAGAGCAGACATTAGAGGATTTATTGCAACAATTCAAGATCCAAGCATCATATCAAAATGTATGTGAGTGTGCTCATGTTTATGTTTTCAAATTGTCTGTGAAGACTAATCCTTGTAGGTCTCTGAGCAATTCAAGCACTTCAAGCAAATCAAGCAAGCAAGATCCAAGCCTTGAGGAGATGTGTATGACTTCAATCCTTCAAGGAAGGTATTGAAGGTTGGTGAGTTGCAGCACTTTGTGGATTCTTCATTCCTTCCTATCATTTATTCATTTATCATTGGTATTTTTATTATGGAAGTGGAAACAATAACACGGGGTTTGACCAAGGTAACCCCCTAAATGGCACAACCTTTCTTCTCTCTTTGAATATACAAGTTTAAGGTCTGAAGAGGATTGAAGGAAGTTTGAAGTTCAATTATTTGTTGTTGCAATTGAAACCCTACACCTTGACAACTCACAAAAACTTAGTTACAAAATTATCCGACAATGTGACAAGTGTTGGCATTTCAATTTGCACCTCTAGTGTGTGTATTGGAAACAGACAACTATGCATAGTTAGACTGCTCTTCAAATTAGGAGGGGAAGCTCCCTCTTTTGTTGATTATGCGTAAAAAGAAAAAGTAAACTAAATTCCTATCTTTTTACCTCAACTGAGAGCACAAGGTTATAAAACTCTGCATTATAGCTGAGGTTTTCTCTAGTTTCATAACTTCAACTACAACTAGGCCTAAATTTATAACGCTTCTATCTTCTCAAGTAAATTCAGAGCAAGAGAATTTAGAAGTAAACGGGGAATGATTTGGTAAACACAAAGCTTAGACAAACTTACTTCTAGAACACATCCAAAGACTCATTGTACTTTTAGATGAAAGCTGAAATAAAAATTTATAAAAGCAAAACATGAAACAATAAAGTTGCTTTCAAAATTCCCTCAAATACTCATTGTACTTTTGAGGCATAGATGAAATAAAGCTTATAAAAACAATATTACTGAAAGATCTTGAGACTTTGGATCAAAGCACTATCGACATAAGATTTATTTCCTCAAACACCAACAATAATTACACATTTGGGACAACAAATTGTATCAAGAGGACAAACATACAATATACGATCAACCAAATTTACACTAAACAAAGTGAACAGATATTGACTAGCAAAGCTTGAAGGCACTAAGGCTCAGCAATTTTGTTATAGTAATAATAGTTAAGAAATAATGAGCAAGGATGATCTTATTTATACACAAACACAAGAGTGGGGAACCCTAAAATCTCCTTGTGTTAACAATCAGTCTTGCCAATCAACAAGATTTATTCCTATGTCTAAACAAAGATAACTAACAGTTAACTGGAAAGACTACATCAGTTAACTGATCTAAAACTAAAGAAAGATTCCAACTTTACAATAAGTATCTCCAAGGATAGACATGCATGAAAAGTGGACAGTCAGTTATTACAATGGTGAACACGGACACAAATTGAAGGAATTGAAAATCACTGAAAATTGGTCAACACTGGCAAACAAAAGCACCTTATCTCAAGAAACGCCCAAGAATTCAACCCACCAAAACCATTTTTTAGGATTTGCAACCTCTAGCAAGATCTTCTCAGATTTGATCATTCTCCATAGTGAATCTGTCGGCCAAACCTCAAGATCAATCAGACATCCAAAATCAAGGGTTAAATGGAGGCAGTTTATTAAGAAAATTTTGAAAATCTTCAAAAAAATTCTAACACTAGCAAACTTGGATGCCTTATCTCAAGGTAGCACCCAAGTCAACTTTAGTTACAATTTTTGAATACTTTCTCTTCCTCAAGACATCCCAAATTTTGGGGGATTCTTCCAGTTAATAGCTAATCATGCCAGATGACTCCTAAATCAAGGTTTTCCACGAGTTAATTGATCCTTCCACCTCCAAAGTCTATTTATCAAGCATTTGGGCATCCTTTTTCATTATTTTTGTAGGTTGACTCCAAATTCCAAACACAAAATTTTATTCTCTACGGCATTCGAAGGATCAAACAACAGGGGTTTTCAACGTTCTTCGTATTTTCAAGACTAGGTTGCACAGAAGAACATCTTTTCATAAGGTGTTTTTCTAGGGCATCAATTTTTAGAGGCAACAATTCATAGTTTTCAACTTCTGACGATCTAGGTTACCTTCTTTTTCAATCTTCTCCAAGATTGGGAAAAATTTCCACAACTTCTTCAGCTTCCTCTATCTTAGGGTTTCTTGCATGTTAAACAAAAATCAATCTTTTCATAGATCTAACCTTTTGGGTTCATTCAGCACAAGATTGGCCGCAAAACCCATGTGCCAAATTTTTCCAAAAAAGTTGCCTCGCTACCTCCATTTTTTAGGGTTTCTAAAAAAAATCATCTTTTTTCAAAAAACAGACAAACTAGGTTCATTCAACACACAGGCACCTACAAAACCCACTTCTCAAAAAATTTTGGGAAAAAATTGCCTCCCTGCCTCTACCTCTAAGGGGTTCTTGCATGTTCATGAAAAAGTCATTTTTTCAAAAATTTGACCTTCTGGGTTCATTCAGAAAAACATTCTCAACAAAACCCACATCTCAAAAAATTTCAAAAAAAAATTGCCTCTTGGTGAAGCTATTTTTAGCCTCTGTGAAAAATTTGTTCAAGCATAGCCATTGCACAGTCATTCTTCGAGTTTTCAAAAATGCAATTCTCTCAAATTGAATTCAAGACCAAATCGGTCTTGATTCACAATTTTGAGAAGACACTTAACACAAACTTGCATCAAGTAAAACCCATAGTTGATCTGAACACCTTGAATGGCCTAGACTACATCACACTTTGACATTTTGAACAATCTGGGTTACTTGAGGCAACCTCTTTTCCCATCTCAGCACAAGATATCGAGTTTGTAATTGCTTGTGTCAAGCATTACAACCCACTTCACGGGAAATCTAGTTAGTAGATGGGCGAACAATTTGCAACCTCAACCCAACAAATATTGAGAAGTGCTTTGCTATTCTTCCATGTGCAAAACAACTTGATAGTGTCAATGGAAGAATGTGAAAAGATGTTTAACACGCAAAAGGAACAGTGTCAGAAAAGGATGGCAATAAGGTGGCTCAAAGTGAAACAAAATAGTTTGCCAAGGAACGTTGGATGTGGAGAATTCAAGGATGAGTATGCAGTCATGATTACTCTACTCAACTATGTCACGAGTCAAGCAGAAGCACACAAGTTTTAGCCATGGGTGTTTTACATCATGTCTCAACTTGTCAACAACAGAAAACTATGACTGGCCTGCTTTGATCAGTGACACTCTTCACAACCAAATGATAGGGTTTTTCAAGGCCCATTAATTCCACATGACTTCATACCTCGTATATCTTATAGCCTTTCAAGGCAAGTTTAAAGGGTTGAATGTTGTTAGAACTCTAGGTGTGTAGCGAGTTCATGAGCATTTCTCACGGCTAGAATTTTTGTAGTCAAAATGACACTTCAAGCGGGTAAATGACCTTTTTCTAATGCACACAGTGAGGGATCTTGACAACGAGTTACATATACGTTTCTCATTAGATGCCAGATTGGGCCGATTGGTTCATCCAATTCCCCACATTTTCCTACATTGACATATATGGTTTCTCAGGTCATCTAGCCATGCTACCCCATTATCCATCAGATAAGGTGGTATTCATGGAGTTCCTAAGGAAATTGCATGAAGTCCACACCTTTCTGCGTAACAAACACAAGTCAGCTACCAATTTCCCTTTTGAATTGGGTATATACAAATGCAAGACAACAGCTGATGCTAAATCAATGAGCAATGAAATGATGAAGCTTAATCTCAAGTTTCTCATTGAAAAGCGTTCATATGACCCTTGGGGTCTCTTGGCAGCTTGCCTTGGTGGCAATTCTTCACATAAACCTACCATGGAGGATTTTTGGTTTAGTTGTGAAGATGAGTTTGATGTGTGCAGGCGTAACTATAATAGGTTTACTCTTCCATAGATAATTGATTTCTTATCAGAGGATCTGGAAGGTTTATCAGATGATGATGGGGAAGTCATATTTCAGAGATCAAATTGATTGTCAACCACTTCGACCCATTGACTAGTACGCCAAAGAGAGCACCTCCATTGAAGAAAGGACAAGTCAGATTGTAAGGAACAATAAGCTATTCTTAGATAGCAAGAGGACGTAGAAGGTAGTCACTCCAATTACAAATCTTCCAGTGGTTATCACCGCACTACCTTTCACTTCCAGATCAAAACCTAGGGTTAAAATGATGAACAATCCTTCAAAGGGTTCAAAGAACTACAAGATGCCAATGAGTTTAAAAGAAAATATGAAGGTTGTTGATGTAAATTAGCAAGAACAAAAAATGGATGTAGTCACAGATACGGTTGAAGCAATGCTAGAAGTTGAAATAGAGCCTCCCAATCTTCTATCACCACCGCAGCCATCTCTATTTCACATTGACTTGGAGCCTGATTGACCAATTCATCACATCTCAACACCAACTCATTCGTTAGGAGTTGATGAGACTAGATCTAATCCTCCTAGTGAAGTTAGTCGAGACTCTTCGTCTTGGCTTGAGAACCTCCTAGGTAGGAAGAGGAGAAATTCGTCTTATAAATTGAACTTTGTAGAGTTTGATAATGTCTACCAAGACACATCGGACAATAAACTCAAAAAGCAAGTTCACGTGGAAAAGACTATTGACAACAAGATTGTCATCAAGATTGCAATGCCACCAGTTGACAAGAGCACCAATAAGGTTGAGGCCAATTATTTCACATTGGTCAAATCCAACCTTGGTAGAATTACACGACAAGATTATGTAAACCTCTTTGAGGTTGCAGCAGTTAACTTGAAGGAAAGAGTGGTCAAATATGGTGAAGACAAGGCAACCCTCAAGGCTGAAAATCAACAATTGGGACAATACATCTCCAACCTCCTTCACGGTACTTCACATGTCACTGCTTTGCTCCAATAGATGTTGGAGTTACTTGTAGAACAAAATCAACTAAGTCGATTGGTTATTTATGGTAAACACTTGAGAGACTGGGCAGAAGATTTCATCACTAGCGACCGATTCATACTTGCAGAGTTGTACCAACTAAGGTATAATGCCCACAATCTTCGCTCAGAAATTCAGGAGTCAAAGGAAAGCATGGAAAAAAGGAAACCCAGGGATGATATCATCATTTCTCACTTGAGGATGGCGTATGATTCAGTCACTACGAAGAAGATAAGCAAAATCTTTTTACTTTGAGAGAACAACAAATCTTCAAAGTAAAAACACGCGAAATAATCTCTGTAGAAATGACTGAATATAGATAGAAGGTGGCAAGTTCACTTGAGTTCGTAAGAATGTTCATGTCACAAGTCACTTTCTAGTATCAACGTGAAGATGGTAAGTACATTGAGCTTAGCAAAGTGCAAACAAAATTTCAAGACCTCATCCGTAGTAGTTTCAATGGTGACCCTGTTGACTGCAAGTTGAGTCAAGTTGCAGCCATGTCAGCGAGGTTTGATGACACAGATGAAAGGAGAAGGGATTTTCAAAGTCAAATTGTGGATGGCGAGGAGATGTTGCAGAGCTATCACATCATTCAGAAGAGTATCAGTGCTCTGGATGATGAGGCAGTTAACAGACTTCTTGGAGGATTTGATTGCTTGAGTTGATAGCCAGTGAACTACCAGTTAGGACGTGCAACCACCTCCAAAGATAGGATTTGAAATAGCAGTTAAACTTGATGCCTTTTCCAAGTTAATTGGCTATCCACTTTTCATGCACGTCTATCTTTGGAGACGCCTATTGTACAATTGGAGTTGTTTTTAGTTTTAGATCAGTTAACTGATGTAGTCTTTCCAATTAACTGTTATTCTACTTTGTTTAGACATAGGAATAAATCTTGTTGATTGGCAAGACTGATTGTTAACACAAGGCGATTTTAGGGTTCTCTACTCCTATGTTTGTCTATAAATAAGAGCTACCTTGCTCATTATTTATTAACCATTATTACTATAACAAAATTGTTGAGCCTTAGTGCCTTCAAGCTTTGCTAGTCAATATTTGTTCACTTTGTTCAAGTGTAATTTGGTTGATCATAATTGTATGTTTGCCTTCTTGATACAATCTACTATCCCAAATGTGTAATTATTGTTGAATTTTGAGGAAATAAATCTTATGTCGATAGTAATTTGATCCAAAGTCTCAAGATCTTTCAGTGATATTACTTTTATAAGCTTTATTTCAATCTACACCTCAAAAGTACAATGAGTCTTTGAGGGAATTTTGAAAGCAAGTTTATCATTTCATGTTTTGCATTTATAAAATTTTATTTCAGCTTTCATTCGAAAGTACAATGAGTCTCTAGATGCATTTTGGAAGTAAGTTTGTCTAAGCTTTGTGTTTACCAAATCATTCCCCGTTTACTTCAAATTCTCTTGCTCTAAATTTACTCGAGAAAATAGAAGCGTTATAAATTTAGGCCTAGTTGTAGTTGAAGTTATGAAACCAGAAAAAACCTTAGCTACAACGCAAAGAGTTTTATAACCTTGTGCTCTCAACTGAGACAAAAGATAGGAATTTAGTTTACTTCTTCTTTTTACGCATAATCAACAAAAGAGGGAGCTTCCCCTCCTAATTTGAAGAGTAGTCTAACTGTGCATAGTTGTCTGTTTCCAATATGCACACTAGAGGTGTGAATTGAAACACCAACAACAAGCAAGAAATATAAGCTCATATTTGACATTAGAGGACTGTGAAAATAGATCTCAATTTTCCCTACAAAGATAGTGGCTCTTAGGGCGCCCATGTTCTACATTTTCTGCTCCAAATTTATATTGCAGATGCACAATGTACTACTTAGTCCATTTTGGTTGTCTATTTTTGTCTGTGATTTCTCAAATCTATTGTATTTCCATCAAAATAGTAATTTGCACCATTAGGTCAATTGAATCATTGCAATTTCAAATTTGGTCTAGGGTTGGTTAAATCACCTTTTAGGTTGTAAGTTAATCATATACCTTGTCCAAGTCCATCAAACCCCATCCATTCCATCACACTTCCACAATAAACCATACATGTTCCCCCCTTCTAATGAAATTAGGGAAAGGTGTCCAAACCCTAAAGTGAAAGCTACAAGGTTTCCCTTTCCCTGCATTTCATTTTTGGTAAATGTTAGAATTGTGAAACAGGCACAAAACCACGAGCCATAGGATCAAACAACAAACAAATACACCTTCCATGCAAGAGATCTGCAAACAATATATGCAATATTCATCAACAAGAAAAAGCTACAGAAGCAAGAGACTCTCAAGAAGACATGAAAGCTCAAGATATTCTCCAATGAGGGTTGAGTGCCTATAAGAGCAAAAACCTAAATGAGAAAGGGATCAAATCATGACAAGTGTCAACATCACATGAGATGAGACATAATGATCTAATATTAGCTCAACTAATAAAGCAATCTTAAGTTTAGCTTAAGTGCATGAGAATAAATTAGACTAATAATCAATTAAATATTAATTAATTATTAGCTAATGCATGATAACTCTAACACCCCCTCTTAAGATGAACTTAGGGAGTAGCTAAAAACCCTAAAAGTAATGCATGACGGGTCCCAAAAAACAAGGCCATGTAAGGTACCCATGTACAAACAAAAGATCTCTATAATGTGGAGAAATGGAGAAAACCTCATGGGAAAAACTCCACTCCAAAAAGAGATGAAAGCCAAGTGAAGGATTGAAGAAGCCTCCAAACAAGACAATGTCCTAAAAAATAGGAACATGTAGAACATCCAGAAGCATGAAGCTGTAGACTGTTGTCGAAAGATGACTGATAGAGTGCTGAAATGAAGAACCTCCAGAAATAGGAATGCAAAAGTGTCCACATGGTAAATGATCCATCTCACTGAAATGTAAGTAACCAGCCATTGATGTATGGTGCATTTGAAATTATATAGGAAAAAATACTGTATACATAGCTCACTCCAACACGAAACCAAGGAATCATTAGCACCAACAGTAGAAACCCCCCCATAATGTTGAAAAAGGGAGAGCCATGACAGGATCACTAAAATTGTGTGAAACCAAAAAGTGGATGTGGGAGAAACAACCTGCAAATAAAAGGGTATGCAAACTAATGCACACACGCATGAAACAAGAACCAACAAGATTCATTGTTGTCATGGAAGGGACACTCACTTGATAAAGGTGTGATGGCAAACAAAAGGCAAACATCAACCCCCCATGGCACTTTATATCATAGTGTGAATACAATAGGCACAATAGGATGTGCAAAATCCCCAAAAAATATACACCAAAATGGAACTTTATCTCAATGTATCTACATAATAAGAATGTGCATGAAAAAGATGTATACAAAGCTCAAATAGGAAAAAATACTGGAAATACATGTAGAACATCCAAAAATGAGTCAACCCATGCAAAGAACAAGTTTTCAGGAGATAAAACATCCAAGTAATTCACCAGAGTGCAAAAACACAAAAATCGGAATAAAATGTACTTGGAGAACAATCTGGAAAAAATGCATGGATGGAACTGAAGAGCTCTAAAATATGGTTCCAACGCTGCTGGAATCATGAAAAACAAAGAAAATGGTCAAAAGTTACAAGTTCAGGACTAAAAACAACTCCTCTAAATTTAATAGGCTATAAAATGCAACAACAGTAGAATAAAGCGATGAGACCCATACCACTGAAAAGTTGGTGGAACCAAATTTTCAATGATATGTTGTTTGCTGAAAAATGATATCATGCCCAAGTTATGGCCGAAAGAAAAAAAACACCCCTTTTAGGCACAAAGGGGGTCAAAGGGGCCAAGGTACAAGCGCCCGTAGTACTGACGTCATGCTAACGTCAGCATGATGTCAAGGGAATATTCTATGAATATTCCATGTAGACTGAAAAAATTTGACCTACTGGGAAAACATTGCATGTGTCGGAAAAATGCATGCTGGAAAGAAAAGAAAAAAAAAGCACAGTCACCAAGAAAAATCGTCAGAAAAACCAGGTTGCTAGGCAAAATTTGCTTCGTCGGGAAAACGTTTACTTGTTTCCAGAAAACGGGGTCGTGGGTTTGAAGGGTGTCATCGGATGAGGTAAGGGATCACCGAAAATGATTGATCGCAGGCCAAAAAGAGTTGTTGATGGTTGGAAGAAACTTGTCAGTGGGGAAAAAGGGGCCGCCGGCTAAGTACGAGTGGGGCCGCAGGCCTACCATAGCAGGTACCTGCAGTACCCTCCCTTCATAAATACGCCCAATAAAACAAGAATCTGCCCCAACAATAAATTTCAACCATGCAGCTTTTGGAATATTTTATTTTTCAATAATTTTTTTGTACACATAATAAGTTTTTGCTTCAATGAGGCATTTTTCCAAAAACGAGCTAAATCGTGCAAAATTGTTGTCAAAAGTCCATTTTAGGTCAAACAAAACATAGGCTTTTTGTGGGTTTACATCAAGGAAGATACTTGCAAATTTTTGAAATTTTGAAAATTAGGGTTTCAAACCCAGTTTTTAGGAAAACCCCTAAAAAATAGGACCTTTCCAAAATTAGTTGAAAATGATTTTGATAGGATAATTTGACTTCACGATCACACTGGTCAAGTCAAAATCACTAAAAAGTTTGTTTTACTCTGGTGGGTCTATTTTCATTTTTTAGGAGAAAAGCTAGGACCTCCACAACCATTAATGGTAGATGGCCAGTAACAGGTTTCAAAATCTAAGCCTCAAAAGCTTCAACGAAGAATCCATGGCGAAAAATGTTAGAAAAGACGCTTCATGACGGAGGGGATTTTCAAAAGTTGAAAAATGCTAAAAATTTCTAAGTTTGGAAGATGGATGCCTTGCTACATGCTAGATGCTACGCAATCAATGCCTTGGTGAATTTTTCAAGCACCTGTACACACAACATGGTGAAAACAATTGCTACAATGAACGCGTTCGCGTCGTCGATAGTGGTGATCAACGTAGTTGGCAAGACAATGAACGCAAAGCATGAGAGGTGAAGGTCTTTTACGGAAATTGATGGCGCTAAAGCCAAAAGAGCCCCTGCTAGGCAGGGGCGCCCATGAGTTCAGAAGGTCTAATGCAACTATCAAGTTTTGTCGAGACAGTCATCTTCTCCATAATTTTGCCAACTTTATGACGAATCATCAGGAAAATTCAACAGATTCATCAAATGTTGTCAAATGAAGGCAGAGGCTGAATGTGTTGAAAATGAAAGTCATCAAAAATGACAGTCAAAACATAAAAATCAGCCCCTCCTGACCAGGGGCACCCAAGAATGAGACTATCCAGATGTCAGTTTTTGAGTAAGCTTATCTCTAAGTGATCTCCCTGGCATCAACTTAGCTTTGCAACAAACTTGTTGGCCAATCTATGACATGCATCAAACGACGAAAGTTGTTGATCATTCAAGCATGTAAAACGAAGGGTAAACTGATGTACATCAAGGAAAAAGAGTCCCTACTAGCTAGCATTACCCTTCATTTTGAGTCACCTGTTGAAATTTTTAGAATCTGGTTCCCTCAAGACATCTGCTTAGCATCTATTTAGCTTCGCGACCAATCCAGTTGCATGCTCACATGACCTATCAAGCATTCACAAACGAAGATCAAGCAGAAAGCACCAGACGCAAAGGTGAGATGAAAGACATAAAAATTTGGCTAAGTGTTAAGGAAATTGTACCTTCCTAGAAATAGGTGCCCAACCTTTTGGGCAGTCAAATGCAGTCTTCAAGCTCCGTGACCTCCAGAAAGTCCTTCTCCATCTTGATCAATCTCAGCAATGACGTTGTCAGCAAGTTCAACAGATAAATCAAGCATCTGATGACAAGGATCAAACTAAGGTTGTTTGTGAAAGGTTGCAAGATGAAAATTTCAACACAAAAGGTCAAAGGCGCCCCTGCAAGCCAAGGGCATCCAAATTTTTGGGGTCTCTAAAATGACTTTCACGACCTGCAAGGCCAGTCAATCTTTTTGGTACTTAACTGGTTATCCATTCCACATCTCAACACGTTCACCAAAATCATCAATCACGAGAGATCTCAGATCAAGGCACTAAAGGTTAAAAAGGAAGAAATGAAAAGAAACCAAGAAAATGACTAAGTCTAATGAAAAATGCACCCTTTTGGGAAAAGGCACCCAAGATTTTGAGGCATCAAATTGAAGTTTTTAGCTTTTCAGCTCCCGAGCACACTTCATCAGAGTTGATTCAACTCAGTAATGGATCTATCAGTAGCACTTCAGGATCAACCAAGCAACCAAAATCAAGGATCGAATGAAGGCACTTCGTCACAGAAAAAGGATAAAAAAATGTTCAACTACTCAACTTGGACGCCTAAAGTCAAAGTATTCTCAGTTGACTAAAGTTGAGATATTTTGAAGGCCTCTTCATGTCTAAAACGTCCCAAAATAGGTGGATATGATTTTGTTAATTACCAATCATAGAGGCGATTCCCCCAATCATGATTTGGACGCCCTAATTGATGCTTGCAACTCCAAATCATTACATATCAAGCCCAGACGTCCATTATTCATTATTTCTTGCAGGTTGAAGAGCTCAAACACCAATATTTTCTCTCCAGCATCATTTGAAGGATCTGATGGAAGCCATTGACAACATTCTTCATGTTTTCAAGAATAAGTTGCACAAAGGGATAGTATATCAGAGTTTGCATCTCTAGGCATGATTTTCTTAAAGGATCAGAGTGGCAGTTTATAACTTCCAAACTTTTTTCTGTCTTTTTCTTCTATTCATGTCTTAGATCTTCTTGCATGTCCAAGTAAATGGAGTTTTTTAACATATCTTGTCCTTTGGGTACGATCAACATAGCATATTCAACAAAACCCACATGCTAGATTTTTCCAGAAAAAGTAGCCCTGCTACCCCTTTTTTTTAGGGTTTCCGAAAAAAGTCACAATTTTAAAAATCTGACAAACTGGGTTTGTTTAGCTTTAAAGCACCTGCAATACCCATGTGTTAGATTTTTCTAGAAAAAGAAAGCCTCTGGTGCCCCCAAAACTTCTGCCCCAAAGGGTTCTTACATGTACAAGGAAAAGTGACCTTTTGGATTTTTTGACGTTCTGGGTAGATTTAGAAAATTATTCTATGTAAAACGCACGTCTTAGATTTTTTCATAAAAATTACCCCTCTGCATGCTATTTTTAGTAGTTGCAGAAAAAGTTGTTTGAACATATCTGTGTTTATAGTCAACAGTCGATTTTTTCAGAATATAGTACTCTCGAGTTGAAATCAAGACCAAAATGGTCCTACTTCATGACTTTTTGAAAACAGTCAACATAGACATGCATCAAGTGAAGCCCATAGTCAAATTGGATGCCTTGGAAGGCGTAAATGACATCACCGTTCAATGGATAGCGAAAATGCGGAAGGTAGTCATTCCAAACACAGAGTCGCCACCGGTTATTACCACACTACCTTCCATACTTCATATCAACAAGACTAGATGACGCAGCTACAAAGAGTATCGAGTACCAGCAGTAGATTGCGAGTGGAAAAGAGATGTTGCAGAGACACATCATCATCCTGCAAAGCATTAATTGTCCAGAGGCTGAAGAAGTCAACGACTGATTAGAGGAGTTGTTGACTAGAGGTGAAGAGGTGTAAAACACCCAGTTGGGACATCCTACCCTCCAAAATAGCATTTATGACAAACAGGAGTTAACTTGATGCTTCTTTCCAAGTTAACTCACTGTCCCACTGATCATGCATGTCTATTTCTACTAATTATGGATGTCTATTTTGGATTTCCACTAATTATGGTTATCTATCTCCACTAATTGTGGATGTCTATTTTGGAGACACTTTTGAATTTGGAGTTCTCTTTTAGTTTATTTTTCGTTAACTGAAGTACATTTCTAGTTAACTGCTTGGTCACCTACTTTTAGACATAGGAATAAATCTTGCAGATTGGCAAGAACTAATTGTTAACTCAAGGAGATTTTAGGGTTGCCTACTCCTTTGAGTTTCTATAAATAAGAGCCTTGGGCTCATTATTTGGTAACTTTACTTACGGCAACAAAACGCTAAGCTAAAAAGCCTTCGAATTTGTTCACTTAGTATATGTTCTTGAATCGTATTTGTTATAGTTAAACATCGAGTACAACTTATGTTCTCTCCATTCAAATAGGTGTATTTAATCCATGTTCATGAATTCTTGGTTGATTGCTTCATGTGTGATTGTCTCTTTGACACTAGTTGTTGTCCCAAACTGTAATCTTTGATCAAAGATTAAGATAATAAATCAGGAGAGCTACCTTTCCTTCGATCAAAAAGTCTCAAGCTTTATCATTGTATGTTGTTCTTAATAATCTTCTTTCGATCTACACCTCTGAAAGAGCATTGTCTCTCCTTGGGAATTTAGGCAGTAAGATTATCGTTCTTTGTTCTACTAGTCTACTTTTCAGCCTACACCTCGAAAAGGTCTTGGTACCTCCTTGGGAATCCTAAAATATAGCCTACCATTTGAAGATTACTTGTGTGGATTCTATTTCGGTGTAAATCTAGGAGTTTAGAGCCTTCAGATGCATTATGGGAGAAACATTTGTCTAAGTGATTGAACCATTACATTCCCGCTCCTATATTCTCTTGCTCTATTTATCTAGAGGAGATAGGATAGATTAAAAGTTAGCTTAGTTGTAGTTAAGATCTGCAAAAACCAGAGAAAACCTTAGTTGCAATGCATTGTGTTTATGCACCCTTGTGTCCTGTCGCTGAGTAAAAAGATAGGAACAGTAGTTTACTTTACTTTTTACGCAATATCAGCAACAAGAGGGAACTTCCCCTCCTAATTTGAAGAAGCAGTTACTACACACTTGCAATAGCTAACCATTTCCAATAAACACTCTAGAGGTGCTAATTGAAATGCCAACAGTTTTATGGCACACACCATGGGGCAACGAGGCATAAAACTTCAAGAAAAAGCTAACGCTTTTATGTCACAGGAATGATCCTTTGGCATCCTAGTGCATGATCTATACAAGAAGCAATGGATGGTAACAACAATAACGCTGGCGAGAGATGTCCACCTTCATTACCTTGGGGTAATAGAATTGGACCTTTGGCTTTTCAGGTAAATCATGAGTTACCTAAAGGGTCAAGGAAGCACTTTCCCCAATTTCATGGCGATGGAAGTCAACACCCAAATGAACATTTTGTTGTATTTACAACGACTTGCGTTGTCTTGCATGTGCCACATGAAGACATCGCAGTGTGTCTCTTTGCGGTGACTCTTGGTGGGAATGTTGTGGACTGGTTCAATCACCTAAAGCTAGGCATTATTATAAGCTGGGAAACTATGAGTGAGAAGTTTTTGGAGAGATTCAAGCCTGCTGAAGACAGTCATTTGTTGTTCGCCCAGCTTGCAAATTCAAAGATGGAGCACAACAAATGCATGAGGGAGTTTGTGGCAAGATTTAATCATCTTGTTACACGACTTTCTTCTACACTCAATCCATCACTGGAAATTCTGATAAGTTGTTTCATACATGCTCTTCCCTCAAAGATAGCCTTCTTCCTCAACACGACAAAAGAAACAAAGTTGTAGAGTACACAAGAACACACCATCGAGTTGGAGGATAATATGATCACTTTCAGCTTAATGAAAACAAATTCTATCAGATGTCTAGCTCAGCAACCGTAGTAGCCAAAGAGAGACAATCTTCAGCCACGGTTGTCAACATCTCCATCAAGACCAATGATTGAAGCTACACACAGTGCAGTATTTTGTTGTTTCCATGATACTAACACACATACCAGATCCACATGCCCTGAGAATCTGAGAATGACCCAAATCATGGGATACGTTGAAGCTGCTCCCAGTTCTAGTTTTGTACCAACAAGTTTGAACGTTGTCTTACCATAGACAGACAACTTCGATGGCGACTCTGCAATGGGATACTTTGAACTCATTATTAAAGAAGAAAAAGAAGCATACCGTCAGTATTATCTTGCGGTGAATAATGAAAAAAATTCAACGCCTGTGTCTACACGTGTTCAACACTTCGAAGCACAGAAAGAAGAGGAAGAAAGACAAAGATCAAATGAAAAGGGTGAAGAGATGGCTTCCAATCCCAGGTCTTCATAGAATAACACTATGTTAGTTGCTCGAGACCCATCTTCAACAAGTTTTGACATCATAGCTTCCATGATGAAGACCAAGGTACAAATCTCCCAATTGGAATATCTTCAGGATCATCCAGAACAACTAGATCAGATTCTCAATGTTGTAAAGAAGCAAGTTGTACTCAAGTCATCAATTCCAGCAGGAGCAAAGCTTGAAATGGGTCCCAGTAATTATGTGACTTTGTTAGAGATAGAAACTGAAGATCAGAACATTGCTTGTCCTGAAAAGAGACTGACAGAGGACACAAGGTCATGGACAATACAATTTGGTGGAGGTTGTTCATCAACAGTTTCAGAAGCGGGGGAAATGATCATATCCCCTAAAGGACAGTTGCACTCATCTATGCAATTGGAATTCATTGAAGCTGAGAAAGAGGTGCTTTCGTTAGGCCTCAAAGATGTTGAAGACATGGGAATCAAACTCCTATGTGTTAGAGGCGATCTAGAGCTGATCCATGAGTCGATCAAAGGATATTTTCAGGTTGAAAAATATCACCTACGACATTATAGAGATCGAGTTTGGAACTCAATTGATTGGTTTGAAGAGTTCGACATCCTGAGGATGGACAATAGCAAAACTAATACCTTAGGGGTATCAGCTTTCCCATTTGCATCATATTCTGACTTTTGTCAAAGTACCTTTGCTTGGATATACGAATACCTGAAAATCTTCATCCCAGAGGGATTATCTCCTACAATTCCCATAAGAAGAGAAGTAAAGCCTTTCAGGCAGAAGCAGTATCGATGGGAAGCTCTTTGCGCTGCCATGAAGTAGGCGATATTTGAAACATTTTGTCCCTTCGGGGGTGGAACGAATCTTTGTAAATAAATTTCTTTTGCTTTAACGTTATGTAGTGATGTATTTCCTCGTTAAGTAAAGTATTGTTGTATTTTAGGTGATTTCTTAGGTTGTCTTGTTATTAGGTGGTTAGGGGAACTCCAGTTGCTAGGTGAATTAGGAAATAAGTCCTGACTCCAATGCCCAACTGATAAGAACAATGGTCTACGAAAACTAGAGATTCTTGGTTCTCCTATGTCGCAAGTATCCGACATGGTCACCAGACGGAGCCTAATGTTGTACCCATAATAAATTTTTGCTTCAATAAGACATTTTTCTAAAAATGAGCTAAATCATGCAAATTGTTGTCAAAAGTCTATTTTAGGTCAAACAAAACATAGGCTTTTTGTGAGTTTACATCAAGGAAGATACTTTCAAATTTCTAAAAATTTGAAAATTAAGGTTTCAAACCCCTTGTTTTTAGGAAAACCCCTAAAAATAGGACCTTTCCAGAATTAATTGAAAATGATTTTGATAGGATAATTTGACTTCACGATCACACGGGTCAAGTCAAAATCACCAAAAAGTTTGTTTTACTCTAGTGGGTCTATTTTCATTTTTCAGGGGAAAGGCTATGACCTCCGCATCGATTAATGGCAGATGGCCAATACTAGGTTTTGAAATCTAAGCCTCAAAAGCTTCAATGAAGAATTCATAGCGAAAAATGTTTGAAAAGACGCTTCATAATGGAGGGAATTTTCAAAAGTTGAAAAATGCTAAATTTTTTATAAGTCTAGAAGATGGATGCCTTGCTACATGCTAGATGCTACGCGATCAATGCCTTGGTGAATTTTTCAAGCACCCATACATGCAGCATGGTAAAAGCAATTGCTACGATGAACACGTTCACATCATTGATAGCGTTGATCGACGCAGTTGGCAAGACGATGAACGCAAAGCACGAGAGGTGAAGGTCTTTTATGGAAATTGATGACATTGAAGCCAAAAGAAACCTTGCTGGCCAGGGGCACCCATGAGTTCAAAAGGTCTAATGCAGTTATCAAGTTTTGTCAAGATAGTCATCTTCTCCATAATTCTGGAAACTTTATGACGGATTGTCAAGAAAATTCAACAAATTCATCAAACGTTGTTAAACGAAAGCAGAGGTAGAAGGTGTTGAAAACGAAAGTCATCAAAAAACGGTAATCAAAACATATAAAATGAGCCCCTCCTGACCAGGGGTGCCCAAGAATGAGACTATTCAGATGTCAGTTTTTGAGTAAGCTTATCTCCAAGTGATCTCCCCAGCATCAACTCAGCTTTACAACAAACCTGTTCTCCAGTCTATGAGATGCATCAAACGATGGCAGTTGATCATTCGAGCACGTAAACCAAAGAGTAAACTAATGGACATCAAGGCAAAAGAGCCCCTGCTAGCAGGGGCGCCCTTCATTTTGAGTCCCCTGTTAAACTTTTCAGCAACTGGTTTCCTCAAGGCATCTGCTCAACATCCTTTCAGCTTCACGACCAATCCAGTTGCACGCTCACAGGACTTATCAAGCATTCACAAATGAAGATCAAGCATAAAGCACCAAACACAAAGGCAAGATGAAAGACATAAAAAAATTGGCTAAGTGTTAAAGAAATTGCACCTTTCTAGAAATAGGCGCCCAACCTTTTGGGCAGTTAGATGTAGTCTTCAAGCTTCGTGACCTCTAGGAAGTCCTTCTCTGTCTTGATCAATATTAGCAATGACGTTGTCAGCAAGTTCAACAGATAAATCAAACATCTGACAATAAGGATCAAACTAAGGTTATTCGTGAAAGGTTGCAAGATGAAAATTTCAACACAAAAGGTCAAAGGGACCGCTACAGGCCAGGGGTGCCCAAACTTTTGGGGTCTCTAAAATGACTTTCACGACCTACAAGGCCAATCAATCTTTTCGGTACTAAACTAGTTACCCATTCCACATCTCAGCACGTTCATTAGAATCATTAGTCTTGAGAGATCTCAGGTCAAGGCACTGAAGGTAAAAAAGGAAGAAATGAAAAGCATCCAAGAAAATGACTAAGTCTGATGAAAAATTCACCCTTTTGGGAAAAGGCACCCAAGATTTTGAGGCATCAGATTCAAGCTTTTAGCTTTTTAGCTCCCGAGAACACTTCATTAGAGTTGATTCAACTCAACAATGGATCTATTAGCAACACTTCAGGATCAACCAAGCAACTACAATCAAGGATCAAATGTAGGCACTTTATCACAGAAAAAGGATAAAAAAAATGTTCAACTCCTCAACTTGGATGCCTAAAGTCAAAGTAGGCTTAGTTGACTGAAGTTGAGATATTTTGAAGGCCTCTTCATGTCTAAAACATCCCAAAATAGGTGGAGATGATTTTGTTAATTACCAATCATAGAGGTGATTCCCCCAATCATGATTTGGATGCCCTAATTGATGCTTGCAACTCCAAATCATTACATATCAAGCCTAGGAGTCCATTATTCATTATTTCTTGCAGGTTGAAGAGATCAAACACCAATATTTTATCTTTAGCATCATTTGAAGGATCTAACAGAAGCCATTGACAGCGTTCTTCATGTTTTCAAGAATAAGATGCACAAAGGGATAGTATATCAGAGTTTGCATCTCCAAGCATGATTTTCTTGAAGGATCAGAGAGGCAGTTTATATCTTCCAAACTTCTTCCCCTCTTTTTCTTCTATTCTTGTCTTAGATCTTCTTGCATGTCCAAGTAAACAAAGGTTTTTCACATATCTGGCCTTCTAGGTATGATCAACATAACATATTCAACAAAACCCACATGCCAAATTATCTCCGAAAAGTAGCCCTGCTACCCCTTTTTTTAAGGGTTTCGAAAAAAAGTCACAATTTTGAAAATTTGACAAACTAGGTTTGTTTAGCTTTGAACCACCTACAATACCCATGTGTTAGATTTTTCCAGAAAAAGTAAGCCTTTGATGCCCCCAAAACCTCTACCCCGAAGGGTTCTTGCATGTACAAGGAAAAGTGACTTTTTGGATTTTCTGACATTCTGGGTCCATTTAGAAAATTATTCTAAGTAAAACCCATGTCTTAGATTTTTTCATAAAAATTACCCCTCGGCAGGCTATTTTTAGCAGTTGCAAAAAAAGTTGTATGAACATATCCGTGTTTATAGTCAACAATCGAGTTTTTTAAAATATAATACTCTCAAGTTGAAATCAAGACAAAAATGGTCCTACTTCACGACTTTTTGAAAACACTCGATATATACATGCATCAAGTGAAGCCCATAGTCAAATTGGATGCCTTGGAAGGCATAAATGACATCACCATTCAATGGATAGTGAAGATGCAAAAGGTAGTCATTCCAAACACGGAGCTGCCACCGATTATTACCACACTACCTTCCATACTTCATATCAACAAGGCTAGATGATGTAGCTACAAAGAGTATCGAGTACCATCAGTAGATTACGAGAGGCGAAGAGATGTTGCAGAGACACGTCATCATCCCGCAAAGCATTAATTGTCCAGAGGTAGAAGAAGTCAACGACTGGCTAGAGGAGTTGTTGACTAGAGGTGAAGAGGTGTAAAACACCCAATTAGGATGTCCTACCCTCCAAAATAGCATTTATGACAAATAGGAGTTAACTTGATGCATCTTTCCAAGTTAACTCACTGTCCCACTAATCATGCATGTCTGTTTCCACTAATTATGGATGTCTATTTTGGATTTCCACTAACTATAATTATCTATCTCCACTAATTGTGGATGTCTATTTTAGAGACACTTTTGTATTTGGGGTTCTCTTTTATCTCAATTTCAGTTAACTGAAGTAGATTTCCAATTAATTGCTTGATCACCTACTTTTAGACATAAAAAAAAATCTTGCAGATTGGCAAGAACTAATTGTTAACTCAAGGAGATTTGAGGGTTGCCTACTCCTTTGAGTTTCTATAGATAAGAGCCTTGGGCTCATTATTTGGTAACTTTACTTCATGACATCAAACCATACATTCCCCCTTCAAATGAAATTAGGGAAAGGTGTCCAAACCCTAAAGTGAAAGCTACAAGGTTTCCCTTTCCCTATGTTTCACTATATATAAATTAATTACATGTAACATAGTTCATCCCAATGGTAGTGCAACTTAAACAATTAAGCTCATCTCATTCTAGAGATAAAAAGTGATTATGTAATTAAGCTCAACATGGTGTATGTATAAATTGATCACAAGTGTAAATTTAACGAATGAATACCATTTCATCTATAATAAAAATATTATATATAGAGATGAGCTTATAGATAAAACACAATACAAATGTGTCTTTGTATATATATATATGAATGATCTTCAATTTGAAAATATTATGTGTGTGTGATGTTTATATGTATACGGATGAGCTTCAATGTGAAAATATTATTTTATAAATGTAGTGGTTTTTTCTATGTGTGTGTCCATGTGTAGATAGTGGATGAGCTTCTCAAAGAAACATTACAATCATACATATATACTATATAAATAAAATGGATGACCTTTTGTATAAAAAACATCATTTATGTATATAATATTTTTATATAGTATCATTTTTTCTATATAAAAACTAGATGAGCTTCTATATAAAAACATCAAATATATAAGATTCCATATAATGCATGAGCTTCTTTACAAAAATATATGCATACATACATATATGATGATGTATTTACGTATATAAATTAAATGGTAATCACAAACCATTTTTTACATGTGGAGTCCTTTTAATAGGTTTGTAGAATATATAATCTATTAAGCCTTGATTAAAACTAGTATATGGACATATACATGTTTTATTTTTACACACAGTGTATGCAAAAATTAGACTTGCAAAGAATTATAGTGAAGGTGAGGTGAGGCAACTTAAATTCAATTTGTGCAATTGTAACTATACTTTATTTTAGCTTCATGTATATTTATCACTTGCAACAAGTGTGGTATGATTAAACAATATTGGTATTTACACAACTGGTTAAAGTATGTGGTTATAAAATTAGAATTTATCAACAGGTTTTGGGAAATTTGACATCACCAATAGAATTATGGGAAGACTAAGTTACAAATAAAATATCTATTTATGATATGTCAAAATAGCCACAATGTCAATTTAGGGAGTTGATGTGGCACCCATTTCTTTATGGACAATAGTAAAGGTAGGTTGCACCACCATGGAAGACTCTCCCTTAGAATTGGTATATATTTTTTCATAAACGATTTGCTTGCTTGCACACGCATAATTTGGTAATCATTTTAGCCACACTTAGAATCCTCTTGTCTTATCCTTCTCATTCCAACAAATTAAAACTCCTTTATAATGCCTTTAACTTTATTTTCGTCCTAAATAAGCATTATCATTATATAGCTTCGAGATTTTTTTGCTACATAATATATACATATATACATAAATACATATATATACACATGTGTGTGTGTGTGAATATGTATGTATATATACATACACACACACACTTTTTAAGGTAAGACATGGATTTAGATATATGTAGAATAGTTTTTATTTATCTAGATTTGGGAATGCATGATAGTTTTTATTTCTAATAACATCTTTTAACTTGGAAAAACTTAAACAATTATATAAAAACACACATGTAGTAAATGTAATAGCATCGTCTAGAAATACACATATACATGTTGTTTATGTGGAGGGTATCAATTAGACAAAAAATAAGGAACCAAACTTCCATGGAAGCCCTGAAGCAAAAGTTGGTATATTACAAGTTCTATGTATTCATATTATAATCTTGAATAATATACATGGAATGGAAGGAAATAGAATCCATCACGGGGTTAGAAGAAATCAATAATAAGATACAATAGAACAATGATTGTATGAATCAACTAGAATCTTAGTTATAATAAAACTGATTCATTTTGAGTAATATAACCCATTTTTCTATTTTTCTTATGATAGTTGATTTTGATAGAAGATATTTTAAAGGATGAATCTTAGCAATAAGTTTATTTTATTATTGAGCATATAGTGGCATAATTTTTTAGAAGCAAAAATTATATCTAAACATGAATTTTCAATGAGTATAATTAATTTCATATATCACTAAATTTTGACTCAAATAATATATAGCTCTCTTTGTTCCTTGCTCATCATGTTGAGCTAGGAGGGCTCCCACTAAAAATTGTGTTCTCGAAACATAGAGTAATAATGGTTTCCCATAGATTGATGGAACTAATACTTGAGGATTCAAGATATATTGTTTAAGTCACTCAAAATCTTGTTTACATTCTTTATTTTAGTGAAATATAATATCTTTCTAGAGTAGATTTATGAATGGATGATATTTATCTACAAGTTGTGAGATAAATCTTCTAATTTCTTGGTTTTTTCATTGTAAACTACAAAGTTTCCTAAGATTAAGAGGAGGAAGCATTTTGTTATAGCTTTCATTTTGTGTGGATTTGCTTCTGTAGACACCTAAAAATATCCTGACCATATCACACATCTTGTTTTCACGTATTAACATCATTTCCCTCATTTTCACCCTAATTCTTCCATTTAATTAAATAATGTCCAATTATTTAGTTAAATTCATTTTACTCCTCTATTAACTAAATAATTAAGGTTATTTGATTAATTCATCATTTTTCACACTAATAATCCCTCTTGATTAAATAATTCCCAATTATTTATTTAAAAATCTTAATTCCCCTCATCCTCACAATTAAATGATTTCTATAATTGTTTAATTGGCTAATTTTCCTCTCTCCAACTTGCACAAAGAATATTCTCTTTTCAAATTCAAATTCTTCCCTCCAATTCAAAATATCTCCAACCTATTTCCATGAAATAATGGATATTTTGAGCTCTTGTGAATCTTCAACCATTGATCCTTCTTGATCCACACTCACCTCCTTGATTTCCTCTCATCCATTGATCCTCAGATCAAATCTTGATCGTTGATCAAAATTTTCAAAATCCATAAAACAAGCCTTCATCAACATGATGTGGAGACCTCTCCTATTGAGGTGGAGATGGGTGTTGTTGGTGTGGTGGTTTGTTCGCACTTATTCTACGAGTTTTCTCCAATGCATATTCTATTGAGGTGGAGGCCATTCCTATGGAGGTGGAATGCAGACTGGTTGGAGTTCCTCTGCAGTGGTAGCTTGGGTTTCCATAGTGACTACTCCTATAGAGGTGGAGAGGGGGTGTTGTTGGGCTCTGGTTTTTCTGATCAGTTAGTTTTTCGTGAATTGGCTATTTCAACCATTAGTTTGGAGACTTGGATGGGTGTTGTTGCTATGTGTGATGTTGTTGTCTGGCTGTCACACATTGATGGTTGTTTGGTTGTCTCAGGTAGTTCTGGTGTTGATAAGTGTTGTGCTGCAGTCTGGCTGATACAGGCTGATGGTTACCTGGACGTTCCAGGAAGTGCGTTGTTGGTTGGTGTTGATAAGTGTAATGTTGCAGTTTGGTTATTTTAGGTTGTTGGTTACCTGGTCGTTTCAGGAAGTTCTTGGATACAATTTCCCTTGTTTTGGGTTTGAGGATCCCATTAAAACCTTTTATGTTTGGTGCAGATTTGTGTATTCATGTTGTTTTTTGTATAATCTACCTCTGGTTCATTGCTAGTTTTCTATGTTCTATGCTTTTGTAGCTTGGTCTTTTGTGTGGGTTTCAGTCCCAATCAAAACCTGATTGTTAGTGGTTTTGGGTCCCAATCAAAACCTAATTGTTAATGGTTTTGGTCCATTCAAAACCTGTTGTAAATGGTTTCGGGTCCATTCAAAACCCGTTTTTCCCCCTTAATCAAAACATGAAAACCATTCACAATCTTCATAACATCCTTACTCTCTAGAATTCTTGAGCATTTGAGAGCCTATTTTGTGAATCACATCGTCTCATATCAAGCTTTTCCAACATGGATTATGCATTCAATTGAGAAATCCACATCACAATTATGCATCAATCCACAATGGGATTGAGGGTTTGCAATTTCTAATTTTTTAATTGCTTTGAATTATGTTCAATTCTTTAGATTAATCAATTTGAATGCCTTTTCAAATGAATTTCATTGAGTATGAAGTTGTATGATCTCAATTATTTGAATTCTTAGTCTTTTAGGCTCTAATTGATTCATGCATGCTTACTTACATCACCTACAATATTTTGGCACATTCAGTGAGACCCACGTCCTTATTTTAATCATTTGTATGGAGTTTTGTTGGCCTTGTAGGTTACTGAGAGTGTGATGCTTTTGTTTCAACAGTGTGATACCTTTGTCAAAGCTCAATGCATCTGCAACTCAAAGTTTGGCGCCTTTGTCAAAGCTCGACATATCTGACTTTTTATGTTCTTTTTATTTGTAGGATACAATGCAACGCCTTTTCTAAAGAGTGACACCTTTGTAGAACTTTGACGTATCTATCAGTTAATAGTTTGACGCCTTTGTCAGAAATTTGTGCCTTTTGTTTTAACTTGTTGTTTGTCTTTTGTCAAGATAGTCTGAGGTCATTGTTGAAAGTTCAATGCCTTTGCAAAAGGTTGGCACCTTTGCAGACTGATAGAGCAATGCCTTTGTTAGGTAAGCAGTACTTTTGTTTGTTAAGGTTTGCAGTTCAATTTTGAATTCTTTATGTTGACTAACCTTTAACATTTTTTTGTTTTTTGACTATACCTGACAGTTTGCAGCATGTGGCATTTGATGGAAAAGTGTTACACCCCATTGTGTATTTACCAGTTACTATTAATTTTTATGAGTAAATATGTTTTAATGCATGATTATGTTTTAATGAATTTTAATGAATGAATTAGATGTATGAATATGCATTATGATGTGATTTCTTTTTAAATACTTTAATAATGCAAATGATATATGATGAATATGATTTTCATGTTATCGGCTAACTTCATTCACGATGCACTAAGTTGGATTCAAGAAAGAAAAGAGTCCTCTAGTGAGGAGAGGGAGAGTATCACCCGGGGGAGGAAGTTGGTATACCTACTTGAGTAAACGCACACACTCATTGCCCATGTAGACAAGCCTTGTCAAGTCAGTTGAGCTATGTGTCAGTTAGTGTTAAACCTTGGTGATAGCTTTTTCAGGTTGATAGGAATGTTGGATGATTGTCTTTGATTCTCTTTGATTGTTAGTTGATTTGAGGCATAGTGTTAAAATCCTTTTGATAAGCATGATATATATATATATATATATATATATACATACATCTCTATACATACATAATGCATACACACACACATATATATATATATATATAACATAATATACATACATACATACATACATACATACATACATACATATACATATATGTATATATGCATACATATATACATATACATACATATACATACATACATACACATACATACATACATACATACATACATACATACTGTATGTATGTATGTGTGTATATGTGTGTGTGTATATATATATATATATGTAATACATATATATCATTGTCATATATATATTATATATATATATATATATATATATATATATATATATATATATATTATTTAAATGATTATATATATACTATTATCTTTGATAAAAATTCGTACAAATATATATATTGAAAGACAATTATATAATTATTAATATACACTATTATGTATATATAAACTAATATATGCGTGTATTATTATGCCTAGATAACTAAAGCATATGGATATATTAATATATGCATTAGTAGATATATATATATATATATATATATATATATATTTATATATATATATATATATATATTTATATATATATATTTATATATATATATTTATTATAATATATAATATATATATGCAGCCATATCCATGGCAATATCTTTCATGCTGAAAAGGGAACTGTAACAATTTTTAAATAGTAAATAAAAAGGTAGCAAAGGCCACGCATGGGTGAAGATTGGGATGTACGTGGGCAACCATATAAGGGCAATGAAACAATGCGACAAAATAAGAAGTGTTAAAGCTGAAAGTTTCACACATGATATAATGTGATATAAGAGATAATGATATCACATTTGATAAGTAAGTGTTGTGTAAAAGCATGCATAATATGCCACGTATATGGTTGAGACCCAAGAGATGGAATAAGTAAAAAAGCCACGTAAATGGCAAGGTGGTGTATAAAGTTTGTTACTGTTTTGAAATGTAACTGATGTGCAAATTGTAGCCACCAATGTAAACACCATAAACAAGCAAAATGGAAGGAAAAAGCCACAATAAGTAGTGAAATTCTATCAAGACTATTAAAGCCCACACACAACATCGAGTAGAAGGTTTGATTGAGTAAAAATAACATGTGTGCAACTAAGAAAACCCATGACTTGGCTTAAGCAACAAACTGAAAGAGTTGTAGATTCCATGTGCTATGAATAAGGAGCCTTTTTCTGAGTTAATGTACAACAACACATGGGAAGGAAATTGCCAAATGGGTCGTGGCAATTCAAGGAGGTTTATGAGAGTTTTTGTGAGATAAATTTACAATCTTTTCCACCAACAAGACCCATGACTGGCATGGAAAGGAAAGGTGGCATAAGTCATGGCTATCTTTCAGTTTGAAGCCTCTCTTTAAATTCGTATAAATAAAGGTCGCTATTTTCATATTTGGTTGTTCATTTTGGAGAGCTCTTTGATGTGTTATTATTTGTGAGAGCATTATGAGAGTTTGAGAGTATTTCTTAGAGAGCTTTGAGAAAAAATTCATTGTGAGTTGAGGGTAGATTGTTTGTGAGGTTGAGAGCATAATTGGTTAGATTGGAGATAGGCTAAGTTTGGAGGAGGCAGCAAGCTAAGTCTTTTGCATTGAGCATAGAGTTGCAAGTTCTTCATGGAAGCTATATTTTCCGGGCATACTTGGTTATTCTTAGCCTTTATGTTTTTCCATTTTGATACTATGTTTTTCTATTGGGTGCAAGTGAGCTTGTGAAATTTTTGTTTGCTTATTGTAGCTTTTGAATAGAGCTTATGCATTTAGGTGGAATGAATATAAGTTGGATTGAGTAATCTTATTAGCGTATTATATGTATATAGCTACCATGATTGTAGTATTTGACTATATTAGTTAAATGAAGATAACTAGAAGGTATTATGATGATATCTAGGATATATTATGTTACATATACGCTTGCATAAGTTATGATGCTAGTAATGCAAAGGGATTGATATCATGTTAGAAGTAATATGTCATCATTGTTAGGGTATGAGGTTATTTAAACCTGTGATGTAGTTAACCATGAGTGGAGAACCTATGTTCTCGAATGCTCATATTTCCTTGAAAAGTAGGAAGGCAGTTTATTCCCTAGGGTTAAGGTGTACACCTGATTGTGTTTATATTGACATGCAATGATAGGGTTGAAAAATGTATTGGAAGTATAAACATTCTAATTACCATTTTAAATGACACTACCTTATACTTGACCAAGAGTCTATACCTATTCAGTGTATTCTAATATTAAAGAAGAGGAGTGTACATCTCGGCAACCCAAAGTCATAATGCGAGGAGACTTTAAGGTGCAGAAGCACAAACTCCTCTCAAACTAAAAATATCCTCCATATTAGACATGAACTTAATATACATTTTAAACATGTGATTATATGTGTCATGTTGAGGGAAAGGATATATGATTGTTTATGAACATACAAATGTAGGCACCTTATATAAATGATGCAAAGGATAACTTGGAAAAGAACCATGAGGGAGTTGGAGATTAGTCAAAAGGTTCTTAGTTGAATTTATTGGAAGATACATATCTTATTATGTTGATTTACTATTATTGGACATTATTATGAACATAAGGTTTTATATGAAATTTAATGTCAAGAATAACCAGATTGGTTATGGCATCTTAGAAGGATGGAGCCATATTGGATATGACAACAAAGAGTTTGAAACCTAATATGAGCAAGTAATCTTCAAATCAAGTTTAATTATGAATTGTTATACATATTGACAGTGCCTTAGATTGAAACCAGATGTGACCATTTAGTGACATGGTGTCATCAGTATTAACTAAATTATGCATGAAATAGGAGATTCGTTACTCTCATGATTAAAAGAAAGAACTTGAATAAGAGGTAGTTGCTAGTCTCAGGAATGTTACAAATGTGTAACAAGGTATTCAAGAGGTTGGGTTAAACCTAATTGGTCAGTTAGATCAATATAAGTGTGTTATCACTTTTGTATGAAATCTTGTTTATGTTATTTAAATCTTAAGGTTAAATCAAGACAAGAGTATTCACGGGTCAATAGAGTTTCCAAGTTGAGTGAGGGGATGGGTGAATATACGAGACCACTTCATAGAAAGTGGATTTATTTATTATATATATGATAATATTTGGACAAAGTAAGTGTAGATGCCACTACGTACACTTTGTCGGTTTATTGCAAGTCAGGATTGCATAGCTAGTAGGGAGTGTCATGTATGTAGGTGGGTATCCACTATATGGCAGAACTAGTTATGTAGGACACAACACCATGCTCAGGTAGGCATTATATTAGAGGGTTTCCATACCAAACTCTTCATTGAAGGGTAGGGCCATCTTACCAGTTAGGAAGATGTGCGAGGGAACACTTAAGTTTGTGGTTAGACAAAGCACTTGGGTGATGCTCTCCCTCATGCAATTGGCAGTTGAGACTTGTGAAATAGAAGAAGATGAAGATGTGTGTTCCAGTTGCAGACATATTGATCAATATACTCTTGTACCATTAAGCTCTTGTAAGCTATGATTTGTAGTTATGATCTTGAATCTATTTGGAAAATGTATATGAAATATGAATTTGTTACTTGGGATTATGTAATGCAATATAATTTGGTATGTGTTTATTTCAAATATGAAAATGAGTTATTGAAAAGGAAAAATTTATTTCCATGTATTTGTGAACTTGATATTTTCATATTGTGAGTTAAAACTTAGGTGAAATCAATAGGTTAAACTTTGGGTATGTTACAAAAAGGATGCAAGAATCTACTAATGTTTGTGTTGTAGGTTTTGACTTAATCTAGGAATTTCACATTTACATTGGGTGCACATAAAATTAATCTCATATTTCAATTGGTGCAAGTAAAATGAACAATACAAATTTAATTTTCTCCTAGTGCATTTAAAAAAAACATTACAGCTTTCATGTTTGATTTGGTGATTAAAATTGAACCAACAACTAGCACGCTTCAATTTGGGATTAAAAATTTACCAACAACTTGCACATTTGAATTTGGTGTTTTTAAAATTGAATCACATATTTGAATCCTTGGTGCACTTAAAAAAAATTCTATGGCATGTTTGGTAATTAGATGTGTGTGTATGCTCTTTCCTCGCACCTAGTGTGATCTTAGAAATCATAAACATCATTCATTTGCAATTTGTTTATACACCTTGAGGTATAGTGTTGCGTATGCTCTCCCCTCGCGACTCCTAAGAACAATCTTGGGGACAAAAAGCAACGCTATTTTTATTTATTTCAAAGTAGGAGACTTGCTTGGGGGCCTCATCACCACAAGTTCTGATCTCAAGCACATTTCTTGAAGGGCTATATAAAGGGGGGAGAACAAAAGTTGTATCCCATGGAATAGCTAGCATCCTTCAAGCCAAGCCCCATGACCCTGACCCTCAATCCACTGAGACAAGGAGGTGATGAGTAGAGAGGAGGCCCCTCTTGAATCGGGCACAATGGATGAGTTCTCTATTCACAAGAGACCCCTACTATGAACTTGTAAAATGTAGAAGCCTGAGAGCCATTTGTAAACTATCAACTTAAAGTGGTGCAATTTACAAGTATCAATGTGTGAAGTTACTCGCTATCTACTAACCTTTGTTGAGGTGAAATATATTTCTTGACTAAGATACTTTCCTTTCAAGGTGAGAGGTGTCAAGGTGGTACATGATCTTGGCATACTCTAGTCACCCATTCATTGAATTGTATTCTATGAGCGGGCCTACTCTAAGCTCATAATCTCAATCTACCACTAAATTAGGATGTGTATCTATGGTGTGTCTTTATTTTAAATCTACCTGCATGATACGAATTAGCGTTGTCTTGTTGAGGAAGACACACAAAAATCTTCCAAACATCCAATTGAGTTAGTCCTACATGTTTGTTATTTTCTATCACCTACCAGAACAATTAAACATAAAACAGACTTCAAAATAATCAAAATCCTAGGTCAAACTTGCAAAAATTCAACCTCTGAGAAAAAGTGTCACTTTTGATTGTTGTAGTGCAATGCCTTTGTATGCAAATTGACACTTTTGTTTTTTATCAAAACAATGCCTTTTTTTGCATCTTAGTGCCTTTATACATCTCGACACCTTTATTTCAAAGTAAAATTGGAGTTATACATCTCAACACCTTTGATTCAACAGTGTGATGCTTTTTTTGCATCTTGACGCCTTTGCAGGTATTTTAACGCCTTAGACTGTCAGTAAAAAATAGAGAACCCTAGATTTTTGTAGATCTTGAATTTTGAACAACAAACATTATAAAACTTGAAATTCATGCAGAATAAACCTGTAGTTGTCCTAATCATTCAAAATAGCCACAAACTCCATATTTTTCATCTCCATATCATGGACCACTACTTCCATTTGAACTAGTCTAAACATCTTTAGTCATTAGCAGATCAATTCAACCCCATTTTAAACAACAAACCAATCCATTCAAAAAAAACAACCTATAAATTGACATAGCTCACTTTTTGGTTCAAATATCTATCATCATCTCCTAGTTTAGCTTTTTACTTGAAAAATGTCTTCTTTCAAGTGCTTGGTTGAATTAGTGTCAAAACATTGTGAGTTTTTCTTTGGATTCATTAGTCTATTCCCAAAGTTTATGAATCTCATTATCACCCTCCTTATCTTGGACTTATTTGTCTTATTTATCTAGTACAAGCAAGGATCATCCCTAAACACATCTTAAACAAGAGATTTTATCCAAAGCAAACTTTGTCCAAAAACTCAAGGTTTCATTCCATCCATTCATAATAAAATTTTCATTCATCCACACATCCATCTTTCGTTCATCCATCTCCATCCCTATCATTGCTTGGTGTTCAACAAGTATCTATCCCTATCAGTATTACTTGGGATTATCCTAAGGTCAATTTGTCCTGCCTATTTCGAAGTAATTTAAACACATGAGTGGGGACATCTTCCTACACCTAGTCATCCACATAGATTCGTGTTTATCACCTAAGTTGTTAAAACTTGAAATCTCCAAAAGTATTTATATAGTTGAAAATCTCCAAAAACATCCAAAAACCCTAAACATACAAAAAATGTTCAAAATCCTCAAAAACATTTATATATTTAAAACCCTAAACATCTAAATAACATCAAAAAACTTAAAACGGCCACAAAATGTCAAAATCCTAAAAACATCATTATCTATTGAAAGACGTGCTAATCTAAGTCCAAATAATCTAACTATGAAGCCCCTACGCATTCACATAGGCAATGCCATCTCCAATGAGCACTTGAGGCATAGGTTTTTCCCCTTAGGTCCTATTCTCTCAGTCCTAACATGTTCAAAACCTAAAAAACATTCAAATAACATTCAGAAAATGCCAAAAACAACTTAGAAAACATAAAATTCCAAAAACAACCTTAGAATATCCTCAAAAAAGTCAAAAAGATGAAACATTGGAAAAGAAACTAAACATTCATCCATTCCATTTCATCTCATCCATAATAAACTATCATACATAATAAACTTATCATCACCCTCACCTTTGGCAAAACAAATAAAAACAAGTACACTTAGCGAAACACAAACTTTCACGCAAAATCATAAGTATTGATCATTGTCAAACATATCGGTTAACCTTCATATCAACAGCCTAAACATTTTAAACAAATAAATATATAATGAATGTCTAAACAGATACATATTTCCTACAATAGACATCATTTTGGATATCAAAGTAAAACAACTCTCTTTGGAAAGAGATGTGATGGCATTAGTATTTTTTATCTTGGTCTTTTCTTTTGGTTTTATCTTTGTCTCATTTACATCACTCACTTGAAATTGCCTTGATTTTAAATATATTGGTATGTCTAGAGGGGTACGTAATGGGGCATTTTTATTACTTTCGTCTGCTATGTTTGTTGGATGTTCTTTCAATACAGCCTTGGCAAATACTTGCCTTGTGTGTGCAAGGATAGTCTTGAGTAATATAATGTCTAGTGCATATCAAGTTCTTCATACCTTTTGTGTATTGGTCTCCTTACTTCAATGGCTTAATTCTCTCACATGATTAAACAAGGTGTTTGTATGTCAGGTATGAACAAGGATACTCCTTCTTTTTGTAAATTCAAAATCCATGCAATAGATACATCATCCTAGTTCTTCATACCTTGATGCATTGTGTCTACTTGCTACATCAAATAAGGATTGCTCTATGTTATGTGGCATAATCTAAAAAGCAAAAACAAAATCGTTTGTCCTATCTCATCACATATTCAATAAAGTCTCAGAATAATCATAGGTTTATTGGCATCTTGATCAACATCATTTTATTATATTCTAGCATCTCATTCTTCTATTTGTACTAACAATCCCATCAGAGTATCATGATAACAAAAAATAATGCATCCATGTTGCATCCATAAACTGTCAGCATATCTCATCAACATCCATCCTGTATATTCATAATATAGTTATTATGAAAATATAAAAGAAATTATGATCATATCATTCATCTCATACATCCTGCATCCACATATCATTAGCAACATGCATATCACATCATAAGCATAATAAATAGATTTCCATCATGACACCATTGAAATATGAAATGACATACATACATATGTTTGCATCCATAATCATGGCGTACATCATGGTATAATCATATATCATACATCATAAAAGATCATAAAAATACAATAACACCATAGCATGGTCGCATAATAATTAATCATTATATATATGTATAATTTCACGATACATATCAAATGTGTATGACATACATCAAAATATACATGAGGCTATCCATAGCCAATGAATGTGTATACATCATGAAATTTGTCTACATCAAACATATGGATACAAAAAAAATCTATGTACAAGTTAGGCTACTCTGAGCTCCCCTGATCCTCTTGACCGGAAGGAGGCTGCTTTGGTGGAGGCCCCATAGGCTATCACTATTTTCCCTCTAATGGATCCTACGAGGGTCTACCCACTGATCCCTCTAATCTACTAGGACCCATGTGGCACTGCTATATGAATAATTAGGTCGTCGCCTATGTATTGGCACAACCATACGATACAAGGTCCAATAATATGTGGCCTCACTGATGGCCTATGTGTATTGAGCAAGCAAAATCACTTGCCCCTGTGCCTATGTCATAGCCTCTAGTTGCTGCCTCCATGCAGTGTCCCGAGCTAGCTATAACTCGGTATGTTGACATTGAGCCATCTTTGCATCCCTCTTAGATTAGGCCTGATCTTGATCAACCCTAAGTTGGTCCCTCTTTGTCTGCACCTATGCTAGCTATCTAGAGAGACCATCCCTCTAACTACCAAAAATTATCATGCTCCTAGCATTCCTGATCTCGCCCAACTCAAAAATCATCATGCTCTTGGCATGTTGGTTCGTCTCCCATAGTGTAGTCTGAAGTCCCAAATACTGAGCACCTACAACTGTCACCTATTGTTGTGGTGGTGGTCCATATGGTGGACCCTGTGGTCCTTGACCCTATACTTGATCCTCTACTCGAGGTTCCTCTGCCTCAATCTTATGTCTTTGTCGGCCTCATCCCTGCATCGTCTACTGCCTGCATCCCCCCATTTAGATTTGTGAACTTGATAGGTCTATGTGTGGTGAACCAAGTATCATACTCCATGGTGGTCCCGTGATCCTCCTCGCCATCCGAATAGGCCCATGGAACCGAAACAAGGTTGTCAAAATTTTCTATGACTATATGAACAATTGGCATGACCCCCCACTCAGTTATCTCTCTGACTATGCAGGCAAACACAACCTAGTAATCATCCCTCGATACTATCTACCTCTCCCCAAACTATCTCATCACTCTATCTTGTAGATACCTCTCTATAATGTGTGGGGTGCAACCGATGAGCCACCAAGTCTGTCGACAATAAGGGAGATGCTCTACGTCATAATTTTAATCCTTTACATCCACCCATGGTCTCCATGTGAACTTTTCCATATCATCTATAACCCGTCACTAGTAGGGTAGCTCTCCCATATGGTGGTGAGTCAGCATACCCTCATATATGAAAAAGATATGGATCCATAGGCTCCCAACATAAGTCACAAGCAAGTCTGAGCACTGCAATGTGTTCCCATGCCCAAATGTGAAGTAGAGTAGCACCTGTCGATAAGCTAGTTGCACCCCTATACATGATTTGATGCATGTCATAATATGAGTGGGTCAAGATGTAGAGACCCCAAGCAAAGTGAACTCCATCCTCCATCCTCTCTAGGACCCTCCCCATCTAGGGCTAAACCTTTGAGATCATCGGTATGGAATCAATGGCTGCATGATTAGTTCAACCACCATAATAGTAATGTTGCTAACGAGGCCAACATACTCTCCCAGGTCCACCTATCCCTCCTCGAGTTGAATCTACTTGTCCATCAAAACTCGCTTTAGAGCCTCAAATCTAAGGTATGGCTCATAAACCACTCGTTCTCCATGGATCAAAACATGTAGAATCTGCCACACGTCCTCAAGGGTAATGGTGGCCTCCCCTGTCAAAAAATAGAAAGATGAAGTCTTTGAGTGCCAATGCTCGACAACAACAGCAATAAGAGCAAGATGCGCCAAAATCTCATACATATAAGCAATATGGAATAGACAACATGGAGGAACTTGATCTCAATGTGTGAAAAGATGGTGATCCTCTCTAAAATATGTGGCCTCCACTCCCAAGAAAGTATAGGGTGTAGGATAGCCTGCAAGCATAATGCTCATGACGTCAATTTTCTAAATTTTTTGCAAAAGAATCAGTCTAAATGTCTAAAAACCAAAGGTGTCACACTTTTACAAAGGTGCCTCATTGTTAAGGGTTTTCAAATGCCTCACCTTTTTGCAAAGGCGTCAAACCTAAATTTACAAATGCATGACCTTATTGCAAAGGCATCGCCCTATTTCTAAAGCCACACACAAATGCAAATCCCTAACGCTTTTGACAAAGGTATCATGTCGGGTTGCATAGGCATGTCATCGGGTTAAAGAAGTGTCACACCAAAGTGCAACGAATTTGTTTTTCTAACTTCTAGCCTACATTTAGCTATTTCAAAATGTGCAAAAGCAAAAATTAAAGTAGTACGTGTTAGGGATCCTGAGCCGGCTAGCCATTGGAACTCATGGACCTAGTCTGCATGGTATATGGCTCGAACAACGTGTGCCATAATGTCAGTGTCTCTGCATGATCTAAACTCAGAATCTCTCAAGAGCTATCTGAACTCACAAAGCTAAGTGTGCAAATAAGGTTGAAATTCACCCAAATGAACATATATGCCTAGAAAAAATTGAGGGTTTCACCTTGTAACTTAATTTTCTAGCCTTGTTTATCAGTCTTGATCAGTATTGAGGCTTCTTAGGGCTTATTTTTGTCCTCTTCTTAGTAGAATTACTCCCATCACCTTGTCATGATCTCGACCCAAAAATCAATTTTTCAAGCCAATCTCTCAAGGGGGTAGCACACCAGCATTCCTTCATCAACAAGGGAATAGTGGGGCATCAAGTAAAATCAGGGGAAATTTTAATTTTTTTCGAGCAGCATCAAGTCTTTGAAACAACACAACAGGTACATTGCTTCAAAGAGGGGCAAAATGTAGACATCTAAAAATGTCCTAACCATATCACACATCTTGATTTCACATATTAACATCATTTTTCTCATTTTCACCCTAATTCTTCCATTTAATTAAATAATATCCAACTATTTAGTTAAATTCACTTTATTCTATTAATTGAATAATTAAGGTTATTTGATTAATTCATACTAATAATCCCTCTTGATTAAATATTTCCCAATTATTTAATTAAAAATATTAATTCCCCTCATCCTCACAATTAAATGATTTACATAATTGTTTAATTGACTAATTTTCCTCCAACTCTCCAACTTGCACAAAGAATATTCCCAAAGAATTATTCCATTTTCAAATTCTAATTCTTCCCTCCAATGCAAAATATCTCCAACCTATTTCCATGAAATAAGGGATATTTTGAACTCTCATGAATCCTCAACCATTGATCCTTCTTGATCCACACTCACCTCCTTGATTTACTGTAATTTCCCTTGCTAGAAAATTATATCAAATTTGAAAAAATAACAATAACCCAACTCAAATTTGCAAATTACATAAAATCAGTGAAATTGGGTATGAAATTAACTTCACCAAAATGGACAATTCCAACACCAAAAGGAATTCAACTGAAATGTGATGATATATAAATAAAAATACCATGGAAATGCATCATATTTACTTTCATAAACAACAACTAACAACAAACTACAGCTACAACAAAATACATAAAGAAACCTCACAAATGCAAGCCAAAATGTGCACCAAACGGATGCCAAACTCAACACAACTTATCAAACCAAACTTTGATAATATGAAAAATAATATTACATAAAAATATGTCACTAATACAAAGATATATGATACAACACACAACAATAAAAAATTGAAACACACAACTCACTTATTCTCAAACTACACCTGCAAATATTGAAAGAAATACTCTAAATTGAGATTTATGAAGCACAATGTCAGACTCTATATGAATATGATCCTGGAGACCATCAGAACCATTGCCTTCAAGCCTTTGAATCCTTGTTTTATTAGCCTTTTAGTTCTTCCTTCCTTGGTTTCGTAGCCTCAAAAGAATAGCAAACAACATTAGCAAAATCAATGAATGAATCAATGAATTTTAATTTTTTTTCCTTTAATACAAACCACATGCAAAAGGAAAAGTTGGAAGCCAAAAATCCACACCAAAATGGAAATAATCTTGCATGCCATTATTTTTAACTCCTTTTTCCCAATTGGTCTCCAAAAATCAACCATTTTCTAAAAGATTTGCTTTTATGACATTTTTTGTCATAAGCAATTAAATTTGTTTTTTTAGCCAAAACATGCTCCAACAAAAAACCATGCCCAAGTATAGGTGATAAATAGTTAAAATTTCCATTTGATAATTTAATATTATTTTTATTTAATCCCATCATCAAAAAAGATATTAATTCCCTGGTCAACCAACAATCCTAATTTACTATATTTGGATAGCTATACTTACTATAAATAGTAAGTGTTAATTTTGGAAAAGGGGACATTACAAGTCCTCCCTCCCAAAGATTGCTTGTCCTCAAGCAATGATGACTTGGTTGTGATCTTTTGTCATTTCCCATGTTGCATCTTCAAATTTTCTTAAGTGCTTGATGGTACCTTTGTTCCTTAGCTTCTCCTCTCTTGTTATGTAACTCTTTCAGGTGTCAAATTTTGTTTCCTCTCATCATATAATGGTGGTATTTCAAAGGAGATTACAATTTGTTGTCCCACTAATCTCAAGAGACATGAAACATGAAATATATTATGTATATTGCAATCTGGTGGCACATCTAACTCAACAACTACCTATTCATCCTCCCTAATGGCTTTATGAGGTCCATTGAGCCTTCCCACTCTACCTTTCTTTAGTAAACTTTGATTATATGGCTGCAACCCAAAGAAATCTCCAATCTAAATATTAGAATGCACACCAAAGAAAACACCAATCCCAAAGAATCTCTCCATTCTTTTCCTATCTACATACAATTTTTATTGATCTTGTGCAAAATCTAAATTATCTTTGAATGACCTCAAGATCTTCTAACTTTGTTGGACAATCACTTGTTGTAGAGACTCTACTATGTGAAATAACAACTCAACAAACAAGAGGGCATCATAACTATAGAGATACTGAAATGGTGACATACCAAATAACATATGATGGAGAATGGTATGACAATACTCCCCTAATTACAACCATTTGTCTTGAACACCCTATTGATAATGTGCCACTAACAATCTATCACATTCAAACTAAACTCTTCTCTCCTGGAATACCAAAAAGAAGACACCATATAACCCACAACTGAAATTACTGAGAGGATTGGAACCATTGCCATGGAACATACCTTGCTAAAGTAACTCAGAGAAGAATACATCAGCTAACTCACCATCACTCACGATCTTGGGAAAAATATAAGTCACCTTGATCAACCATAAGACATAATACTCATCATCCTTGTCACAAGTATGAGGCAAGTCAATCACAACCATGTCTCAAAAATCTGCCAACCAAGAAATGCTTCTTCTATCACCATCTTGAACCATAGCATCAACACTTAACCTCCCAAAGTCAAATGGAAGGCTCCAGATGCACCAAAATAACCAAACCAAAGCAATCATTAAACTAACATATTTAATCATACATGTCACCTCCACGAAGTAACTACAATGACCATCTCTCACCAAGGTGGAATCAACAAAAGAATGAATCGAGTCTAGGAAAATACTTACAACCAATTGCCTAAAATTATGCCAATGCTCAACAAAAATCTACTCGTGAAATAATATCTCCATAACAAACCAAATGATGTAAGGGTAGAAATCACCAAACTAAAGTCCAACTAAAAACATAGGAGATTCGTATATGGTAGTAACAACAGGATCATCCCCTATAGTCAAAATATCTCTACCAACCAACCTTGCCTAAGAACTGTTCTATTTTAGGGCTAAAGAGTCCATCCAACTCATTTGCAAATCATGATCTAGAGACATGCACAAACTGATTAGAAAGTTGGTAACAAAACTAATAGTGAAGGTTGATCCTTTACTCCAATCTTGAGACATCTCATAGCAAGAAACTGCACCTAGGTCCCGAATCCTGCAATCAACTCTAATTCGATCACTAAAATTTGTTAGCTCCAACTCAGATAAAGGATTGTCATGGGTCAAATCAACATCCATCATAAATATATGATCATCAACAATCTGAAAATTATCTTCAATTTTGAAATTAGATCAATCCTTTTGTTGGTCCAAACTCCAACTATTTGAATGTGTCAAATCATGCCCCTCCTAGATGCAATATAACTCCTCCATTACCTATTTGTCATCCTTGTTTCTTTCCCTAAACTTTTGAGACTCATAGACTTTACCACTTTCCTCTAAAGTTCCTCTTGGGAACTTTCCAAAGTAAGCTTTGTAGATTTAAGCTTATCGGTGAGCTCACCAACTTCTTCCCTTAATTGCTTAGTCATGGACATGGTCTCATTTGCAAACTTGTTAGCTACAATTCTATCATGCATCATTTGCAAACAGGCTATTCTAATCTCTTCCATGGTGTTCTTCATTATTTGTAAATCATAAAAGGCATCATAAATCTCATTTTGGCCTCTTGGTGCAATTGGAGCTAAGCTTTCTACATGCCTTTCGCATACTATCCAGTCTAGATAAAACTTGCACTATATTTTCAGAAGACAAAAAGAATTTATTCTTAAAACTCCCCTCATGAACTTCAATTTTTTACAATATTAAAGTACTATCATTATATTGCATGCATAAATAAGAACCTTCTTCATACCTGACATCACCATGGCTGTCCCAAATCTCATAAACTTCTCATTTTCCCTCTTGATGAAAAAGCGTAGCATTGGTTCGAGGATCCAAATCAACAATGCTACTGTGTCTTTTCTCATAATTGAAACTTCTATACCTTTGCTCAAAATCAGTACCAATAAATAATAAATCATATTTGCGATCAATATCACACCTTCCAGCATTAGCTTCCTCGATGCAATCCTCCATGCATGTCTCTCGGGATGAATCTAAAACAACATTGGAATGAAAGATAAATATCTCAAGATAGTACCACATCATACATAGATGTTGACACACCTGGATCCCGAGTGATAGAGGGTTGATTACTTCGATCAAGGTATAAGTATTCATCGTGCTCCTCATGAGTGGTTGTCTCTTGGAAAGAATCACTCTTCATCTTCCTCAAATTGAAATATTCATCAACATCCTTCTCCATAGGCTTGGTTTGGAAGCCAAACCCAAAACCACCTAAAATCTCATCAATAAAATAAGATGAGTGATTATCAAGAGCTAATTTAGAGCTATCATCATCTTTGATTCCTTCATGTACACCATTTGAAAGTGCACCAAAGAGCTCATCACTAGTATCTACTCCACTAGAAACACCAAAGTAGATATTAGGCTTGGAATGTTCATCAATTGAAACTAAACTAGGATCCAGGGTTAACAAATTATCATGTTCTTCTTGCACAAATTATCCTCCATTATTGCATGCATGTCCAAGGAGTCCATCCTAAAAAAAATTCATACATTCATTATTCTTCAAATAACTCATTGTATTAGACTCTCCTGCTATGTATTCTTCTACAACTACCCGCTCCTCTTCAACCTTTAGTGCAAATCTATCGATCAACCTTTGACAAAATTCATCAAATGAATTTACTTGAATGTGATCTTGGGGGTTCATAACTTGGTACCACCAATCATGAGCAGCTCCTTCAAGGTGAAAGTTCATATATTGAATGGAAACTTGCTCCTCCATGGAACTGGAATAGTAGCAGTTTTGCATTTCAAATAACCAAGCTCTAACTAAGATATGATCTGATCCAACAAAAGTGGAAGCTGAAGGTTTCATGACTTTGCTCCTGAGATCTCTTCCACCTAAATTTGAATATTGTTTATGAATCTTGATGGCCATCATGTTTTGCATCTGAGTGATATAATCACTGTATGGGACTAAATTTCTAAATCCTTCGTCTCGATTAATATATGTTTCTTTGATGGCTGCTAGATCTTTGGCCAATTCTTCCATGTGATCAGCCATCTTTTAACTCCTTCCTTTTAAAAAATATGATCAAACCCTCAGGCTGGTAAGATCATGGCTCTGATACCAATTTAGTGTCCCTTTCTAGAAAATTATATTAGATTTGAAATAATAACAATAACCCAACTCAGATTTGCAAATTGCATAAAATCAGTGAAATTGGGTATGAAATTAACTTCCACCAAAATAAGTAATTCCAACACCAAAATGAATGCAACTAAAATGTGATGATATATAAATAAAAATACCATGGAAATACATGAGATTTAATTTCATAAACAACAAACTACAACTGCAACAAAATACATAGAGAAACCTCACAAATGCAAGCCAAAATATGCACCAAATAGATGCCAAACTCAACACAACTCATCAAACCAAACTCTGATAATATGAGAAAAAATATTACATCAAAATATGTCACTGATACATAGATATATGCTACAACACACAACAATAACAAACTGAAACACACAACTCACTTATTCTCAAACTACCCCTGCAAATATTGAAAGAAATACTCTAAACTGAGATCGATGAAGCACAATGTTAGACTCTATATGAATCTGATCCTGGAGACCATTAGAACCACCGCCTTCAAGCCTCTGACTCCTTGGTTTATCAGCCTTGGAGTTCTTCCTTGGTTTCTGAAACTTAGAAGAATAGCTAACAACATTAGCAAAATCAATGAATGAATGAGTGAAAAATCATTTTTTTTTCCTTTAATACAAACCACATGCAAAAGGCAAAGTTGGGTGCCCAAACTCCACACCAAAATGGAAAGAATATTTCATGCCATGATTTATAACTCCCTTTTCCCAATTGGCTTCCAAAAATCAACCATTTTTTGAAAGATTTACTTTTATGACAATTATTGTCATAAATAATTAAATCTGCCTATTTAGCCAAAACATGCTCCAACAAAAAACCATGCCCAAGTATGGGTGATAAATAATTAAAATATCCATTTGATGATATAATATTATTTTTATTTAATCCCATCATCAAAAAAGATTAATTCCCCAGTCAACTAACGGTCCTGATTTACTATATTTGGACAGCTAGGCTTGCTATAAATAATAAGTGCTAATTTTGGAAAAGGGGGCATTACATTTCCTCTCATCCATTTATCCTTAGATTGAATCTTGACCGTTGATCAAAATTTCCAAAATATATAAAACAAGCCTTCATCAACATGAAAATCATTCATAATCTTCATAGCATCCTTACTCTCTAGAATTCTTTAGTCATTTCTTAAGCATTTTAGAGCTTATTTTGTGAATCGCATCCTCTCATATCAAGCTTTTGCAACATGGATTATGCATTCAATTGAGCAATCCATATCACAATTATGCATCAATCCACAATGGGATTGAGGGTTTTCACTTTCTAATTATTTAATTGCTTTGAATTATGTTCAATTCTCTAGATTAATCAATTTTAATGTCTTTGCAAGAGATTTTGATGTTGTTAGATGATATCCGAAATGATGCCCATTGTCAAAATGATATATCCCAAGACATTCATTGGATAATGAGGTTTGTTAAATTGAGTAGGCCATTGATATAAATTTAATTAACGTGTTTGAAGATTAACTATGACTTCATGATTTGTTTTCATTAACATTTACTTTCTTAAATGTTACACTTGCTTCATCAAAGAGTGGGAATGATGATCAATTTATTATGAATGACATTTTATTACGAGTGAAAGCGAGATGAGACTGGTGGTTTTGAGCTTTTTGGAATATTTGAATGTTTTTGACATTTTTGAAATGTTTTGAGGCTTTTTAGGGTTTATGATTATTTGAACGTTTAAAATTTTCCAAGTTACTTGAGGCTGTTTTGAGTTTTGAATGTTTTCCAAATGTTTTTGTGTTTTCAAGATTTTACAACTATTTAGGGTTTTCAAAGTTTTTAAAATGTTTTTGGTGTTTTCCAAGGTTAGACCTAGAATAGGACCTAATGCCTTGGGGGCTCATCAATGGTGGACTTGCCTATGTAAGCGTAGAGATAACGTAGTTTGACTGACTCCTGACAAATGACCGTTTATTGAGATATGAACATTTTATGAATTGCTAGTTTATTATGGTGGACTCCTAAGGGATAGATGTAATGCCTCGGGGGCACATCAATGATGGCCTTGCCTACGTACACGTGCAAAGGAAACAAAGTTCGACCAATGTTTTTGACTTTTTTTTTATGTTTTAGACTTGTTTAGGGGTTTTGATTTGATTTGGATGTTTTGGGGATTTTGAAAATGTTTCAATGTTTTTGGGATTTTTGAGATGTTATAAATGTTTTTGGGAGTTTTGATATTATCCAATGTTTTTGGATTTTGATGATTACCTGGTGTTTTTGGATTTTTTGAGAATGATATTTACAAGACCTAGGTAATACAAGAATCCAATCCAGTAACCAAGTATAAGAAGATGCCCCCAACCGAATGTTATGGACCTTTGATATGGATCAAATAGGATGACTTGAGGGTACAACTCCATTGGATGAATAGACATTTCTTGAATACCAGGCCATGGTAGGGGTGAAAGCGGATGGGTGGAAAATGGATGTCAATTTTATTACAAAAAGGATAGAGTGATAAGAGCGCTTAATAGATGGGAGATAGAGTTTATTTACGCAAGGTGCCTATTTACCAGGTTTTCACCAAGGTACTTGCCCAAAGTGCCACTGAAGTGGTTTTCACTTAGAGGATGATTTTTCTCTTTATTGTTTTCAATCATTTTTCTATTTTTTTGGATTTATTTAAAATTATTTTTTTGAATTTTTGAAATATTTCCCCTCCTGGGCTAGGCATAGAACTGCTTGAGATGCATGTTGTTCATGGGTTCCTACAATGGATCTCCTTCTTGTGTTGTGAACTGATAAGCTCTTGATCCATAGTGAGTTATGATGATGAAGGGTCCCAATCGATTTGGTTCAAACTTCCCCTTGCTATATTGATCTATAGCATGTTCTTTTGATTCTTTTAGTACAAGATCTCCTTCTTGAAAGTTTTGACCCTTGATTTTTTTGTTATAACTCCTTTTGAGTCTGTTTTGATATACCTGAAGATGGTTGAGTGCTTCTAAATGTCATTCATCTAGCAATTCCAATTCATTTAGCCTTTCTACTATGTATCCTTCCTCGACAATTAGGTGTTGTAGAGATACTCTCAATGAGGGAAGCTCGATCTCAATAGGTAAAATGGCTTCATTGCCATAAACTAAGGAGGAGAGTGTGACACCAGTTGGTGTTCTAATGCTAGTTTGATATGCCCAGAGAGTGGGATTTAATTGCAAATTCCAACCTCAACCAACATCACTGACCATATTTTTTAGGATCTTAATGATGGTCTTATTTGAGGTTTCAGCTTGACCATTTCCTTGGGGATAGTAGGGAGTTGAGAAATGTTGTTGGATGTTGAACTTATTGCATATATCTCTTACATCCCGGTTCTTGAAGGGTGTTCCATTATCTATGATAATGGCTTTTGGAACACCGTAACGATAGATAAGGTAGTTAAGGATGAAATTTGAGATTTGTTTCCCCATTATATACGTCATAGGAATGGCTTCTATCCACTTAAAATGTGAAATACTCAGTGGGGGTAATAATGAACTTGTGTCCATTAGAAGAAGTGGGTGTAATTTTGACTATGAGATCAAGCCCCCATTAAGAAAATGGCCATGGAGTTACAATTGTTCAGAGTTCTTGTGCTAGAGCATGAATGAGATCTCCATGTTGTTGACATTGTAAACATTTCTCGACAAATTGATTTGACTCTTGTTCCATGTTGGGCCAATAATATCATGTTCTCAATAATTTTTTAACCAAGGTGACACCACTCAAATGTGACCTGCACATGCCTTCGTGTATTTCTTTCAAAGCAATGTAAGCTTCCTCTTGGTTAAGACATTTGAGTATCGTGTTATTTAAACTTCTCCAATATAGGGTATCACCGACAATGATGAATCATGAGGCTCTTCTGATAAAGGTTTTTCACAAGTTAGGGGTGATATCAGTGGGGAATATACCTCTACATGGGTAGGTAAATATGTCATGGTACCGGGGTGAACCGGGACCAACAATGTTACACATGAATTCTAATTTTGGAACCTTGAATGCTAGTATGAGAAGCTATTCCACGAGGAATTCATATCTTGAGTTGTTCTTTGGTATGTCCAATAATGATCCAATAGTTGCCATTGCATCAACCACTCTATTGTTAATCCTTGGTATTTGCTCAAAAGTTATATCAATGAAGTATTCTTTGCAACTATCCACCATTTTATTGTATGGTGTGAGCTTATCATCTTTTGTTTGGTACTCATTATTAAATTTTCTGACTATCAATTGTGAATCTCCATATACATGAAACTCCTAGATTTTCCATTGGATTTTTGTTCTTAATCTGGTGATAAGCGCTTCATACTCCACTATATTTTTGGTACAAGGAAATGCTAATTTGAAAGATTTGGGTATGCAATCTCCTTGCATAATGATGAACAATACTCCTACTCCTGACCCATGTTGAGTGTGTGATCCATCAAAGTATAACTTCCACTGCTTGGATGTTGTAAGGTTGAAGATAGACTCATCTAGTAGCTCTAATATCAATGGGTTCTTTGCACATAATTATGATTCAACCAGTTGATCTGCTATAACCCATCCCTTGATGGCTTTTCGGTCCACACATTCAATGTCGAATTCCCTCATGATCATCACCCATTTTTCCATATGACCAATGAGGGTAGCTTTGGATAACATATATTTCAAAGGATCCACTTTGGAAATGAGTTTGACTTGATGGGTTATCATGTAATCTCTCAACTTCTGAGAAGCAAACACAATTGCTAAACAAGCTCTTTCTATGGGTGAGTAATTAATCTCAAAGCCAACTAGAGTTTTGTTGATGTAATAGATGGCTCATTCCTTTCCATTCTCATCATGTTGAGATAGGAGAGCTCCTAGTGTTGTTGAGGTTGTTGAAACATATAGGATCAAAGGTTTCCCCGCTATTGGCATCATCAAGACTGGTAGTGTTGCTAAGTAATCCTTGAGTATCTGAAATGCTTGTTCACAATTTTCATCCCATTTGTAGGCCACACCTTTATAGAGAAGATGTGTAAACAGGTGACATTCATCTGCAAGTTGTGTAATGAATCTCCTGATTGATTATAGTTTACCCTGAGGAATCCTTAGTTGCTTGAGTGTATATAAGGTGGTGGCATCTCCAAATTTGCTTTTAATTTTGTTGGATTGACCTCAATGCCCCTTCATGATACTATATATCCCAAGAGCTTACCAGTGGTGACACCAAGGACACACTTTTTTGGGTTCAACCTCACACTATTTCTTGATCCTGTCAAAAATTTGAGCTAGTACTCCAAATGTCCTTTCCTTGTTATAGACTTAGCTAAGATGTCATCTACATAATCTTCCAAGGTTTTGTGGAATGTGTTATGAAAGATTAATTACATTTCCATTTGATATGTATCCCTTGCATTTTTAGATCGAATGGCATCAAATTCCAGTACTAGGTTCCCCATGGATATGTGAATGTTGTTTTGTGATGATCTTCCTTGGCGATCATGATTTGATTATACCTTGAAAATTTGTCCATGAGAGCTAACATTTTGTGACCAACTGTGAGATCCACAATTATATCTATATTAGGGAGTGGAAAATCATCTTTAGGACATACTTTGTTCAAGTACTTGAAGTCTGTGTAGATCCTCATGCCACCAGTGGGTTTTGAAACTAAAACTAGATTGGAAACCCACTCAAGATAGTCAATTGGCCGAATAAATCCAACATCAAGTAATTTTTGTAGTTCCACCTTGATGAGTAATGCTATTTTGGGATGCATCTTTCGTAGCTTCTATTTAACTGGCTTGGCATCTGGATTCACTATGAGATGATGTACTGCCAAGGATGTGTCAATACCTAGCATATCAGCATAAAACCATGCAAAATAGATCCTCCTTTCCTTTAGAATTTTTTCCAAATTTTGTGTCTCTTCATCATCCAAAGAGGAAGTATGGAATGCTATCTAGGTAGCTTCTTTTGTTCTTACATTGACTGGCTTGGATGGCTCTACAAGAACTATTGTCTTTTCCAACTCTAGATGAGGGAGATTGAATCCTCCATGCTCAGATGCCTAAGAGAGGTTTTCACCCTTAGATGCATCCTTTCTTTTGACTATTTTACGATAAAAAAGTGCCACATTATGGTTTTCACTTAAAGATCATGTATTGATTTTCAAATTTTCTCTTTTACGACTGAAGGATTCAATCATCTCCCCAAAAAAGGCGTTTATGTTTAACTCAATATCAAATCCTGCCTTATGATCTCCAAATATGTGATCTCTACCTCCCATGAATTCAAAAGTTGCCTCATCATTTTCAAATGAATCTATAACTAGTGTGTGTTGTTGGTCCCAGTCAATCAATTGGGGATAGACAAGGGTTATTTCATTATTTTGGGTTGGTGAGGAAAAGGAGGTAGTAGTGATCATGTATATTGATCTGTGTTCAAATAAATCTATGATTCACATTGGACCATCATCAATATTTTCGTACTCAAATGTTCTTAACCAAGGGGAAGCTTTATGCTCTTCATCAAAATATCATTAACATGAGGGACCACATTTTTGGTTGAGGTGTAACCAAGACTAATTTTCTTTATGCATTGCTTGAGAATTATTGGCTCCCTTATCCCTTGTTGGTTTAAGCCAAGACCACCTATGCCTATGTAACCCATACTCTTCATTAGTTGAAATTCCTTGTTACTTGTGTCAACTAGTAATGGGAGTTCTTCTTTCTTATCTTGATAAATCCATTGTGATATGTTCCCATCATCTATGACTTCAATATTTAGATCTCCCCACTTCTGAAATGTGGTTTACTTGACTTTCTTAGTGAATTTCTCAAAGTGTTGGGGTTTGCCATGGGATTTTGGATTTGAACTCAACTATTTTAGGAAAGAATCTAAGAGGCTATATTCTCCACAACCATTATCCTTGATTTTGATTTTAATATCAGGTATTACCATTTTGGATGTTGTATAATTTGAAGTAGATGCTAGTATGGTTGGATCAACAAAGGAAGAAGGTACAAGGACCTTGTTGTTCTTTGGAACTTGCAACGCCTTGTGATATTTCTCCTCTAGTCCTCTATAGTAATAAAAAGGTTTTGGCTCACTATGAATGGTAATCTCTTTGTCATTATAGGGGAACTTAAGACATTGATGATAAGTAGAAGCCACTACTTGCATTGCATGAATCCATGGTCAACTAAGGAGGATGTTATATGGTAAGTCAAGGTTCAAAACTTGACATGTTGCTTTTGCTATTGTTGGTCCTACTTGGATAGGTAATGTGATAGTCCCTTCATAATCTCTCTCTTGGTCATCATAACCTCTAATTGTTGCTCATTTGCTTCTTTCTATGACTCCTTCTGAATAGCCCATGTTTCATTAATCGGAGGGAACAAATGTTTAAACCCACACCCCCATCTATTAAGACTCTTTTCACCTTTTTCTTGTGCACAAATACCTCAAGATGCAGTGCACAATTATGAAATGATTGGGATGGAAGGTCGTGTTCTATGAATAAAAGACGAGTGGATGAGATGTGCCCTACCATGGCCTAAAACTGTTCAATATCAATGGCACTGGGCACAGTTGATGGAGACAAGTCTTTTTCTAGAATCTCCTTATGGGATGGTGAAATCTTCAAAAGTTCTAGAATGGATATTTGGTCTGGTGTCTTCTTGAGTTGATCAAGGAGACTATAATATGTGACGTTCTCTTTGGATGGTACTCTTGGTGGTAAAGGATCCCCTTGTATGGTAATCTTCCCTCATCATGTGGTGACACCACACTCAAGATTTCTTCCTTGGATGGTAATGACAGATGCATGATTATCAAATGAATGTGTGCTTCCTACAACATTGTCATAACTAACTTGGTTATACACCTTCCCTTTTCCTTTATCATTTCCTTGTCCATGGTCTGGCATTAGATTCTTGTATATTCCACAGTCTTTTTTTGCTAAAGTTCCTAATTGTTGATCAACATTTATCTCACCATAGTCCATGAGGTCTTGAATGACATTTTTCAATTTCATGCAGCTAGATGTTTGTGACCTTTGATATGATGGTATTCACAAAAATATGTGTCTTTGTACCATAGAGGTTTAACTTCAGGTTCTGGATATTGACAAAAATCAGGCATTTTGATAAGATTAGTTTGGATTAATTTAGTCAAGATGATTTCAATAGGTTCTCCCAAAGGAGTGTATTTTAGCCTTGGAGGATAATTATTTGATCTTGGTTTCCCTTGTTGTTGATTATTGGAAGTTTGCTCATTTTGTTGAGTTGCTTGTTGAAATGTTGGTTTAGGGGGAGCATTGATGACAACCTTTGCATCCACAACACCACCATTAGTAAGATTCTTATTTTTGGCCTAAAATTGGGGTTTGTCACTGTTACTAGATGATGGCTTATCGGTTGATATTTGGATGACTCCTTTTGCAATTAGAGCTCTTTCAATATTCATTCCTTTGGATATTATTTCTTCAAATGTAGAGACACATTATATACATAATTGAAAAGCCAAATCAATTCCTAGATTCCCAACATGTATTTCTACTTGTTGTTTTTGAAGAATAGGCCATTTGTATTTGCTAGCTTTGTGTCTCCATCACTGCAAAAAGGTAGCAAAGGGTTCTCCTCTGCTTTGTTTTTTATGTGTAAAGATCCTCCAATGTTACGTTGGCATCAATGTTATAAGAGAAATGCACGACGAATTGATCAATGATCTCTTGGAATGTCCTAATTCCTCGTGGGAGGTGTGAAAACCATTCCATTGCTAATCCACCCAAGCTTCGTGGGAATAATCTCATGAGATATGAATCATTGTAGGATACTTCCATACAAGCAACATAAAAATCTCTTATGAGTTCTTCTAGATTTCCTCTTCCCTTATATTTGTCAAACTTTGGGATCTCAAAGTTTGGAGGGAAATGTATCATCATGCTGGTTCTATCAAATGGATAGGGGCATAAGTCTTGGATTGCATATGATTTCTTTATCTTTCCTACTTGAATATCTTGTATCTTTTGGGTCAAAATTTGTATATGTGAGGAAATTTCCATGTTTGTAGTGATCAGTGGCAGAACATATGTATGATCTTGATATGGGGGTGTATTGTATGATAAAAAAATGTGAATTCAATGGTGGTGTTGGAAGTGTGGTATATGCTCCACCATATTGGTATTGTGGTGTGGCATTTCCTTGAGATTGAAGATATTTTTGACCTCAAGGATTAAGATATTGATTAAGATATTGTTGACCTTGTTGTTGAGAAATAATTTATTGAGTATACAATTTTTGGGCTTGTGCTTGTTGTTAAGCTTGTAATTCATCATGAGAAAAACCTTGTTGATGACTCGTGTGTTGATTGGGAACCACATTTTGATTTGGAACAATGTTTTCATTTGGAACCATGTGACCTTGGTTTGAATCAATGTTTTCATTTGGAACCATATTCTTATGTGGGACAATGTTTTGATTTGGGACCATATTTTGATTTGGAACAATGTTTTGATTTGGAACATTGTTTTGATTTGGAACCATGTTTTGATTTGGAACATTGTTTTGATTTGGAACCATGCTTTTATTTAGAACCAAGTTTTGATTTGGAACATTTTATTATTATTTGGAACCATGTTTTGATTTGGAACCATGCCTTTATTTGGAACATTGTTTTGATTTGGAACCATGTTTTGATTTTGACCTTGATTTGATGGTTGTTGATTTTGTGATAGTGGTTGATTGTGACCTTGAATCAAGGGTTGGTGGATATTGGAAGATGTTTGATTAATCCCATAACCTACCAAGTTTTGATTTGATGCATTGGATGTAGGTGGGATTGAAGCATTGTGAAAACCTACATTTGTATTGGTATTGTTTGGAACTTGAGTATTATGTAAGGGATTACCATGTTGATTTGAATGATTCGTTTGAGAAACCCCTTGTATAGTCACTAGTGGTGAACTTTGGACAAATGGTGATGGTTTTTGTAATTGTTGAATCACATTATGTATAAAGGATTCACTCCCTTGCAGGCGATTCCTTGAAGCATATTGGGCAAAAGCTTGATCTTGTGATTGTGTCATTTGTTCAAGAGGTTGTTCCTTTAATGGTTAAGATCAAAGTTTGATGGAAGTTTGGCACCCATTTGTGCAAGTTTGAGCATATAGTTTGTGGGATCTTGTTTTATCAATACTTCCACTACATGAAGGAAATCTTGACTTTGTTGCATTTCTAGTATATCTTCTTGAGTGATTTCACGTGGTTTTTATTCTTCCTCAATGTAAATTGTTTCCACTTGAGGTTTGGTTGTAGTTGGAGGAAGCTCACTTGTTTGAGGCATTCCACATGGTTGATCACTAAAATTTGAATTAGGATCCATAGCTTTCTTGTATTAAGACCTAGTTGTGACCATATAAGGTTCATCAAGCCTAGGAAATATTTGGGATAAATGATTTTAAAATGTATTTGTGACCTCAAATTTTGTTATCAATGATGATGTTTTGGTTGGATTTGGATCAATGATGGTATGAATGATATGTAGGATATGAAACTTTTGATTTAGACTACACTTAGGATTTTGATTGTTTGATTTGATTTTTTGGTGTTGATACTTACTGCTTTGGGAGTAGACTCATGACTCCAAAGTGAGTTTGTCCAAATTGATTTTTCTAATTGAAATCTAAACACCTTGAAAAAAGATCATTTCCAAGTATGAGGCTAAATTAGTTGATATGATAAAGGTTTCAAACCTAAGTGATTTATGTCCAAATGTTAAGTTGTTTGATTTGATATGAGATTTTGTGATGTTTAATTTTATGGTTGATGTTTGATTTTGAATGAATATATATCTTTGTTCCAAATGAAAACCTAAGATTGTTGTTGATAATTTCTAAGTGATTTTGATAAAGAACCTTGTATGAGGTTTCAATGTTTGATAACCCAAAAATTGTTTTGATAAAAATAATATTGAGCATGAATTTCCTTGTTTGTTTGTTTGAATCAAGTAACAAAAGTGGTTTTGAATGTTGCTTTTAGGTTTAATTTTTTAAATATGATTTAATCATGAATCCTTTTTACCACGTAAAGATCTTGATTATGAGTTATATAACACTAAGATGTCTACAAAAAGTAAATTATTTTCCACAACAGTTCAATATTGTGAAAAGACAAAGATACTAATTTATAGTTCCCTAGGTTTACTTTGACATAATGCACACATATATAAACAATGATACTAGGAAGCACACTAAGATATTGTTTTGATAATAATAAAATATACTTAGATGCATATAGTAGTACAATGTCCTTCAAGTGCATACAATGTGTTCAAAGGGTTTAAAATCTTGTCATAACCATGTTAAATGTTTGTTTGAGTGTTTTGATGATTTTGCAAGCAATGTATTAACCAACTCAAATGGTAATAGGAGACATTTTGTGAGATTTACACCACAAATGTCACTAGGAATAGATCAATAGAACCAAACAAGAACAACCTATTTAGCCAAAAAGGTTTATCTCTTAAGTCGAGCCTGCATGATAAAATACCTAGCTTGAATGGATGACTAGAGTATGCATGCGTATACGACACACCTCTTACCTTGAAAGTAAAAAGTTCCTTACAAGGTGTTTTTCGCCTCAACAAGCAATTAGTACATGGTGAGTAACTTCATGGAATGACACTATTCCATTGCACCTTCTTAAGAGATGTTTGATGGTCTTACACTTACTATAACAAAAATGTGTTTAGTGGGTGGAACATCGGTGAATACTATTGCCTACATAAGCATGGTATGGAAATACCATCTCCCCATGTTTGGAATCACCTGGGACAACATGAAAGGAATGCCTAAAGTCATGAGTAGATCAAAATATAGCTTTCGCTCTCGCCCAATTTCTATAGCGTGCCCAAAAATGTTGCTTGAGGTCAAACCCTTAGGTGATGAAATCCCAAGGCAAGCCTCCTAACAAATAAAGGTAGGATTAATGTTGACTACTTTCTCATTAGGTCCCAAGATCGCACGTAGCGCAAGGGGAGAGGATATGGTAGCAACTCCTTCGGCTAAAGATAAAAAGAATTTGGAAAAAGGCTTGATATTTATAGAATTTGGAAATCATGATCAATGGTGAGGATAAAAAATGCTAATCAATGGATGAAATCGAATGAGAGAGGTGAGCATGGATCAAGAATCAATCAAACAGTTAATAATCCATGAGACATGGATCAAGGATCAAATCAATGGTTCAAAAATCCATGAGAGACTCAACTAATTCCCTAATTTTTAGGAATTATGTTGGAGATATTTCCATTTGGAGGAAAATATTTGAATTCAAAAAGGGAATATTCTTTGTGCAAGTTGAGGAAATTGGAGGATTGAAAATAAATTAGCTAATTAAACAATTAATTAAAAATATTTAATTGTGCAAGTGGATGAGATTAGAGGCTTTAATTAAATAATCATGAATTATTTAATCGAAGTATGATTATGACATTTAATTGAATAATTTGCATTATTTAATCAAATGAGAATGAAATTAGTATGAAGAATAGTGAATTAACTAGATAAAATTTATTTATTTAATTAATAGAGGAGAAAGTGAATTTAACTAAATAATTGATATTATTTAATTAAATGGATGAATTAGGTGAAATAGACTAGAAATGGTGTTAGTAAGTGAAATCAGGTATGCTATATCGTCAGGATAGTTTTAGGTGTCTACAAATACCAACGACTTGCATTATGGAAAGTCGCTACTAGTATTGGTAGTTAACTTGCCATAATGGAAATAAATAAAATGAAACAACTTAAACCTTCACGTGGAAGGCTTCATGCCACCATCAATGGTAATATTTGTGGCATTAAAAGAGATTAAAACTGCTTCATTTATGGCATGAGATATGAGAAAGAATAAGGGAATCACATGTTAATAAAAGGAGTTTTTTGCTATTTTTACATAGACAACAATTGCTTGGTTGTGGGGGGAGAGTTTTTAATGGTTAAAGAGAGCAGAGCATACCGAGGGAGGAAAAGTTCTTGATTATCATTACGAATAGAGTTCATTAGTATTTATAGTTGAGTTTAAACTTAGAAGAGTATATGAGGAAGAGGAGAGAACGATTCATGTTGTGAGCAAGGCATGGATATCTTGAAAGGTCGACGAGAACTTTGAAGTTGTTCTTAGAGGATTAGAACTTGCAGAATAACATAAATATTATAAGCATGATTTCAAATTCTATTTTATCTCTTTTATTCTTGAAAATATAAAGATAAAATTTCAAATTTTAGAAAGATATAAAGAGTTTATATATTGAAGTATATGTACGTGCATAGTGAAAAAATAGTTTGAATATACAAACCTGTGAATGAAATTATTTAAATCCTTTATTTTATTTTGTATAAGACAACAAAGATAATATGATTAAAAACTCATAAATATTCTAGTTTACTCATGATAAGAGCATGCAAAGATTAATCTGAATACATTTATAAATTTGTATGATAAGCTTGAAGCTTAAACTGGCTATTTTGGCTAAAGTAACCAGTTTATTATTCAGAGTTGTAGACACTCATATAGGCCTAATTGAAATTATGCATCTAATTTTGATTAATTAACATCACTTCCTCCTAAAATCATTTATGCACTAACCAATTAATTAAATAATCTTTATTATTTAGTTAATTCATCAATTTCTACTATTAATCAAGTAATTAAATTTATTAGATTAATTCACTTCCTGCTCACTAATGTTCACCACATTTAATTAAAACCATAAAGTCCTCTCGTTTGATTAAATAAATCAAATTATTTAAATCAAATGTCATAAATCCCCTAACCCACTTGAGTTGATTTAATTATGAATTAATTAACTCTAATCTCCTCCTAATCCTTATTACCCATTTCTCTAGCTTTTGACTCAACCTTGGTCAACTAAACCCATGATCAACTAACCAAATTACACATGAAAATTATTTCTTCTAATTAACTAATTAGCCTATTTCCCTCTCAACCACCCATTCATAAATTTCCCTCCAAAAGGCTTTTAAAGCCTCTTACAAAGGTCTTAAATGCTCTTACAAGAGCCACCTTTGCCTTAAATGGCTTCTTACATGCCATCTTGTCCCTCTTACATCTCAACCATATTCATTCAATTCCCTTACATCCTCTTACAAATCCACCTACATGCCTTAAATTCTTCACATCTTTCAAATGTGCTCCACACACATCCCCATGGCTTTCATTAACCTCGTGACATGTGTCACATTGCTATTAGCTCCCATCTTAGTCCCACATTCACCAAATTCATCCATTCTTCAACCCTTCACTCCTATAAGTAGAGGCCTCTTCTACTTGAAATGGATCCACAACTTGAAGCATTGTTACTCTACCCATCTCATTGCTCAATCACTTGCTTTTTATGTCATTTTAGCTTGGATTTTACACTCTCTTTGCATCAAAGTCATCTTCACATTAAGGGATTAAGAGCTTATCAAAGGGATTGGGAAAGGGTCACTTTCCACATCAAAGTGACACCAATCCCCCTATGGAATGATGGTTTGAGTACGTTAGAATAAGATTTCATATTCATTTACTTGATTGTTTCATGTTATTTTGATAGTGTTTTCATTTTCTTTGCATGCTCAACTATTTCATAGGGAATGCTTTTATTTGGCTTGTTTAAAATGACTAATGTGCTAATATTTGTCCATGTTTGAACAAGTGCAGATTTGGCATTCACGAGAGCTATTAATATGGCATAAAACCCATAAATATGTGCTTATCCTTGCAAAAAGAAATAGATAATATTTTGTATATTTAATAGTATTATAAAATATTTTCTTGAACGAAGATGAAGGTGAAAACATAGAAAAACCAAAAATATTTATGATGAAGTATTCTGATATTAGTGAATAAAACTCTTATTTACATGTGTTATGAGTTGTCAAGACCCTTCAGTGATAGACATAGAATCATGAGTCAATGGTAGGAAGGTGTCATTAACTAAATGTACTATAACTTGTAGAAGAGTTGAAATTTCTTATGTTTTGAAAAATAAGAGAGTACTACACTCTTGATTTAGTTGTAAGGACATATGAACATGTGGCAATAACCAAGATCCAAGAATTGCGAGTACGCAATACATATGTTAATTGTCAAGAGTATATTTCAACGACTTTAATCGATTATCGACTATGGAATAATTCCTTGTAAAAAGTTAGATAAATAGTGAAATGATTCAAATGAGTGATAAACCATAAGATGCATGTCGTTTCCAAGTTGATTTATCTAAGTGTGTGAAAACACGACTACATTTCCTATGAAAGTGTTAATTTTGTTAATTTTTTTGGCCAAAGTGATGCAAAATTTTCCACTAGGACTTAAATGACATAAATTTATTAGTTTCCTTTGTCTATACTCTTTGTGAAGGGTAAGGATACTTCCAAATGGAAGGTGTGCGAAGGATTTCCGATTTGTGGTTGGGGGTAAAGCACTTGGGTGATGCTCTCCCTCTTGCAGATGACTTTGCCGTGACTTGTGAGATAGATGCAAAATTCCATATATGAAAGACTTTATAATACTTACTAGTGTATTGCAAACATGTTTTAAATAAATTCATAATTGTATTGCGAAAGAAAAGATTAACATAATTGTAATTGTTGTATTTCAAATTCAAATGATTGTAATTTCCATTTAATTGTTGATCATGGAAAACAAATAAAATATGAAAGTAACAATTTTTTACTATCAATTTTTAGCATGTGGTTATTTACTTTCTTGTAAATTCATTAAGTAGTTTCTAGTTATGAAAGTTGAGTACGTTACACTTGAGAGGACAATGTTGGGAATTAATTGATTAATAAGAAGAAAATTAATTAAGAAGAAACTAATTATTTATTTATAATTAACATAACTAATAGAATGTGATGACATGGATAATTAATCAACTAATAAAATGTGACAACATGGATAATTAATTGATTAAATGAATTAATTAATCAATGAAGTGATATAGAGAGAATTGACTACGACGAACTCATGTATTAAATTGTTGATAGAAGGTGGTGTGATTTTGGTGTCTACACTAACTCTATTAGAAACACCAAATCTACAACACTATCTTGTACCTCAACATCTTTTACAACACCCTTGATTATGAGGAGGACATCCTCTCTAACAAATTCCTTGATCGTAATGGTTCTATTACAATGTAAGCCATCAACCCCAAACATCACTTTCTTAATGGTTATGTTTGGAATCTTTAGAAACCATTACTTTTTAGCTTTTGTAATTTATTATAATATGTCATGTTTAAAAGTAAAGTTCAATGTGAATGCATTAATGCTAGTAGATGCTTATTTATTATTATTTGACATGTGCTTGATATGAGAAAAATCCGTAGAAAGAATTCTTTTAAAATTATGAAATAAAAAATTCTTCATCACCTTACAAGCATTTTCAACCTTACAATGGACCAACAAGTATTATTTCTAATTAATAAGTCTCAACAAAAAAACTACTAATAAAAAGGCAAAAAGTCCTTATGATATATTTAAAACACAATTGGACAAATTTCTCCCTAGTGGAATAATTTTAGATTCTACAATCTTACTCTTATAAAATAATGGTATCTTCCAATAAATGAAAGTAAATAACGCCTCATATTACTAAAATTCAATATTTGCTAGCATAAGTCCATCAAAATGAATATTTAGATATAAGCCATGATGTAATTGACATAATTTTAAATAGTTAGATGTCAATACATTACACATGACAAAACAAAAAACAAAACAAGTACTAGCTACTATGCGACACTTTTTTATCTTGATATATTTTTTAAAATTAACCAAACTTCAACCCATAAGATTTTTATCAATTGACCTCATCTTAATAGCACAAACACAACATTTAATATGACACTTTTTTATCTTGATAATTTTTGTAAAAATTAACCAAGCTTCAACCGATAAATTTTTTATCAAATAAAATTAACCAAACTTCAATTGATAAGATCAAATGACCTCATCTTAATAACACAAAAACAATGGGAAGGGAGCCTAGCTCGATTGGCTAAAACATCCTATTATAGGCAAGAGGTCACAAGGTCTAGTCTCCCCCCGTTCCTTGTGATACCGAAGGACATGTCATGAGGTCTAGTCTCCCCTTGTTCCCCGTGGTACCGGAGGATGTGTCACGTCACTGATCACGTAAAAAAAGTTTGCCAAACTGCACTGCAATTTATAAATACTGGAAGACGTGTCACGTCAGCGTCATTGATCATGTGATAGATACTAGAAGACATGTCATGTCAACGTCATTGATCATGTGAAAAAAGTTTATTAGACGCACTACAATTTATAGAAGATACATATACCTACAATCTTAAAAAAACGCAAAATCACCCTTTAATACCCATAATGTAACTCACCACAACTTTACCACTACACCATGTGAACACATTATTCCTTTTACATCACTTCAATGTGGGTTAAGAGGGGACACTCTTCACGCGTCATTGATTTTGGAATACGTAACCCCCTATAATACATTTAAATCCCACAATTAAGGCGAAATAATAAAATCACTTAATAGAAATATCCGAGCAATAAATACCTCTTTGTTGTCCTCTGCATTTACATGAAGAAACAACAGTAGTCACGCGGAAGCAGAAGGAAAGCAAGAATTACGAAGGAGCGCGAATCCCATTTTAACCCTGTGAGAGATGGACGGTTGCGATGCAGTGGAAGCTGTAATCGAAGCAGATTGGTCAGGCGTAACTGATGACGATATACTGCAGCAGCACAATGCTATCCAGGCCGAGGAGGTCAACAAAATTCCCTTTGTTGGTGACAAGGTTAGATCAAATTCCTTACAAACCCTAATTCTTTTTTCTTTCTCTCTACCTCGCGGGGATTTAATCTGGCGATCTCTAGGAGCCAAAATGGCTGTAATCTTGGTTAAATTTGGTCATATTTGGCTTTACCTGGTTAAATTTGGTCATATTTGGCTTTGCCTGGTTAAATTTTGTTATATCTGGCTAAATTTGTTTGTAATTGGATAAGACTGGCTAAATTTGGTTAAGTTTATTTGTAATGCTGGTCTATCGTTGTTGGATTTGAGCTCGGGGTATGGCAAAATTTGGGCAGAACTGTGTTCAGAGAAAAAATTCTGGATAAAGATGCTCGAAAGACATCAACGGAGTATCTTCCGAAGTAATTGATGTTTTTCAGTCATATTTACGCAGTCTAGTATAAAAAATTCTTTAATATGGACCGCAGAAGGTTAAATTCTTTAATTTGGATGTAACGCGCACATAGATCGTCATTTTTGTTCTAAATGCGAAGCCGCAATGTGAGGCCAAGTCGGGGTTGTTGAAAAGGCGGATTCTTGTATATGGTTATTAGCTTGGTCAAGTTTTGTTTGTTCTTGTTGGGTTTTATAAAGTTTTTTGCAATGCTGTTTTGTCGTTTGAGAAATTTAGCTGAGAAAAGTACAGAAGGTTTGTATGTAGATACAAATTTGCGCCTAAAGGCTTTGTAAAAACGTGTGTAAAACATCAAAATTGTGGGCTGAGTTTTTTATCCAAGTTGAGAAATATGTGGATCAGAGTTTATATGTTATTGGTGTGGTATTATTTGTTCCGTCACCAAATAGTCTTTAAATCGGCTGTATTTTTTTATTACTTTGTTTAAGTTCAATTATAACATGCGAAAACTGTGGTATTGGGTTATTGTTGTCTAAATACATGTGGGGAGGGTGTCATTAATTGTAAATGCAAATCTTTAACACTAGGCCAAGTAAGAGTTCTTGGTGAGACAGATGCATGTTAATGTTTTTTTTTATCTTGATTCTGCCTGGTTGAGTTTGATTACGTTAAATTGTATTCTGGCTTCTGGGTTTAGAATATCAGCAGAGAGTGAAAACTTTAAGTAGGAATGTGTTTAGAGAGAACTTGATGTTTTTCAAGTTGCTTTGTTTATATTTTTGTGTGATAGGTACATACGTTTTCATTCAACTTATGTCTAGAGACTACATCTGTAATTTTTCTTTATCTTGACTAAGATTGGCTAAGTTTGGTTAAATCCAATTGTAATGCGGCTTTGTTGTTAATATAGTAGTAGCAGTATTTAGAGAGGAATTTCTAGTTTGTTTATGTAGTTATTCAGATCCATACTTGCGGACTGGTGAATCTTGAGTTCTTTGATATGGCCATATTATTTGGTTGTTTTAATGTCTTTTTACATGTCAATGTAAATCCACATGATAGAGCCAAGTTGGAGTTCTTGGCGAGGCATGCAGGCATACATTTTAATTAGTTTTGTTTGATTTTGTAAAAATCTGATTGTAATGCAGCTTTTTTGTGGATGAATTTAAACTCAAGGCAATGTAAGATGGGTTGTATCGATGGAAGAGAAATTTCTGTATAAAAACTGTGTAATTTTTTTTTTTGATAAATATTAATGAAGTGTGATCAGAAATGTCAAGTTTTTAATTTTCACCCAGTTTCTAATCTAGATGTTTCTTGATGTCAATATCTATATTATGGAAGCTTAAATTCTTTAATAAGTATTATTGAAATAAATTTTAACGAGGATTTTATTCATAGAATGAAATTTCTAGGTAAATACTGCAGTATGGTCCAAAATGGAAGTGAGGCTCAAAATGTTCATGTTTCTCAAGTATTTTTATGCAGTTTTTACTCAGAAATATCTTTGGCTCTATATGTGTAGCCCGCAGCAGCTTGACATTAATTAGTGTAGTGCAGATACATAGATTGTTATTTTATCTGTAAATGTATTCCTTCAAAAGGACCAAATCAGGGGTCCTTGGTGAGGCACCTACTTATTTGTTAGTCTATTAATTTGGTGAGGGGTCCTTGGTGAGGCACCTACTTATTTGATTTTAATATTTATTTATTAGTCTATCTGGTGCGAAAAACATCTTAGGTTATTCAAGTGTAGCAGCTTGACATTAATTAGTGTAGTGCAGATACATAGATTGTTATTTTATCTGTAAATGTATTCCTTCAAAAGGACCAAATCGGGGGTCCTTGGTGAGGCACCTACTTATTTGATTTTAATATTTATTTATTAGTCTATCTGGTGCGAAAAACATCTTAGGTCATTCAAGTGTTAGTTTTGGATGTATATATTCAGTTTTCTGAAAATCTACTTTTCTTTATTTTCTACATTTTTTCATATTTTGCATTTTTGAGGCCCTTTGGAGTATGGACTTCATTATGGTCCCAGTTGAATTGTGTAGCTCACAACTTAAGTTTTTCAACACATTTACTAACTTTGAGTGCCAATTAACAGGCTAGGGAGTTATGATCTTGACGAGTAGGGGTACCAAAATTAAAATACCTCCATACATTTTCAGTTTTCTAATAAGTTTGTCCTTTTTTAACTGTTTATTTCAACTTCTTCAAATAAAGATTGTAAGACATTTTTTTTGGTACAAACTTAGATTGTTTTGTATAAGCTCTCACTTGAAATAAGAATCTACTTTGTTCAGCTATTCAATAATTGTCAATCTTGTTTGAGTTTTTCTTGAATTTCTGTATATAATACTTTAAGTTTCTCAACTAGGGTATTGTCCCTTGAATTATCAATTTAATCCATATTAGTGGTTATTAGAGCATAATTGCCCATGCATGTACCATCCAACATGGTCAAGATACCAAAATCTTGGGTTGAAGACAAGATTTAAGATGCAAATGATTGCACATGGGTGCTGAAGAATAAGTTGGTGACTCTTTGGTGCCTTCATGTTATTGACTCTATAGAGACAGAGATTGAAAATGATGAACAAATTTGCATAGATGCTCCAAAATGCCTCAAATGTGTCGTGAACCTCGCCAAATAAACCATTTGACTAATAGACTCCCCTCAAATTCTAGATAAACTTTGACATTCCACCTTTTAGGGTATAATTGACATAGATTTGACAATTGAATTCCCTTCAATTTCTCATATTTGGAAAAGATCACATTCGCTCTTTTAAAATTTGAATCCCATGTTCAACAATGTTGGTAGGCTACACTATGTGTGAAGGAGGAGTAAGGAGAGCTCCACTTTGATGAGGTCATAAAAGTGATTCCCACCACCTTGGGAGATTTTGTTCTAGCCATAAAGGATTTTTTTTAAAGAATATATATGAAGAAAAGTACATCCAAAGTTTATATGATAGGGACAATAACATTTGTTCAATTGAAGTATTGACATAGATGTTGACAATTGAATTCCCTTCAATTTCTCATATTTGGAAAAGATCACATTCGCTCTCTTAAAATTTGAATCCCATGTTCAACAATGTTGGTAGGCTACACTATGTGTGAAGGAGGAGTAAGGAGAGCTCCACTTTCATGAGGTCATAAAAGTGATTCCCACCACCTTGGGAGATTTTGTTCTAGCCATAAAGGATTTTTTTTAAAGAATATATATGAAGAAAAGTACATCCAAAGTTTATATGATAGGGACAATAACATTTGTTCAATTGAAGTATAGACATTACTTCTTATTTCAACTAAATTGTAAGTCTTTTGAGATCTAGATTCTAGATAGATGCCTCAAAGTATGGATTGAGAGCAGTCCTCACTAAACATTGCTATGTGGTTGTTTACCACAATGAGATTGCACAAGTATCCAACATATGATAAAGAGCTTTATGCTATTGTCCAAGCTTGTAAGCAATGGAAACATTATATATTAAGAAATGAGACCATCAACCATAGCACAAGCCTTTATAGTTCATGTAGACTCAGTAAGTTGCAAAATGACTGACATCAATGGTGCTCTACATATCTCTAGTAGTTTCAATTGAACATTTGACACAAGAAGGAAGTACTAGCAACTTGAGCCTACCTCCAACTGTAGCCTAACAATGGTTATAGATTCCTGCATGCATCAGACATAAAAATAACCTCAATTGCATCTCAAAGATTTTGACTTTTCTAACATGTACTAGAAAATGGTAGTAAGGTAGCAAGTTTGTAAATACCACTTGGAGAACAAACTCTTATGCCACATGTGGCACATTTGCATTCCTATTGAGTAGCTTCAGAAGATGATATGCGAAACTCACTATAGTTGGTTGGTAGTTCTTTGATATAGAGAAGAGACAAGACCATGGCAGTTTCGTAGTACATATAGTAGCCAAAATTATGTCATAATGTATGTATCAGATCTTGCACAATTTGTGGCATTGTGAAGCCAACCAATCACATATAGTGTGTTTGCGCACTACAAATTCTTGACTAGCACGATCGGTCTATTTCTATAGATTTCATGTTAGGTTGAGCAAACATGGTCATGGTTGTGTATATATTGTGGCTAATAGGTTCTTGAAGACAGTTGTTTTGGCGCCCTACATGAAAGGGTCACTTCAAAAGATATTGCCAAGATGTTCTTTGAAAATGTATGGGTCAATTTTGGCCCACCATAGACCATTGCCTCAAATAGGGATAGTAGGTTTCTCAACCATTTTTGGTCTTTTTCATGGTTCATGATATACACAAAATTGACAAGATCCATAATGTTTTCCTATAAATAGAAGGGCAACAACATTTTTGTGCACATTCTTCAAAAATATCACTTGAAATATCTCCACACATGGGATGGGAGCTTGCTCTATATCCAACACAAATACAATGAAGCTCTTCATGGCTCCATAGGACATGGTATATTATATATCTTGTAATGAATCACTAGAAAGCATAGAAAATGACACGATCAACATTGTGTTCCTTATTAGTTCCAAGTGGAAAGGCATGCTCTTGAATGGTGGGAAAGCTATTTGACTGCTTTTGGAAAGAAGAAAAGAGTCTATTGTTGTTAGTTGGGATGAGTTCAAAGAGTTGTTGGTTAGACATAATATTGATCAAAAGATTAAGTGGTTGTATTCTCAAGTAGGGTGGTGGACAAAGTGTGCTTAGGACTATAATACAAAATTTTGAAGATGAGCTTTGTTGCTTAGATTGGACATGGAAGATGAAGACATAGTAACAAAATAGCTTTGGAGTTCTTCACAATTACAACGAAGGAGGGTAATCACCACTAAGCCAAAGGACTTGGATGAGCCATGTGTCCAAGCATATTACTTTGGGAAAGATAAGAAGAAAGGGGAAGGAGAATCCTTAAAGCAAGGACAAAACACCAATTAGCCTGAGAAGGAAAAGTTCTTCAGGAAAGGTAATTGGTAAGGTGCTGGTTGACAAATTTGTCTTCTTGAAACTTACATTAACATGACCCTTTGTTGCCCATAATGAAGACAAACAAGCAACTAACAGTTGGAGAGATCACCATTTCATTGGTGATTTTCCTCTGTATTTTAACGAGTTACAACACCCTCTAATAGTATAGTTTGGTTTTACGGAGTATGCTTTTGACAAAAAAGTAGAAAAGACAATAACATTGGCCCATGACCATGATACCAATGCGATAGGTTTCAAAATAGATATTACCAATACTTCAACACAAAGATTGGGGTATCAACAATAGACAAATGACCACTCAGATTTAAACTCCACTTAGTTTTAGAAGAAATAAATGCAACAAAATGAAGTATCACATTCACAAAGAAAAGAACATCCATGCATTTATTTAAGTTCAAAGACTTAATCATAAACACCAATTATCACATTCAAATCTCCAATATTCATAAACCATGAATATCTTCGCAACCAGTGAGTTATATTGATCCTTCTCTATTAATTCTCCTCTTACATCCCAGTGCAATAGGAATAAAAAATTCAGACCCTTCCAGTGCCTTTCAATTACGTATTTATAGATCCCCTTTCTTGGGATTGTCTCGGTTTTTGTAATCGCCATCTTTGAAATGAGTGATTTATAATCTCTACCAAATTCCTTTCTAATGGCCTCCTTAAGTATCTTGTGAATCCCTTGGAAATATCATAATTACATAACACATCAATTTGAGTTTGATGAGCTAATATATCACCGCTGCATGCATGCAAACCTTATGGCTCTCCATACATCTGAAGACCTGCAACTCTTGATCTTTGCATTTAATTGCATATTTGCTATATCTTCATGCATGAGAGAGGATTTAATAAAAGATTTTCCACCAATGTCGAAGTTTATCCAACAAGAGATCTGGCAATTTCATCACATCATTCACTATTCTATTTTAATTAGAAACATTTCGGTGGCGTCCTTGCTTGCTACTTTCTGATGAGAAAATCTTCTCACAGCTTATCTTTTGGATACGATAGCTAGCTTCTATCTCTTTATATTCAAAGGGGTATAGCATTTCTCTCTTCACATTTCAATCTTACTTTCAAAATGTCGACCAGCTTGAGCGATGCGACCTCGAAAGGAGACTTCCTCACCATTGAAGGCTTGGAATGTAGCTTTGTGCAGCGGCTGGTAGCTAACTAGCTGAGAGAGATTTTCATCATAAGGAATGCCGTTGAAGGAGTGATTAGGAGGATTATAGGAGAGAATTTCCTGGTGTAGGTTCATGTTCATAATTCTGCACTACTAGAGCAGTTCATTTACAACATAATCTAGACTTTTGGCAAATTCGAATGGGGTGCTAGGGCCATCGAGAGGCTAGTGAGGCCAACGTATATAGCCAGTGTCAAATATGCTTTGGGACGTTTGAGTGAAGATCCACAGGAAGGCCTGATTGGAGACGCCATCTGCATTGCTACTGCCCTTAGGAAGGAAGAAATCAAATAATCTATTACTCTCTTGTGTGAGGGGCTCAAGAGGAATGTAAAGGAAACCTTTGCGTACTATGTAGAATTTTATGTAAATCTATTTTCTCCCACATAGATTGAGAGGATTCAAGAAGTTGTGGAGGGAATCTGCATTCTAGTTTTCACTCTCTGTGCATGAAAAGTTTGTACTTGCATCTCCCCAATTAATATAATATATCTGTTTGTATGTTTTAACCGCTTCCTGTAATGTGATGAATCTTGATTATTTGATAATCTCTGGTTTTGCTTAATGTTCTTTTTGTAATATATTATTTTCATTTTTGTATCACTTTCTTTTAGCCAAGTAGGGATCTTCAAACGCAAAATGGCAGTTTTAAGAGCAAGTTGTGGAACCAACGTTGGGTCTCAATGTTGTTTTGGAAGCCTGTGTTATCATTTTCTTTCGAAGATGAACCCTTTTGGAAAGTTTAGAGGTTTTAGAAGCTCTAGCGATTTTCGAAAGAGGCTTTGAAATTAATCCAAATGCCACTCCTTAAGAAAAATTGCTCGTTGTCAGAAATAGAATGGGTTGTTGAAACCTTGTCGGAGGATGACAACGATTTCAAAACCTATATAGGGTTCCGAAACAACCTTAGTTTGCTTGTAGTTTGACCACATCTTCTCTTTATTGGTATTTTCCAAGGTTGCGGGAACCGTTTCAAGTTCCGACGTAGTTCTTAGAACTTACAGAAGGATCGACGTAAAGGTGGATTTTTGACTTGATTTCCTTAAAGGTATAAGGAAAAACAGGGTTGTGACAACCTAAGCGGGACTCAACATGGTTTCAAAAACCATGGGAGAGAGACTTTTTTTTAACCAGGGTAAAAATTTACATAGGTAGTTAGGGTTTTAGGAGGTGACAAAAACTGTGGTAACATAAGGTAAGAAGACTACCATTGCTATACATCAATGTAAGAATCCAAACAACCATTGTAGTTATTGTGTTATAGATGGACATATTGACACAAAATGTTGGAAGCTACATTTGTAACTACATCCAAAGAATTGGGTGAAAGAGGACACCGAGAAGTCCATGGTAATCCTCATGGACAAGGAAGAGATTGACGATAGTTTTGGATGTAGATGGAAGGCAAGGGTGTATAGCCACAAAATCCATAAACATGGAAAAGGAATGTGAGGAGATGAGCAAGTTATTCCAACTCAAAGTGCAAGTCAAGAAAACAAAGGTAAATGTACTTGTTGATCTTGGGTCTCAATGCAATCTTATTTCAGTTGATTTTGTTAAGAAAATTAGTTTAAAAACATAGATCATCCTTACCCATGTCCTTTGGAACTAGTTGAAAAAGAGTGTAAAGATTCAAGTGACAAAGAAATGTAAATTTCAATTTTTTTATTAATCCATGGTATGTTGATGAAGTCGATGCAGATGTGATTCCTCTTGTTGTATTTGATATAGTTCTTTGAAGTCCATCTTGAGATATTATAATTACTATTTATATGAGAAGGGCCAACTAGAATATAGATGGGTCAAGTATGGGGTTAGTATCTATGCCATAAAGGTCTACCACAACAAGGCAATAAATACCATTGTAAGTGTTGATCAAGCTACAAATTAATTTAAGAAAATAAAACAAATATTGTTTGAAGGATAAAGAAGATGTCTAGATCTTTCTACATATTGTGGATTTTGACAAGCACAAGAAAGAGTTGAATGATATCCTAGCAACTTATTAAGGAGTTTTCCAATCACCCAAAGGCCGCCATCTTGAAGGGAGGTAAAACGTGATATTCAATTGCTTCTTTCATCACATTTTCCTAAAGGTTGGTTTGTATAGGTAGTAAGTTTTGGAAAGCAATGAAGTCAAGAAGCAACTCTTGGTTGTACTTGAACAAGATGTCATTTGATCAAGTACTTCACATTTTGGTTTGCCAATTGTCATGGTACAAAAGAGGATGGTTCTTAATGGATGTGTATTGTCTACCAAGAACCACTATTTGTTCCCATAGATAGATAATCCATTGGCCAACTACAACATGCCAAGTATTCACAAAGGTGGATGTCAAATCAAGATACCATCAAAATTCTAATGGAGGGTGATGCATGGAAAACTTATTTTAAATTAAAGCATGGACTAAAGGAATAGTTAATTCTTCCTTTTGGTTTATGTAATGCACCAACAACTTTTATGAGATTGTTCAATGATGTGTTGTGGGAGTCATAGATACACGTTTTATAGTGTATCTAAACGATATTCTGTTTTTTAGTGCTATGTGGGAAGAACATTGGATTCACATGAAGTAAGTTTTGCAAATCTTGAAGAAAAAACAACTTTTGCATGACATGAAGAAATGTGAATTTGCAAATGAATAACTTGTGTTTTTGGTACATGGTTGGAGGAGCTGAGCTAAGAGTATAGTTAACCAAGGCAAAAGCCATCACTAATTGGCCTACACCAAGGAGTGCCACTTAAATGAGGAGATTTTTAGTGTAGTTCAATACTTGAGGGAGATTTTTTATAGTTTTTGGTACTTGTGTTTTTGGTACATGGTTGGAGGAGCTGAGCTAAGAGTATAGTTAACCAAGGCAAAAGCCATCACTAATTGGTCTACACCAAGGAGTGCCACTTAAATGAGGAGATTTTTTAGTGTAGTTCAATACTTGAGGGAGTTAATTTTCTTTGCCATAGTTGCCACAAACATGGGGAGATTTTTAGTTAGAGTTCAATAATTGAGGGAGTTAATTTCGGGTTTCTCAGCCATAGTCACACCTACATAAAATTGTGTAGCCATGGGTAAGAATTCTAATTGGGGTAAAGAACAAATGATGCTTTTGATTTAAATATAATATCAACCATGCTTTGGTGCTTGCTCTCTCTAACTTGCAAACCTTTTGAAGTAGAGAACAATGCTAGTGAATATGCTATGGGTGTTGTCTTGTTGCAAGGAGGTAAGCCAATTTGTTATCATTCAAAGGTTTTTACTTCAGTTGTCAATTGATGAATAAGCCATTCTCCTAGAGGATGTAGTGTTGCAAAGAAGACTAGAGAAACTAGGAAGAGTGTCTAGGAGTATTGAAAAATATGACTCAAAGGACAAGCACCAAATCAAGCAAAGTGCTTCTCAAAGGAGAAAGTTGTTGAAAATAGAGTGAACTATTGCAACAACATGAAATTTATGTATAGATTTTAATGTTCATGTATTTACCAAATATGATGATGGAATTGGAAAGCACATAAAATCAGCAAGCTGTAGAAAAGGATTACACAACTTTGGATTTACATGGAGAAACCCTTCTGGGGAAAAATTCCATCAGCAAAGAGAGGCCCAAGTATTAATCTTTAGAAATAAGAATTATATATGTGCAACACACTTCTCTCTAAATTCCAATAACATTTTTGCATCATCTGCGTACCTACAAACTTCTCATACAAATCACTACCCGAAGGCACCAATTTATAGGCAAATGTGATACAAGATATAATGGACTCAAACAATGAGTCAAGTACTCCACATGCAAAACATGCCTCATGACATGTGTGGGAGTGACAAATATCTTTCTAGAAGCTTCAAGACTTTGTTTATAAACTTTGTCTAACTTTATTAGAGGACAAAAACAACTCACTAGAAGACAAAATAACAACTCCCCAAGTCCAAAAAAGACAACCAACTTCTTACACATCTTCATAGATGCTTTCTTACACCTCTTACAATGTCATAGATGCTTCTTACACATCTTAGAACATCATAAATAGTTATAGTTTCCCTTCCATTTCATGCCAAGTGTCCAATGATGCCTTACAATGTTTCCTCCCACATTATGCTCCCCTTATATGCATATTCCAAGTCACCTAAAAAATAATAATTAATTATAAACACCCCGTAACGGCATGTGGATGTCCATGATCCTTGGAGATGTACACATAATTAATCAACTATCAAATAAATTAAATGAAATATAATAATCCTAGGGGGTTGCAAGGTGAATATTACCCCTAGTCCTAACCTTTTTCCACTTGATATTTACATTGCAATGACACAATAGGGAACAAGATAAAATAAATCAAGTGCTAGGAGAGGCAAGGTTCATAGCCTCCCTACACCACAAGAACTTCTTCATGTTCATTTGTTTAGTAAGTGAATTTGCAACATTCTTGCGAGTGTCAACCTTTTGTAACAAGATCTTACCATTCTCTACATCTCCCAAACAAAATGATATTGCACATCAACATGCTTAGTATGAGCATGGTACATGGGATTCTTGGCCAAACAAATGGCATTTTGATTGTAACATATAATTTTAACTACCTTGAAATCAAAATCAATACTTGAATGTAGTCTTTGTTACCACATTGGCTCTTTGCAAGCATGTGTACGAGCCATATACTTTGGCTTAATGGTGGACAAAACAATTGTGGGTTGCTTTATCCAACTCACTACACCGCTTAACAAAGTAAACACAACCATTAGTGGACCTTCGACTATCTAAGCCACCTGCCCAATCTACATCTACAAAGCTCTATCTATCCAATGCCATTACTACATCATTCGTAATCAGAAATCCAACTCATTGCACCGCTAAACAAAATAAACACAACCATTAGTGGACCTTCGACTATCTAAGCCACCTGCCCAATCTACATCTACAAAGCTCTATCTATCCAATGCCTTAACCACATCATTAGTATCGTGCTAACACAAACAATGATTTAAAGCCCCTCACAAATATTTAATCATCGTTTTAACATAAGGCTAATTCTCTTTACTAGAATTAGACATAAGCCTACTTAAAACTTCTACTGTTTGGGCAATATGTGGTCTAGTGCAAGCCATTGCATACACCAAGCTACCAACAATAATAGCATAAGATTTTAGACATATCCTCCACATCATCATCCAACTTAGGATGCATATCTAATGAAAGCTTAGTGTCAATAGGACAAGAAATACTGACAAGTTTGCAATTGTTATTAGCAAACTATTGCAAAATGGTATCAAGATGCTTTGAATTAACAAGGCTTTTTGTGTATTTGATCCCTACTAATCTCCATACCAAGAATGTATTTGCAGCCCCTAAATCCTTCAATATCAAATGTTCTTGAAAGATAGGTTTTGAGATCCCTAATCACCCCTTTGCTATTACCAATAAAAATGTCATCAACATACAAGGCAATGATTAAATTTTGATTGTTAGTAGTTTTAGCATACACACAATAATCTTCCTTGCTCTTAACAAAACCCATTTTCAATGTGAAGGTATCGAACTTTTGGTACCACATATGAGGTCATTGCTTTAGACTATACAATGATTGTTTAGACATGTAAAACATGTTCCTTCCTCTTAATAGTAAAATCATCAAACTATCACATATAAATATCCTCTTCAACATCCCCATGCAAAAAAGTAGTTTTAACATCCATTTGTTCTATTTTAAATCACATGTTCTAGCAATGTATAATAGTAATCTAATAGAAGATAACTTAGCAACATAAGAGAAAATTTTACCAAAATCAACTCCCTTTTTTGGAAGTAATTCTTGGACACCAATCTATCCTTGTACCTCTCTAATCAATTGTTTGCTTTGACCTCCTTTTTGTAGACCCACTTATAACCAATGGGTTTCTTATATTTAGGTAAACTGACAAGATCCCACATGTCGCATCCATCTAAGGCATTGTCTCCTCCTGCATGCCATGCATTCAAGATTCACTATCCTTTAAAGAGATGGCCTTTTGAAAGATCTAGGTTCAATGTCAATACATAGTAAAACAAATACAAAACAAAAATATGGTGGGCTATACTTGTTTATTGTAAGGGGCTCTACTTGTTCTTCTGCATGCTTAAGCTACTGATCTTGCGTAGAACTCCCATTTGGACCTCCTTATGCTTCCTCTAATCCATCATTTTGTTATTCCACCTGTGCATCTTCCTACTTCTCGATTTTAGTCTCAAAATGCACTATTTTCCTTACTTCTTTTTCCTTTGGTTGAATAGGATCTAGAAATGCTCTAAACTCCCTCAAAATCACATCTCTAGAAAATATCATTTTCTTGGTTAGTAGATTCCAAAGTTTAAAACCTTTTACATTCTCATCATATCCCATGAAGATGGTTTTTTGTGTTTTCGGACCTAGTTTAGATTGTCTTTCTTTAGGCACCTGAACATAAGCCTTACAACTAAATGTGAAACATGGGGTTTTTTACTTGTCCACATCTTATATGGTGTTTTATCAAGAAGTGTTGGACAGGATCTATTAATCAAGTAATAAGTAGTACTTTTAGCCTTTTCCCAAAAGCATCGATTTGTTGCATACCACTTATCATACTTATGATTCCTTCTAACAAGGTTCGATTCATTCTCCTTGCCACCCCATTTTGTTGAGGTGTGTATGGTGTAGTCTTTTGTTGAACAATACCCGCATGCTTACAAAACTCATCATATTCATTATAATAGTATTCACCTCCATCGTCAAATCTCAACACCTTTATCTCAATATTTGTTTACTTTTCAATCAAGGCTATAAATTTCTTAAACTTAGTGAAAACTTCAGATTTAGAATGCACAAAATAAATCCAGGTGTATCCACTGGACCAAATACATTTGAATGAATAATTTGTAGCAATCTCTTAGCTTTGTGGTTGCATAAAGGAAAATATTGTTTGGTCTACTTACCAAACACATAATGATCACAAAAATCTTATTGCTTATCAGAGTAAACAAAGAAACCATCAACCATGTTTTTATTAATGAGGGCTTTTAGTTCATTTTCACCAATGTGGCCCAATTGTTGGTGCCACAACATACATGTATTAATGGTGCCAACTACATGGACGAAGTTACAATAAATGGAGACATTCAATCTAAACAAAGTCCCTACACGAGATCCTTTAGCAACCTCTAGATTCCCTCTTACCAACTTGTAGCTAGACTAATCAAATGTCACATGCATTCATGAATCATTTAGCTTTGAATTAAAAATCATATTTCTAGCGAGACTAGCGATATGTAAAACATTAGTAATGGTTTTCACCCTCCCATCATTGAAATATAATTATACCTTCACACTCACCTAGATACACTTCTCCACTATCATATGCATGGTATGAAGAGAACCACTCTTTATGAGGAGTTATGTGATACAAACAAAGTAAGTCAATCAACCATGATTCATGAGACACCAGATTAGTTGTAATAAATAATGCTTTAGTTTCATCTTCATTGGAGGATTTCTTAGGAGTCATTTCTTTTTCATATTTTTGCACTCCTTGGAATGCTTTGTTTACTGTAGTTCTAGCATTTCACTTTACTCTGTCTTGGGGGCTTAGAATGACCTTGGTACTTAGATTTCTTCGTAGATTTCTTTTCCCATTTTGATCCATGTAATGCTTTAGTTTCACCTTCCTTGGGCCTTTCCTAAACATCTAATGCATCTTTTTTGTTCTCTACCATAGATTTTCTCCTCATTTCCTTTGAAAGCAAACTAGTAACAAGGGCATCCAAGTTTGGATCTGTCATTTGACTATTCAAGCAAGGATCAAATTTTCCCATAACTCAAGCATAGAGCAAACTAATAGTATACACTTATTCTTTTCATTTATCTTAACATTAATAGATTCTAATTGACTTGTAATCGAATTGAAAGAGTTCAAAAGCTCTACAATACAGTCCCCATCCTTCATTTTCAAAGTATACATTTTTTTTTTCAAAAATAATCTATTTACAATACTTTTAGTTTGCTAGATCTCACCAATCCTATTCCATGTGATATGCTTTGGCTTCCCAAGAGATATTAGCAACATAAAATTTGCAAGACACAATCGAATGGTTCCTTGTGCCTTTTTATATAGTTTATTCCATTCTTCATCAAACATCGTTTCTAGTCTCTTTTCACTTTTTATGCCAACCATTGATCTCTCCCTTCAAGGAGATCCTTCGTTTTGAATTTCCATAGCTTGTAGCTAGTTCCATTTAATTTCTTAATCTCCATTCTTGAAGAGCCAACCATGGCTTTCAATACAACCACATATATGCAAACACACAAGGTAAATGCTTCCATTGCAATACAAAAAGCTCACAATACTTCAAGAAAGTCATCCACCTTTGATCAAAACTAAGGCTTTGATGCCAAATGTTGAAAACAAAGCAAGCTATTGCAACATATACTTTATGTACACGTTTTAATGTTCATGTATTAACCAAATATGACAATGGAAATCAAAAGTATATAAAATCAACAAATCATAGACTTTTCTTACACAACTCCAATTATGTGGAGAAACTTTTTTAGGAGAAAATTCTACCAACAAAAAGAGGCCCAAGTATATATTAATCTTTAAAAACATAAATTACATACATGCAACACAATTCTCTGTAAATTCTAGTAGCATTTTGACAACATTTGTGTATCTATGAATCACTACCCTAAGGCGCCAATTTATAGGCAAATGTAATACAATAAGTCATAAATGGACTCAAACCATGAGCCAAGTAGTCTACATGCAAAAGATACCTCATGATGTGTTAGGTAGTTACAAGAATATTTCTAGAAGTTTCAAGACTCTTCTTATGAACTTCATCATCCAACTTCACTAAAAGACAAACCAACCCATTAGAAGACAAAATAACAACTCCTCAAGTCCAAAGAAGACGAAACAAACTTCTTACACTATTGTAGATGCTTTCTTACACATCTTACAATGTTATAAATGCTTCTTACACTTCTTACAACACCATAAATAGTCATAAATTCCCTTCCACTTCATTGCAAGTGTCTAATGATGTCATACAATGCATTATGTCCCTTACACACAAAGTCCAAGTCACCCAGATAATACTAATTAGTCATAAACACCCCTTAACCTCATGTAGCTGTCCAAGTTGGCCTTCTCCATGATCCTTGGAGATGTACACACAATTGACTAATAAGTAAAATAATTGAAATGCAATAGTCCTAAGGCTTGAAGGTGAATATCAGCCCTAATCCTAACAAAAGTGGGCGAACTCTTCCTGCACTTGGTTTCTCATGCCAAAGCTTCTCTTATAATGGAGGTATTTTCTATAAGGATTCAAGAAAATACAACACTTTTAGGAGGATTCACTTTTGAAGTTTCAAGTTTTGAAACATCCTAGAGGAACTAATTGTATGAAACCCTTGATTCCAACAAGGGGCAGTTTCATTGCTGATTCCCATAAGGAGAGATTGCAAAATTATTGATCTAATGAAAGGGTTAATTTCATCTTGATTCAACGTGTGAGAAGATAAAATTACCAACTTGACTTTGTCTCTTCATTTCTAAGCAAGAAGATCTTTTAGTGCACTATTAGGGATTTCCAACACCTAAATGAAGACATGGAAAAGGAAAATTAGAGCAAGGGAGGAAAGTTTGAGCGTTGAAGCAACTAGAAGAAGAAGAATTCCTGTTAAAGCGTGAATTAGTAGACTTGATAGTAAGAAGGACAACTAAAAGTTGTATCGCTTATCTTTGTATTCGTTTGTTCTAAGTGGTAATAATCATGTAGTTGAGCTATTGCCACTACCAAGTGTTTTTCCCATTAGAGGGTTTTTCTAGGATAAAAATGTAAAGTTTCAAAGTTTCTTTACTTTAAATTCTTTAAATTTAGTTTTAAACAATATTTCAAACCTTTAATCAGTTGTCATTTGAAAAGTTCAAGTGGTAGAGTAATATACATGTGTCGTTTGTGTATTTCTTCTATAAAATAGAAATTGTGGATCATTGAGATTTAGATGTTTGTATTGAATGTTTTGGGAAGGGGGAGGGTTGACAAAGGCATAATGCTTGGCCCCTCAACCTGTCTCCCTTTTTTGAAACATACTAGGATGCTCTTGTATCTTTGGTAGTAAATGGGGATGCCATTGCATCCTTGGGATGGTCACTTTCACATTCATTCAATATAGCATTGTGACTATAAGGTTCTTAGACCAAATATTAATTTTGCTACTTTTGGTCTTTTTATCATCAAATATTAGTTAACTGCACTTAAAAGGTAGAATATACATTGAGCTACTAAATCCTAATCACATGGAATTATGTGTTGAGTTGAAATTAGCAAGAATAGATTCTAGAAAGCTCTATGTTGTGCATTTGTGGTAGTGTGGTTAGTAAAGGTGTTGGATTTAGGAGATTTGTTGCCAAATTGTAGTGACAAGAGTATTTATTAAAACCCTATGCCTTCATGTCACTCTTTGCCTCACAAGTAGCAAATTTTCCTTGCTCTTCTTTATATTTGAATAAAGAAGAGTATTGATTTGGAATATATGTTTTTTTTCTTGGGAGCTATGCTACATTTCTTTATATACCATTCTAGAATTCAAGGTGAGGATTCTACTTGAAAATTTACTCTTTGATCTCTCCAAGGCTTTCTATATAGTTGCATCAAGTTCTACTTGTTGACAAGAGAAGAAGACTAGGTTTTGTTGTAAATATGGCATGTGTGGTTGGTCTTATTGTCATTCATCTGGTTTATATTATCACATGTTCATTGATTGTTAAGAACAATATTTACTTTTCTTGTCATTCTTCTAGCCTTTATCTATCTTATCATTTAGCTTCGAGCTTCTACATTTCTCCCACTTCATGGATGAATGGTTAGACCAAGGACAATGATATTGATAGCCAACTTTTTATCCAATGACAATCTATATCGTGTCTTATCAATTCGAACTCTAAGGGGTGGATATTATACCTCTACCCCTGAAGCCAATGTAGTAGAATTTGAAGAAAATTGAATCCATTGTTCTCATTGAGTCAAACTTACCATCAAATAAGTTCTTCCAAGTTGGGACAATATCCACTATTACTTTGATTCTCATAGTGATTCCATATATTGTAGGATAAAAAATACTAGTTAGTTGATGATCCTCTTTATGTTGAACAAATTGGCCTTGAACAAAGTTGTCAACATTATATTTGACTCTTGAACTAGTGACTACCTTAAACAATCAACTTGACTTGATTCAAGCATTCATCACTCAACCCAACCAACCCATTGAACCTAAAGATGTGTGGCTAATCTTCTTAAACTTTAGGCTTGCATCATCCAAGTATAAAAATCCAAGCCACCCTTGAGAAGCTCTCAAGCTTGGATAAAGCCTTCATAGCCTATATAGACCATCCCTCCAACTTCCCAAATTAACTCAAAACTTTGTTTGTACCATTGAACTTGACCACTATTTTTAATCTTTGAAGGACAATCATATCTTGAACACCAACACAAGACAACCTTGCCCTCCACCTATTAGCTCGACCCAATAGAACTAGCAGGTTCCACCTCAACTTAGATCAAATTGATAAAATCCTTATCCTACCTAAGAAATAGTTTTGAATCAAACTTAGAACAATTTTAGCATTCAATTCTCCTCATCAATTAATAACCATTTCTTCCAAATAATGAGGGTTGTGACAAAACTTTGAATTTAAGTATAAAATCAGCAATGTCCAAACCAAAACTTATTAGCCAAAATTCTTGGTTGAACATGCCTAACATCAATGCACATCTTCCTTCTAGTTGGGTATGAGGGCAAGCCCCTAGTCGAGGTCTCCTTTCTTTAAATTTTGAGCCAATGATCTCTTTTAACTCTATACCCAACATTTCATTATCTATCTTGTTGTCGGTTGTGCCTATTTTAATGGTGCTAAAAACTTGCTTGAGAACATCAAATCATATAGCCACATATATAGACAATACATTAGAAAGTCCAACATGGCTGCTAAATTCTTCCTCATTGCCTTCCATAATCACGACCTAACGTGGTACCTCTCCTTGACAAGAGAGTTCATCAACAATTTGAATGATTTAATTGTTTCCTTCAGAAAACTATTTCCCAATATTATAATGTTAGTAGCCGTAGGCATTTTATAGATGTAAAACAACAATAGGGTATAGCTTAGGGTTATTCCCATTGATTTCTAGAACTTATATTGTGGACCATCCTTATAGAGACAATAACTTTGTGGACTTTTTGATTTAGAGTATCTCTAGTGAACTCTATAATGAATTAGCAATGAGCCCTCCTCTTAGCAAGAAACATGCTATCAATAAAGCAACTCACATAGATAGTATCAATTGTATGAGTTAACAATATTCCACCCAAAATAACTTAAAACGCTAAGCTTATCAATAAAAATGAAAGGCTATTATTGATAATCTCACTAATGCCTATACTGTTTCTCAAGGCCGACTAAGCCTCTTCCTTCAATTTATTTATTTTTATCCAAAATCATTCTACATGTTTTTTTCTCAAAAATATATTATTGAGACTATCTTTGTCAAATGATTTGACTATTGAGTCCTTCAAAAAGGCTGATTGGGCTCTATAAAAGGTTGGCCTTGCCGATTGGAAATATGTGTAACTTGCACTTAATGTTATATAGGAGCTAGAGCCACAAAATGGGTTGGCCCATTGTTTTGTCACTCATTGAGAGTTGTATAGATAAAGGCAATGCCTTGGACATTATCAATCAATCATTCATCCACTTTAATATCATTTTATTTCATTTTTATAGAATGTTTTTCTTTACCTTTTGGTGCCATTGTGTATTGGTGTTTTCTCTTCAATGTTTGATAATGAACTTGTAAATATAAACAGACATGGTTTTAGAGCTTGGGGATCTAAAGTACCTAGGTTTTAGTCCTTTGTTACTATAAGGTTGCATGGAGTGGTAGTATCTCACTGTGTGTTGGGCATAATTTTCTTTACTTGAGGACTATTTGGCTTGCACAAAGGATCTTTTGTTTTTGTTGGAAGAATGTGGTGATGAATACAAGGGTGGTGATAACATTGAGATTATTCTTGTTAACTTGAGGCAAGATAGCATGACTATATCTTGCTTTCTGTTTGTTGTTGAATAGGATAAGCTCACTATGATGGGTTTGCTTAATTTGAAGTATCAAGTTCATGTGTGTTGTGTGTATAAGGGAAACCAAGGAGGGTATAATAAGTTCTATGGTGATTGCAAGGATGGTCATAAAGGAGAGAAAAAGAAGCACAAGGAATGCCCTCTTTTCTAGGTTGGACTTGTTAAGGACACTTAAAGGACTTACATAGGAATTAAAGGAACTCAAAAAGGACCAAAGCAAGCAAAATGCAAAATGTTAAGGGTTATGTTCTCTTGCCTCTCATGTGTGGACTTCCACATGAGTTTATTATGGCTTTTGGTTGCATTCATTATATGGTGAAGTATGGCAGTTTTTTCTATTATTGGCAAGGTAGATGATGAGAAAATTTACATAGTAAATGCTTTGGCTCTTTCTATTGTTGGTAGTATTGATATTGTACTTGATGATAGCATAATTAAGGATGTTTACCATGCATGTAACTTGAGTGAATTTGCTCTCTATTTACCAAATCATTGAGCAATGCAATAAGGTTGAGTTTTGGCTTAACAAATTCATTGAGAAGAGTTTAAGTAAAAATTAAATAATTTTTAGGTGGTTGTTGGTGATAAAGTTGATAAGAAAGCAAAGGCTTTTATGTTCACAATTTTCAACAATGATCTTAAGAATGTAGATCTAGGTGCACTAGTGGCTTAGGCCAATGATACACGTTGGTAGTGGCACAAGAGATTAGGACACCTAAATTTCAGCAACATGCATTTGATGGGCAAAAATTAAATGGCCCAAGATTTACCCCTTGTTTCTCCATGGAGAAGTTTGTTGGAAGGATGTGTTTATGGAAAACATCACTAGGATAAATTTGAGAAGTGACAGGCGTAGCTTACTAATATTTGGACCTTAATTGATGATTTCTCTAAGCTTGCTTGAGTTTATTCTATGAAATCTAAGTTGTGAACATTGGAGAAGTTCATTGAGTGGAGAAATGAAGTGGTTGAGAAATTGGTTGGACACCTTGTAGAGTATTTGAGATTAGATCAATGGCTATGTTGTCATGCATTGGAAGAGTATGGGTCCAAGTATGGTATTGTGTGGTAGTGTTATTATTGCCTATACTTCCCAACAAAATTGTAGCATAGAAGAAAAGCAAGTCTTTGGTTGAGGTAGCATACCATATGCATGATAAGTTCTGTGAAGAGACAATTTATTGCACCGATTACATTAATAGGGCCCCTATAAAAACTGTTTGAGATGTAACCTCACGAAAAATGGTGTGGTAGGAAACTCATTGTTGGCCTTTATCGAGTGTTAAAAAGTGTAGCTTGGGCTCATATTTTGGATGAGACGAGGAATAAACTAGATTGTAAGAGAAGTGCATAATGGGTGGCCATTCCAAGGAGTCTAAAGCTTATCAATTATGGGATGCTGTTTAGAATCAAATCCTCATTGCACGAGATGTCATCTTTGATGAGGTGGCTTCATATGACCATGCACCTAAGTGCATGGATTATCCTATCTAGATTATAGATGTGAATGTAGGCGAGACTTTGAGCTAGAGTATTAAGGGTTCTTTGGATGTGTGTTTTGAAGACTCTTTACAAGGAGATGTAGATGTTTCAAAGAAGGAGAGGCTTCAAAGGACAAAAACTTGAGTTTTGATCCCAACATATTGGATAAGGGTGACCTCTCATGAGGCAAATCCTACTTAGGTAATTCCTACTTCTAAGGAACGAGTAAGTAGACCTAGTTGGGTCACTATCACCCTTAAGGAAACAAAGGAAAATAGTGGGATGCATAGACACCATTGAGAACATAGAGTGTAAACCAAGGAGCCCATTATGCTCTTAGGACTAGAGTGTTGGATGTGGAAATCCAAGGACAAAGGATTTGGAGTGGGCACAAAGGATGCTTGATTTCAGATTTTTGTAGACAGATGCACATTTTTCTAGATTGTGGGAGTTGTTAAAGTCATTGAAAGCTATTTTTATGGGGGAATGTTGTATTCTCTCTCTTTTTTTTAAAGGATTAACTTGAATGCCGCTTTCCTTTGGCCTTACCAAGTTTAGTATAATGAGGGGATATTAAGAATGTCAAATGCACCTTATTTATTTCCTTTGAGGTAACAATGCTTGTGGTATATTATTAGGTTTTGTGTATCTAGGGTTTGAGCTTTCAATAGATTGGTCTATCCTAGTATTATTGATTGAGAGGTATATAAATAAAGTTACCAAGTTTAGTATAATGAGGGGATATTAAGAATGTCAAATGCACCTTATTTATTTCCTTTGAGGTAACAATGCTTGTGGTATATTATTAGGTTTTGTGTATCTAGGGTTTGAGCTTTCAATAGATTGGTCTATCCTAGTATTATTGATTGAGAGGTATATAAATAAAGTTACCAAGTTTAGTATAATGAGGGGATATTAAGAATGTCAAATGCACCTTATTTATTTCCTTTGAGGTAACAATGCTTGTGGTATATTATTAGGTTTTGTGTATCTAGGGTTTGAGCTTTCAATAGATTGGTCTATCCTAATATTATTGATTGAGAGGTATATAAATAGAGGCAATGTCTTCCACCTTATTAACATTCAATCCTTAATTTTTGTATCATATGCTTGCATTTTATAGTTTGATTCTTTTCTTTGGGCATCTTTAAGCATTTCCATGTATTGATGTTTTCTCTTTAATGTTTGTGGAGTGAATTTGATTGTGGACTTGTGTTGTAATCTACAAACACCTTGCTTATTTATTCTACTCAAGCTGTTCTTACTAAAGCCTTCCAAATTGAGCAGCAACATGAAGATCCCTTATACCTGATAGAGCACAATCCAATGTTTAAATTTTAAACTTTAAAGCATTTATTTTCTATGTCTATGTACTTTTAAAATATGGGTGCATATGAATTACATTTATGACTGTTATATTAACTATTCATTGTGAAAGAGGAAACTACGTGGTCAAGGAAAGTTCTTTATGTATTAAGTCAGCACAATCAACAGCTTCAAAACAGAGTTTGCTTATGGATGTGGAGTTCCTCTCCTTTCAAAATCTTGGGTGTCTTATTATGGTTCACAGTGTAGAACACTAACCTATTATGTTCTCAAGGAAAAAACTATGGACTAAACCCTCAACAGTTATGCTTTTGTTTAATTGCTTTAGGTGTAAAGTAATCTTGTCGGCTTTTGTAGTTAATTTTAGAACTCATACTTGCAATTGTCACTTGTTGGACTTCATAATCCCAATTACCTATGTCACCCATGGATAATATAGATTATTTATTTCCTTATTGCTTCCTGTCCTTTCTCAGAGCATTTGGACAGATTATGCAATTCTGATTGCAAATGCACTCAGAGCAATTGTAATCTAACAATTCCATGGGTCTACTAAGTCATCAAATGCAAGGGAACCCTAACTATTTTGGCAATTGGAGTACCATTTTTTCCCACCAAATTTCAATATTCTGTCACCTCAAGTCTTTCCAACCACCACCTCAGCTATACCACAAACTTAACTTTGAAAAAGCATTCAAGTCTAACTTGGGCAATGATGCAAATTTTATATATGCATTAGTTTTGGGGCAACTGTGAGTAATGCCCTTGAATTTGGAGTTTAATCATGGGCATGAAATTATGCATTCAAAAGATATAAACTTGTTTTATCAAAGCATCCACCATCTCAGTTGCATTGGACACTGCAACAACTACTTTATGGTGTGCTTTCACCCTCCATTTCCATTTCACCTGGTTTATGTTTGCTCATGTCAGATGTAGTGCTAAACTAGCAGCTAAAAGGATTGTCAACGTTAGTATTTGTTTATATCAAGGTAGTAGACTTGTTAGATGAACCCTATGCACTCTGCCACATGTCAGTAAATTTATTTCCATTGATCTTACCACTTCCACTGTGAAGTCTTTTCCCTGGTTTACGTGGAAATGTGGTCCTCTCTGAAATCCAAGATTTTTCTGCAGGGTTTGAACACTATAATTTTTGTTATATTTCTTTTGAAACTCCATGTAGCTCTTCAGAAAAAAGTATGTTGTCTTCTTTGTTGAAGGGCCAGTGTCTTGCATATTTGATCCCATCTTTGTTTACATCCACCTTCCCATCTTTCAGCAACTTGACAAATTTATCTTTAGATATCCCCATTGTCACTGTAACCTGCACAGAAATATTAAAAAAAAGTGAGTCTTCTAACAGACTCAGTAAGTGTTCTCTTTTTGCCTTGGAACCATTCCTCATTCCTTGCCTTCCAAAGGAACCACAGTATTTCGGAAGATAACAGAAGCCAAAAGAAATTACATGATTTATCCAAACCTTTGTAAAACCACACAGAATTTCGTGTCATTTAACCTTACCTCAATCCCCCCAACCTTCCAGGTCTGCACAGAACATATTCCAGACCTCTTTAGCAAAAAGACATTCAAAGAAACTATGGTTAACAGTTTCAGGTTTTCTGCACATTTTACATATTTCAGCACTATTGGAGGAGATAGAACAAGGAAGTTTTTGCAGTATAAGCATCCATTTAAAACAGGCCTTCTTTGGTTCTATTGTATTATTCCACAAACTTTTAAAAATTTTGCACTATTACTGGATATTGAAAATCTAGTGATTGTGATTGTTGTGGATTGTTATATCATCTCAGTTCTCTGTTGATAGGTTTTCATTTGGTACAGTGAGAAATTTAAAGTAACTTAAACGATTTTAGATTTTTACAGTGCATAATTTTTGTAAGAGATCTTCTGGATTAAACTACATAATAGTTTTTTAATATTTATTCATCAACATGTCAGGTCACCTTCATGATTAATCATCAGAATTTTAGGTAATTGTTTGCTAAATCATTTCTTGAATGTTTCTGATTTGGACGAATAACAGACTGAACCAAAGCTAAATAAGTGAACTTGATCAACCAAGCAGTGTATGATGCATTTAATGACATTTACTGAGATTCTTGTTGTAGTTATAATTTAGTACCAATTTTTTTTTTAATGGTTAATAAAATTTCAAATTTGCAGCATCATTTATTCATTATTGTCATCGAGAGCTGGTGGTCTCATTTTTCCTTTTGAGATCTGGTGATATCCTTACGTTTTTTGAGAGCTGGCGTTTTCATTTGATCTTAGAGCAGCAGGCATTTCATGTGTTTCTTTTGTTGCTAAGTGTCATGATTATGTCTGTTATGTGCTTCATTTTTCTTGGTTGCATGGGATACAAGAGACTCCTATAGTCTTTGACTCTTTAGTATAGGATGGGAAGTGAGCATATTCAATTTTTGTGCTGTACATATTGTTGTGCATTTTGCTTCCATACTCAGGTTTAACGGTTATTGGTAGTAGGCATTTTTCTGAGTATTCTTTTGTGTGTATTGTGAATAGTAAGACTACCTTTTGTATTGATCTCTGAGTTAGAATCTATAAATTGGCTGCTTCCTTCAATTTCTTGGAAATATCTTTTACCCTGATTTTGACTGCATTGAAGAAATGTCATTTTAGTATTTTACTCTTGTGGTCCAAGAATAGTATAAACGAATTTTTATTATGCTAAAATGGTTCTCTATCTGAAATATACCCTAGTACAAACTACTTTAAACTAAATTGAGGATGATTAAATGAAAGGAGATGCCCAATCAACCATTGAAACTCTTATAGTTTAGCAGCAATACATGATATTTTCAATGATGAAGTATTATGACAGCCTCTTTCCTGGGAGTCGGCTTCCTTCTCTTCTACTGCCACATTCCATGGGCTATTGAGGTTGTTGTGACATTCTCTTGGTCTTAGAAATAGCCTTTACACCATGAACATACCTGCTGGGATTTGTATTTGAGTCCTTTATGCAATAGTACTTGAAGTTGTCACTAAGTCACAGCCCAATGGAAGATTTTGATTTGATTATGCATTACTATGTTCTGATTTTGATTATCTTAGTCACTGACATCTTATCAATATATCCTAGCAGCAGTAACAGTTGCAGATTGCTTTGGTAACCCCCGTTCTTGATTCAGTTCAAGCATTTTGGCCTGCGCAGTTCAATTTGCACCTTGTTTGATAGCATGGTACTAAGCATCTATAGAAATTGTCATCTTGGCTAGCTGAGATTTTGGTCTGAATGTGAAGTAAACATAGATATTATGACAATATAAAAATTGAAATATTTATCTACAAAGATTTTCAGTTTGTGTTGATTGTCAATACTTCCATTCTTTAATGGAAACATTGTTTTAGTGACTGTTTTTTGTAAACCAGACGGTAAAGGAGAATTGCAGTTCATCATGAAGTACCTGTGAACTAGGATACCATTTTAATTAAAAAAGCTACTGTCTACCTCATGCCCCTTCATTCATGCACAAAAAATTCAAAAACAGACAACAGATTCTGCTTATTGTCCAGTGGATTCTTTTTAAACTTCTAAAAATTGCTTAAGGATATTGGTAAGATGATTGTTCGTGCTGTGCCTGTTAGAAATTTGTCCTGATCTTTTAATATGCAAGAATATCTTTTACATGTCAACCTTAAATTAACTATCTGGTTATCTAGGTTATAGCAATAATTAGCAGAAGTCTTTTGTTCTTTCCTATAATAAGTCAAATCTTATATTTTCCTTGAAAATAGGTAAAGCTAGTATAATTATTAGGAGTGATCAAAACTGCCTTTGTTTAGAAAAATGGAACTAGATTAGAGTTTTTCTTAATTTTCATTTGTTTCAGTAGATTTAAATTATCCTGTTATTATTACAGGAAGATCTTTCTACCTTGGCAGCCGAGTATGAAACTGGCAGTGAAATTTTAAGGGAAAAAATTCAGGTGCAATATTTTGCATCGTATTTTAATTGAGAGTATTGTATTTTGATCTGGAGCTGTGTTCCACGTTTGATGACATTCAACTGTGCAGATGCTGGGTGAGACATATGGGAAAATTCGACGTACACGTGGTGATGGGAACTGTTTCTTTCGTTCTTTTATGTTTTCATACCTGGTAATAGAGGGAATGGAATACTTTGTCTGGAGTTTTGACTCCTTTAGGATTTTCTGGGGTGTAACATTTCACATATTAAGTGGGTAGGGTAGGGTAACATCATACAATGATTTCGACTAATAGCAGGAATGTTGAGGTTACGGATTAGGAGCATATATTGGAGACCCAAGACCAAGCGGAGGTGGAGCACGTTTTGAAGAATGTTGAGCAATGCAGGAAAACACTTCTGGACCTTGGATATCAAGAGTTCACTTTTGAAGACTTTTTTCAAGTAAGCTCTATATCCTACTTTTAACTTTTGATAGCCTTATTTTCCATTTTTAGATCTGACTTGCATGGTTTCTTACTGTGGCTTTAGTGATTTGAGGATGTAGGTGGAGTAGTATAATCTGAGATAATGATCAAATGATGTAGCAAAGGGTAATTTGGAAGACATTCTTTTTTAAGATTCAAGTTCTCACAAAACATTCTATTCATGGAAACTTCACGTGTAGACAACACAGAAATAATTGTTAAAATAAATACCTTAGCTTCTATTTGTGCTCTCTTAACCAACCTTGCTATTATTTTTTTACTTCCTAATTTTCAAATTTTTTGGTTTAGCTTTTCTAGGAGAAGCTCCTTATTTGTTGGAGAGCTTTCTCATTTTATTTTATGTGGACATGTTTTCCTTCTAAAAACACTCCAGTCCAATTGGCCAATTCTGAGTATTTGTAGACATCAACATTAACTGAATTTTTTGTTTCTTTTGGAAAGTAGGTTGGTACACCTAACTAGTTTTTCTTTGGTGGATTTGTTCCCGTTTTATTACTTATGTGCTAAGTTGCCGGTTCTGGTACAGATCTTGGTTCAGGTTCATGGACCAACAATTTTTTAATTTTTAATTTTTAATTTTTGTGTAGGGTTTATTTTAAATGATGAATATTATAAAATATTCATTGTTCAAAGTTAAAGTTCAATACTAAAATAATAATATCAAGTTCAACGATTAGTTTTCAGCGTCAAATGGATTTTCTACATCAGCAATATCATCATCATTGACATTAGATGATGTAAGATCATTTGAAGAACCACAAATAGTGACATTACCACTCACACTAAAAGTGTGTTTGCTTTTGGATTCGTCAAATGCAACATGTTGGGAAGTGGAAGCATTCAAGTCAATATTTTTAAGCTCCATATCCCACAACGCTGTGTTCATTCCTTGTAGCCATGTGGTTTCTACAAAAGGAGGCGCAAGCTGGAATGCTCATATACCAAATTCTTTGCCCTTTTTGAATGTGATTTGTTGTGCTTTATTGAGTGGATGAAAGAGTATGTGCTCCATTTCCTCTTAGATGTAGATGAACTAGCAACCTATGAAGACAAAGTAGAGAGATAGAGTTATCCAATATAAAAATTAATTAAACTTGCAATAAAGAGGGTTGTAGGTGTTGGAATTGTTGGCGTAGGTGTTGGAATTGTTGGCCATGGAAGTACAACCAACTGTGAGCCTCCTTGAATTTATCATGAAGAGCCTCAATATTTTGACCATTGGAGTGTACAAAATCAATGAACTCACTCGTGACTACATCTTGCAAATTAGGATTAGGGAAGAGTTTATAAAATGTTGTCTTGTACTCTTTAGCGACGTCATAATCTCTATATGGGTCAATCCTCGTTGGCACATAAAGAATCTCAGCACTATAGTATTTTGGACTTAATGCTAAGGGAAGAAGATGTAGTAGGGTGGTTTTGTGTTCCATCTTTCTTCGTTAATTGTGTGCACTTGTTTGAAGAAAGTTTGTTCAGGGGCTTTCTTTTTCTCATTTATGATGGTTTCATTGAATCAATGCCATCATATATCTCTCCTAAGCAAGGCTTGTCCTTGGCAATATAACGAATCATACTCGGAATGGGCTTGGTGAAACTAAGGAGATGCTTTACATGATCTCACCAAGAGTCATCTGTTTAATATTTGTTGTCGTCTTAGTGTTGCTTTGTCTCCATATGGACCAAGTTTAGCTATTGACCATGCTAGAAAGTGCCACGTGAATCTTCACAAATTGTCTCAAGATGATTGTGTTAAAGAGGCAAAACAGGTCTCAACAACGTATTAAAAAAAAATAAAAATAAAAATAAATTAAAAATTAAAAATTAACTTTAAAGAAGAATTAGAATACACAATCAAATTATGACTTAACTAAGTTTGAAAAAATCTGTTCAAGTAACTGAAGTGAAACTAAAATATAAAATTTTATGCTACTTCATTCATCTTCAATTTTTCTCTTAATCTTTTGTAGCATAAGATTGAGAGAGTGAATTGTTTAAGGTGTCCAAACGATGTGTGAGTAGTGTTTTTCAACCAACAACCCATCAGTTCCACACTTTTGTTCATTGTCCATTATGACTTGAACATTCTTTGCATTGTTATGGGGTTCCATTTCCTTATTGGTTGTGATGAGGATATTAGCAATAAAATTGGACATCCTTCACTTGGCCCTCAAAATCCTTGGCTTTCAAAAACATTGCCTTTTAGGGGACATTGCTATGACATTGATCAAAGGCCGATTTTTAGCATCCTTCCACCCATAGGAAACAGTAGACACCCTTGTCTTGGCCCATGAATCCTTTATTGGCTTCAATGAATCTTCTACAAGCTTGACTTTTTTGTTCAAGAAGGTGCCACACACCACTTCATAACTTGGGCCTTTGTAATTTTTTGGAGCTTCATTAATTTTTCTTGCTATTTCTTGCCAATATGGTGAGCGTACATCATTGAAAGCCAATCCATTTGCATAAATACATCTTGCTATGTGTTGATAGGTAGTGTCTTGAGTCTCATTTTGAAATGTCGTTTCCAAAGGTTTCTTTGGTCTTTTATTTGTAATAGGTTCTTCACTTTTAGGAGGGACCAAAAATGGGTGACTCTCTACTACAACATTGGGAATAGATGGGGGCATAGAGGGTTTCATTCCTTGTGATCGTCTTTTTGATAAAGGATGATTTACTCTACGCCTTGCTAGTTCATTTGCTTGTTCTTGCTCCATAATATATGCTATCACTTGATCTGATGACACAAGTACACCATTCTTTTCAGGGCAAGCTTTGATGTCTAGTCTAGGAATTCCACACAAATGGACTTTCACCCTACTATATGAACTTGAGTGTCTGACATCACACCCCTTGCAAATTCGAATATAACTCTCACCACTTGGAACTAGTTGTATCATACAACAAATTTCTATAGAGAAATCAGATCTGTTTTTTATTTAGGTCAGCTTGTGGAGCTAGAACTAGCTGCCATTGTAATTCCTATGACAAGAAATTTTATAAACAACAAATTCAGAAAAAATAAAATTTTAAAAACAAAAAATAGATATATAAAACCTAACGCTTTTAAAATTTTAAGCATAGTGATACATTTGTAGAAAAATGAAAGAAAAACAAAGCAGAAAGTTTGTTTCATGTTTTGTAAAACAAAAATAAAGGAAAAACAAAAAAAAACTCACCTCTGCAAAATATTTTTCTATGACTTTTTGGCAGTTAATTGACACTTACAAATATGTAGGAGCCGCAATGCAACCATTGTAGAACATTCAATTATCAATATTCAGATCCTTTTGTTGAATGACAAGCAAAAATGAAAGTTCGGCCTTTTGGAACGGTATTTGTTGTTTGCAATAAAAATAAGCTAAAATGAGCTTGTTTTGGTGTTTGAAATGCTTCAGAAGGGACTTTTAGGTTTAGAAATCTGTTTTAGGGTACCCAGATCAAAGTCAAAGGAGAAAAAATTAAAAAATAGCAGAAAATAAACTAAAAAAATGCTGGAGAATTGACAGGTTCACTCCAGGTTCAGTTGGGTGTGCTTCGATCCTCCTAGGTTTGCCTAAGTTCATCTCCAATGAACTCACCTTCCTAGCCTTGAGTCCTGAGCGGATCTGCATGTGGACCAAACTGGATTGTGGATCCGGTGGCAGATCCATTGAAACAACTTATGTGAATTGCTTTGTTCTGTTCATGTACTTCCATGATTCTAGATATAAAATCTCTGGACTATTACAGATATAGGCCTTTATACAGAGACACATACTTGTGCTTGGAGTAGCTAAATCAGCATCCACTATCTTTTTGGGAATGTGGGTATGGTAACAAATGTCCCGCTCCCATCCCTGGTATACCCATATAGGTTCTCTCCATCCCCAGGCCTCAGGAGAGGGCACTGAACATGTTTTAATTTGTAGAGGAAAATGGATGCCTTGATGGCTTTCCAGGTGTCCCCAACAGCATCTTAGCACTAAAACATGTGAAAAAAAAGAAGAAAAACAGTGTGTTTCATATGCAAATCACATGTTCTGTAGGGAATGTGGAGGATTCTACACAGTACTGTTTGAAATTCTATTTTTGTTTTTCATGATTTATGGTAATTATTTTGATTTAATAACTTAGATATTGGTTAGACAAAGTGTTTTTCTATATTTGTGTCCTCTACAGTGTCATGGGGACATCCAGTTGAGTCATAATTTTATAGAAATTAAATTTTTAATTTGCAAAATTTATAGCAGTCAAGTAGAATGGATTTTTACTGTGTTACCGGATTCGTACCCACAGGCCTCGAACCCGGTTCGGGTACGCACCCGGTTCGGGTTCGTCTGTGGGTTCGTGCTGGGTACGCACAGGGTGCGTGCCCAGCACTGTGGGTTCGCCAGGGTTCGTGGGTTCGTGCTGGGTACGTGTGGGTTCGTGCTGGGCACGCACCCTGTGCATACCCAGCACAAACCCACACGTACCCAGCATGAACCCATCATCAACATTGTTAATAATAGTTGGCTGTCATACAGAAATCTATATGTTTGTTTTACTGGCCATTGGATTTGAAAATTCATGTCTAACCTTTTGGCTGGTTGGATTTGGTATGTTACCTGGAAGTTCTTTTTGGGCATTTCTTCAGATATTATTTTTTCCGAAAGTCACCAGATTTTGTTATATTAATGGCCACAAGAAAAAGATGCAAATTTTGAGTGAAATTTTACTTTGTATGTATAACCTGTACATTTGTTTTAGAAATCATGATCAATAAATGGATTCTGGATTTTTATGATCTGTAACCTGTTAATAATAAATTTTATGACTTCTCTGGTTTTATACTTTATGAATGTTTGCATGTAGTGCAAGATTGGGGAAAAATTAACTGATTTTGTAGATTCTAATCTGTTAAAGCAGGGATAATGCTTCTGCAAAATTGTTTTAATATGCACTGGCCCACTATATTGTCCCTTTCCCATTGTTGTAGATGATCTTGTTAGTGCTGTTAATTTTTTATTTTTTTTGATTAATTAGTTGTGGGTTTGATATGGTCTCAAACCCAGAGAGAAATGCAAGTAAAACATACAAAGATGCAAAATGCCCCAAAAAACCAAAATCTAAAACAAAAGCGCCAAATACAAAGAGAAATATGGCACATCTTAATCTGGAATATGAAAGGTTGGATTGGGCCATGGAATTTCTTCTAACATTTCAGCATTTATAACTTACCTTTGATGTGAAAGGTAGGAGTCCTACCTTGGCATTCACTAGGTGGTCCGCAATACAGTTGGTTTCTTGGAAACAATGCTGAAAGGATAAACAATCAAAATGTTCACCAATTTGTCTATCTTCTAATATGCTATGCAGATGCCAATCTTTTAGCCCCTTGGACATGCACCCATACATAATTATTTTGCAGTCACCTTAAATGTGATTATTGCGGCCCACCGTGATAGGAAGTTTCATCTCTTCTACAAACCTCTGTTACATCATTAGATTTGGAGCCTAAAATATAATATCCATGTCTGACAAAAACACCTTTGTTCACCAAGTTTCTGAGATGGGAATGGTAGGAAACAGTGGGACACATTTCAGTGATGACAGGGAACAGGAGGCCTTTTTTCCAGGGGTTAGCAATTGAAAAAATAGCAGAAATTTAAACATATAGAAAAATTCAAATATTCATATGATAAGGCATTCACCATATTCATGGTATAATCATCTATAATACATTAGAGCTGAATTGAGAATTCAAATGAATTGATATAAAATTAACAAAAAATCAATGTCTAATCATTTGAGTTTTCATTACCTTTGTTGATCAAGTATCATACTATGAAATGATTTAGTTTTACAATTATCTATATTTCTCTTATTTTTTTGTATATATAATACATATATATAGATTTATAATATATTAAATTATTAATATATATATATATATATATATACACACACGTACCCATACGTACCCAAACCCCTAAAAAAATTTTGCCCGTACCCACGTACCGGGTTCTCGTACCCGAACCCGTCCCCGAACCCGAACCGGTAACTTAGGATTTTTACCCAGAACCAATGAAGTAATGTTGTTGTAACTAGAAGTAAACAACCCCCAAGTCTATGTTTGATGCTTTAATTACCAATATTGTATAAATCTACTGACTAATCTGAATTTTCATTAAGATAACAATAGGAAAACTAATTTCAGAGTAATCTAATCAGATTAAGTACAAGAGTTGCTTTTGAACAAGCAATTAGCAAAGGAAAGCAAAGTTTATGGGATAGATATGCATGTCTGGAATGAAGCCAAGGATTGGAGAAAGTTGCAGAAGGCTGGAAAATTTTGACCAGAGGAGGTTCTGGATTTGTGTAGATCTTTCTATAAAGCAGCAGATGCCAGTGACCTGTTTCCTGCCCTAGTGATCCATTTCTTGCTCTAGTGGCCTTCTAGAGGTGCTGATGACCTCCTGGGGCACTTGTGGTCTGATACAGATTCTGGTGTCAAAGGTTAATGTTGTTTATATACTCCACCTGTCAAACCTTAAGATGCTGATTCAGCAATTTTTTTGAGGTGTTGGGTTTGTCCAAATAAAACACATTAAAATAATAAATACATACATATTTGCAGCCTTAACACAGGAATAAGTTCAACAATATATAAGGTAAGGAATATATTACATACCCAAAAGGTTTTAATTATTGTAAAGGAGCTGATCTCATACAAGGTAAGCAATATATTACATACCTCACTCCATATTCAATAGGACCCTCACCGCTTTGTAACATTCATTGCAATGTGGCTTACATTAAAGTGGGGGTAACATCAAATAGACATCAAGCTTGCTGCCTCCTAACATAAACATTGTCTATTCTCATCTCCAATCGCACCTTAACTCTTAAGTGGTAAAAGTTCTTGAAGAAAATCAAAGGTGCCAAATGGAAAGTAAGGCATACAAGTGGTAGTTCTTGTTTGTGTTTTTGTAAATATCTGATTCTCTTCTCCCTTCTTATGCTCCAAGGCACATTTTGCTCAATACACAAGGAAACATTTAAATAAAGCAGGTGAAACATGCAGGAATGGAGATTAAAATCCTTTTTGCTCTTCATTCTCCCTGTCTGCTCACAATTAACGCAATGAAAAAGGAAGGCAGTTTTAAATGTTTGGCGACATCAAAGTGGAGATTAAAGGAGAATCTTCTTCCTGCTCTCACTACTCACTTCCTATCATGTGAAGGTAAAACATATTATTGTTGTGTCATGTGGACAAGAGAAGATAGGTGCATGTTTGAAAACAGTTATTAACAACACTTTGCATCTGTGTTTTTTAATTGAAGAAAGAAAATCAAGGAGCAACTATGGTGTTGCATTTTTAGAGTGCATAATGATATCAAAAATTTGAAGAAATAATGTTTTTCTGGGAGTTCATTGTGGGTTCTGCTGGGTTATGTCGGGTTTGTCTTGGGTTTGCTCAAGTTCACCTGGGATGAACCTACAGTGGATTGATTTCAATCCTGGCAGAATCCTCTCTTGTACCAATTCTGGATCCAGACTAGGTATGAATTGGACCTAGATTCAGCCATTCAGCCATATGTCTTGATGAATTGGTAACATATTCTTACCTGTTCCTGTAGTTGGCAGAATTAATTGCAGAGATGGCTGAAGTTGTACGAAAGGGGTATTTGTGCTTAGGGCATCTTTAGGAGCTTGTCTCAGTCAAGCTCATACATGTTGCATGTTTCAAAATGAAAGTAGAGAGATTTTTTGTTGTGTAGTCCTAGTTGCAAGTGTTGCAGGATTGATGTGGTGTGTGCAGGATTTTGGTGGAGATTGCAAAAAATGGAAAGTGTGTGGAGGTGCTAGATGATGGAGGAATTGATGATACAAGAACCAAGAAGGGACTTTCCAAAAGTGGAAAGTATCCATAAATAGACGGGCACTAGTACAAGGGGCACTAGTGTCCAAGAAGACGCCAGGGTGTAGGAAAGGTCAAGATGATGCCTAGTCAGGTCTATTGGTGATGAATGCTAAAACAAGTGGAAAACATGGAGTGAAAATTGCAAAGCTGACTATATTTTTTCTTCACTTTAGTGGGTATGTGCACTTAAGTGAATCAAGTATGCTAACATAAATAAAAAATGGTCTTTAAAAATAGTTGACTTCTTGGATAAGATGTTTATGGTAAGCATAATTTATGATCTTACCAGATTATTTGTAATATTTATTTTCTGGTTACCATTTGCTGAAAATAATTTAAAAGCTACTTCTACTCTCCAACTAAACTTAGCAAACTTGGACATGCCATGAATTCACAATTGCCACCTGGATAGTATAGTGGGCATTTATTTAGTATGGGACGGTGGGGATGTAAGTCAGAAAATATATTGATATAATTTTTTTATTTCAATATTTGCAAAAAATTATGGTTTGTGCATTTTATTATTTTATCTTATTTTTAAATTATAATTCTATCATTTTTTAATTAAAATTCTCTATCTTCCCTTCAAATTTGGCTTGCTGTTTATCACTGTCCTGCCCCCTATTTCCTGCTGTCTCTTCCAGAAACTTATGGAACATAGGTAGATGTGATATTGATTATTTTGGAGATTGTCTTCAGGGAATTAAACATACCCTTGTTTATGTATTGAAAGCATTTGGAACTGCATTGGATATATTAACTATACTCATTTAAAATCTTATAAAATGACATCCATATTAATCTTTTACCTTTGAAAATGCTGCTCAGCTATTTATTGATCAGTTGGAGGATGTGCTTCCAGGCAAAGAATCATCTATAAGGTAAGATTATACCATTTTACTGGGGAACTGCTTATTCAGAGCTCACAGATTAGAATTCTCTGCTATCTGCACTTAATGATATTCTAGTTTTCATTGAGATCAGGTTTTTGTACTTGAGGGATACTAGTTTTAGGAGGTTCTTTGTAGCTAAGATAGTTGTGTTTTATTATATTTTCCCAGGTAGTGTTTATTTAACTGTCTCACTAAATATTCAGTGGTATTTTGTTCCTATTTAGAAGATTGTTTAGTTAATTTTCTTCTTGTTTACTTACGAGTTCTACATGTTGACAATTGGCTGTCCAATGCAGTATTGATACACTTCTTGAGAAGAGCCGAGATCAGTTAATATCAAACTATAGTAAGTGGCATTGTAAGAACTGTCATTCTTTAAAAACGAGTTCTGTTGTTTTGCCTTCACAGTGGCTATTGTTTTGTTCTTTGGTCTGTAGTCGTGATGTTTCTAAGATTTGTTACGGCTGGTGAAATTCGTCGAAGAGCTGAGTTTTTTGAGCCCTTCATAGTTGGTGTAAGCAGCAGTTCCAGTGTGGAGCAGGTGATCAAAACGTTTTTGTTATTGTAATTATCATATATTAATTTTTTCAATGATAATGGTTGTCACTTCCCTTATCTACTATTGGCTGCAGTTCTGCAAAACATCTGTTGAACCTATGGGTGAAGAAAGTGATCATGTCCATATTATTGCATTATCTGATGCACTGGGGGTGCCAATTCGTGTTATGTATCTTGATCGAAGTTCATGTGATCCAAATAAGAGAGAAGTGAACTGTCATGAGTTCATACCTGCCAATCGCCTGTCAAAAGAGAAAGATCCAGAGAAAGTGGAGCCTTATGTTGTCCTACTGTATCGACCGGGACATTATGATATTCTTTATCCAAAGTGATACTCCACTTAAGGCACAATGATATCATCTCTACTCCGATTTGGTTTAATTGCTTGAGATTACATTTATCTTGTAAAGAAGCAAGAAATCAAAGTTGAAGGCATTAGCGACAAGTGTAGATAAGGAATTCTTGATGCGCAGGAAATGAAAAATATTTTCAAACATATAACTAATTTCCCGCTTACTGTTGTGCATGCTGGTTCCATTTGTATATGTTTCTGCAAGACTGTGGCTAGACTTTTTGAATTTTGATTGTGTACCATACAAAGATTGTAATACAAGGAGGCCTAGTATATTTGTTTGCTGAACAAATTAATTTGAAAAGTTGTTTTCAGTTTTCTAGAGTGTAGATCTGGGTATAAATTGTTTGCAGGGCAGCAGCAAGTTGAGGCCTTCAGGTTTGTTTTCTTTGTATGTAGATTTTCAAAAGAGTTGATTAATGGAAACCTGTTTAATGCATCTGATGGGGACTGTAAGAACCCTTTCTTTACTGTGGCTTTATGTAATAAATGATTAATAGAAAGTGTTGGATTGTGGTCAAATGATATAAGAGTGTACATTTATATGAGAATGACCCGGGTTCAAATCATGCTGCATTAAAGGGTCACATAATCCGCAGAGGTCACACCTCTATAATGTTAAAGGTAATTTTTTAGGTCATTGCCATGTAAGACAGCAATATATGCGAAACTCCCTTTGGAAGCCTACAAGGAGATTTTTTATCCATTTACCCTATATATTTTTCTGAGGTCTACAACCCTATCCCCTTCTGTATTCAAACCTATGACCACCATGCAATACATGTGCCTTTGCCATTAGGTTCACTTAGGTTGTTCTTTATCTCACCCCTACAAAACAATAAGGTGGTTCTCGGTGTGAGTGCTGATCATAGATTGAATACAAGGTCTCTTAGTGACATTATTCAATCTTCATGTAGAATGGAGGGTCTTGTCTGTTTTTGTGCAGTACTTCTCTTGGTGCACAAAAGTTGGGCGTAGCATCCAGATGGGATGCATTCATTCTTGGTTAGATGACTTAACAAGGTTTTCAAAAGAACATGTATAAAAAAGTATGCAGAAATCATGTGTGCAAGAGATTTAAGCAATTGACTTATGTTTGTCTTGCATCATTAGGATCCTTGAATAATGCCAGTGAACTGTCCTTGTACCATGCTTACCATGGAACGAAGCCAATTTTTGTGTTTAGACGCTACTTAGATGTTATTTCTGCTTCTCCAAAGTAGGCATTTACCAAAAAGTTTCAACATGCAATATGAGTAAAATTAAGAATTACTATTTTGCCATCCTCGTCTTGTGGCTTTGTTTATACTAGACGAGGACCTTCCTTTTCAGGAGCTTATTCCATAATTTGCAAACAATATAATGATTTCTAAAACAGTCATGGTGAGTAAACTGCAGTGGGTCCCATACAAATTCACCAAATGTAGAAGCAGAAAAAATAATGTTCAAATGATTGATTATAAAGGCAAACCCTGTGCTGTCACTTATTTGCAATGGTACTGAAGTTGTAATGTTTTGGTTTAGATACGACAGGTACTCATCATGGCCTAGAAAAGATAGTACATATATGCTAAGCATCCATCTATTTGTGTGTATATGATTATAGCTCATGTTTGCTCGCCTGTAAAAAATGCATGCTTTTCTGTATATAATTATTGCTTATGTTTCTTACTTTACTTGTAAAAGCATCTGGTTAACATTTTTGACAAAATAGGACAGGTGCTCTTTCATGGCTTAGAGTACAAATTACTTCAAAATGACCATTTGTAGATGTAGTTTCAGTATTTTTTGGGGAGGTAAATGAGGGTCATAGGATCTCTCAACAATGGGACACAAGAGCCCATGAGATTTGAAGTCAGGTCATCATTATTACCATGTTAATGCTGCGTCTTTACGATCAATGAATGCTATGTTGTTAACTTGTCAAGATGCATCGAGATGGCTTGTAGTTCTCATTACTTAACTTTTTTCTCCACGAACAAAGGAGAAATGCATTGCTTGATGAAGCCGTATTAAATTAAATGCACACATAATGTACATGATAAATGGATTCATTAATAAAGTCGTTGGTTATAAATAAATAGGATAATCAATAGTTAAGGCAGGATGCATGACAATAAATAAGATTCTTAAGAGGGGCCCATTATGTGCATCCCACCCTCAAAATTTGCTTTGTGGAAGTGTATATTGAAGAGAAATAATACCTGAACCTATACAGGTTAAGCAATGCTAACAGAATCCTAATGCGCATATTTTTAATTTACCAAAGCAACGACCCAACATTTCCCTTGCTGAATAATATGGTTGGCTTTGCAACTTTGCACAATGGAGTGGGTCTAGTTTTTAGTGTATAATGGAATGGTCTACTTTTTAGTGTGCAATGGAATGGTCATGTTAATTTGATGTGCTTTTTGCATGATATAATATGAGGTGGGATGTCACATTAGGTTTAGCCATGTTATCTCTCCCTTGCTTTGAGATCGTTTTTGTTTTTGGTGAAAACTTGTCTCTGTCCAGGGATAAACCTTTCAATTGGAATAATTAGAGTTTGATTTTAAAATGAGGTCTTTTTCAAGAATCAAAAGCTTGGTAACATTCAGAAATGGGTTTGTGACATCAAATATGCGTCATATATAGTTTTATAGTGGTTGGACTTTATGAAATATGATAATTTATTGACTTCGTTGTCGAATAGATAAGGTATTGGATTAAAATTTGACTTTGTCGAATTGTCAAATGACATAGGGAGTCAAATTATCACTTCAAGTTGGGAAAAGTAGCATAGGAGAGCATGGACTTAGGCTCCCCTTAAACTATTATTAGCCTCTTTACATGATCTAGAAAATACCAAAACAAATACAGATTTTAACTATTATTAACCTTTACACATGACTGTTCATTTAATTCATATTAAAATAAAAAATTATGAAAGTGTGGAATATTCAACTATAATTAGACTTTGTGCATAGCTGCATTTAATTATTTAAAAATTAATAATTTCTATATTGTGCAAAATTTAGCTATTATTAATTCTGATCCAACAAGCCCTAGTAGATCCCAAATGTTTTTTGAAATTTCATCTTGCTTTGGAAAGGTTGTCTTTTTTCAATTGATTTGCTTCTCTCAAATGTTTTAATATACATATTCAACAAATTTTATGTTATCCTTGGTTAAGCTTTAGTTTTATTTACATAGATGAATTTTGCCTCTTGGTTCTTATATATTAATGGATCACATCCATGTTTAAGTAAGAGTAACTTGAATTTCTTTTAATCAAATTGCCTCCAATAACCACTTGAACCTAAATTCTCTATTTATAAGATCATGCTATATTTGATATTTGATAACTTTTAGATTTGTTTTCCTTATATTACTTGATGGACTTGATCTCACTTTAAATCCCAACTTTATCTTGGGTAAGTCCTCCTAGCCAATCTTGAACATATTTAGCTGATAGGCTATATATAGTGTGAAGTTTAAGCTTGAACCCTGTCTCACACCGGCAAACAACAAAATTTTACTAGAAAACTAGGAATGTTTTCAGTCAAGTGCACAACTTTACGGCATAAAAGCCAACTATGCATTGAATGAAAGAATGTATAAGATCGAATGTTGCTTGCAATAAATGCGCAGTGCCATTTTTGATAGATTTATAGATTTTGTTCATTGCTTGCAGTCGAAATGTCACTTCAAATTGGATAACTTACATAAAATATCTGATATGCTTTCAACTGCCATAAATTTGGTCTTACTGCATTGAGTTGAGCTGGTAAACGCATTAATGCATTATACTGTAGATCACCGCCCAGTTTGTAAATATCTGATATGCTTTGGACTGCAATAAATTTGGAAAAGCCCTTTTTAGAAATGCGGATTTAGAATCCAACTTATCCCTTCTTGAAGTTTGAGGAATTTCAATGTAATGGCTATAATCAAAGAGATGAATAACCCCACTAAGAGGAACCTCTGCTCCTACTCTTTCAGATGTTTGTTTGAGCAACGACGATTCTCCAAGTCAAGCAAAAATGGGATTTTGAGGATTAGATGTGCTGAGGAAATTGCCAAAGAAAGTTCTGAAACTTTTGTCTTCCCTTCCTCTGGCCATTGGAGAACTATCTGTCCTTTCTGGACTATTAGCTCCAGGTATGAATGTTTCCAATCCTTGCTTATGCTGTGTATTAGGATTATTTATGCCATTACCTGAAGCGCTATATCTTTTTTTGGTTAGAGGATTCAAATAATAGTTATTCACAAAGTCGTTTGTTCTCGTATGCTGATAGCGAACAATGCTTCTGAAATGATATGGCTGGACCTTTTCTGACCAATATAATCCGGGAAGTGCTCGGTAGTTCCTGAAATTCTCTAGAGATATCATATTCTGCAAACACAAACAACAACGTGGAACACTTAGAAAACTAGTTTATTAATTATTGTATTTGATCTAGGTTTATAATTTTTTACATAAGATATAACATGTCATAAAAGGGGATTAGATCCCTTTTTATTAATTTTTTCATTAACGAATCCAATTATGGTTTATTATTTTTACTTTTTTTTCCCTACATCTACGAATTTATAGAAAATCACAATTTTTTCATGAATTAAACTATCTTATTTGTTGTAAAAGAGATCACACCCGTAGAGTTTACCTTTTTGATTTTTTTTCCAACTCTTTAATAAATCCGATCATGTCATTAATTTTACTTCATTTTTTTTGCTACATCCACTATTCTATAAAATATCATATTTAAATTGTAATGGAGAATTTAAACTATTATTAATTTTTAAATTACATTAAATGAAATGGTGAGAGCAGAAAGGATTTATAAATCATAGAAAATTGAAGTGTTGGAATGGCAAATTCGATACAAAATGAAAATAATAGAAAATAAAGAACATGACATAGAGGATGGAGCTTACTTTCTAGTACACTATTGTGATGTGTAGATGTCTACACTATCATGATGCATGGATGTCTACACAATGCATCACAAACCTTTGCACGTGTCGTTGTCCAAGTCACATGTTATCATCCAAAAAAGTTACAAAATTTAAAGTTTTCACTAGATTTTGAACCATCCTACACAACAAGAAATAAATAATAAAAACAAGCTAAAGGAAATTAGATGACATAAAAGTGAAGTTAAACTAACTAGAACAAATGAAATAATGAAATGAAAGTGAAGGAAGTTTTAGTCTTCCAAACAAGAAAAGTGTTTGGGAGCTTGTCAAGAATGGTCAAGCCCTTAAATTTAGTTTTTCAACCTCTATAGGAAATCATATAGAAAATGGAGTGGAATGGTGTGTGCTCTTACCCTATGTGCATCTAAGACTAAGAACAACAAATTGAAATAAATATATGAATATAAAATGCTAGGTCTACAAGGATTGATAACTAATGTGTGTATAATATTGGATAAGGGTGGTGGTAGTCACCAAGAGATTTGACAAATAGAGAGAAATAATATAAAAAGAAAGCTTGCTCTACTACCAAAATAATAATGGAAACTTAACAACATTACTAACCAAGTGATTAAGAGAAGTTTAAGAACATGGGGATGCCAATGCAACAATGCTTTTTCTTGAACAAGTCTCAACAATGAAGTGTGCAACCAAGAGAGAAGAGAGCAAGAGATAGATTTCTTCTTGTTGTTTATGAGGATATGGAAAATCAAATAAAAAAAAGTTTTCAAAAATAAAATTTGGAAGATGAAGGGTCAGATTCGAATGTTGAAAGTTTTTTTTGGATAGGCAAGCATTATAATAGGTGGCATTATGTAGTTGGATAGGAAACCAATGTCTAATTGTTTTGGAAACTTGTGGGACACTAGTACATCACATGGATGTCTATGTGTTGTGCTAGTGTCCAAAAATCACTAAAAATTTAACATGCAGTCTCAAGTTTGCAAGAAAAAAATGAATATGATAAATAAATTTGACAATTTGGTGAAGAAAAGGCTAAGGTTGAGGCTAAAATGATCCTAAAACATGTTAGGGGAATGTACACTAAAGCAAGCCCAAATTAGAACGTGAAATTATAGATGTAGAAAGTTTTCTACATTACAATAATTTCATCATCTTAAACAATAAAATAGATAAAGATATTGCATTTAGTTGGAAATAAAAGGCTTCTCATAAGTTGAACTATCTTCCACCCTTAATCTCCTTATAGACCCAATCTTAGCCTTTATCTTAGATTGATATTTGTCACATCCAAATTCTTTATCCTTTCTCATGAAAAATAGGTGATATGAGATAATGGCATGTGGTGTTATGGAATAGAATAGTAAATCATATACCATTTGGAGGATAGATATTTAGTACACAATGATCTAATTTAATAAATCAAAGTTGATTCTTGATAAGAGGAGAATGGTGCAAAATTTTAATATTATGGTCCAAAAGAAGAATGAACTTGAGCTTGTAAATATGTCACAACTACAAACAAATCCAATTAAAAATTTGAATTTGGGTGATCAATTTTTTTACTAATTGAATGAACAAAGAGGCTTAATGGTGCAGGAGCACCTGGCACAGTTGGAGCACCTGGCAAGGTGCAAGTTTTTTTTTATAAAGTTTTTGGTGAAAATCTTTTTGTTATGTTTTGGAAAGGTCTTAAATACCATCTAGATTGTGGTTGAGGACCTTTTGGTTCTTAGGTAAAAGTTGAATAAGTGTGGAAGCTTAAGTTTGGGTTATTTTCCTTCAACAGAAAAAAGTTGGAAAACACACTGTGTTTTCAAACAGAATGCTTTTGGCCATTTTTAGGCTTGGAGAAGAAAACCTAACTTCTTTTCAAGTATTGTAAAGGAAGATTTCGACCTTTTCAAGAGATTGGATGCTTTGGAGTATGAAAGCTTTTGATAAAAAGAATAAAATACAGTGATTTATGCGTGCAAAATTCTGTTTTTCTGTTTTTGCGTGTGATAGCTGCAAGAGATGAATTGAATAAGTCTTTGGTTGGTTTGAGAGCATGTAAGGAATCCTTTTGAAGTTTTTTTTTATCATTTTTAGATAGCTATTCCATCGCCTCCTTCTCTTTGTAAATTCTGTGTCTTTTCTTTAGTTCAGTTTTGACTGGTAAACTCAGAAAAAATGGAGTTTTAGCTTGTTTTCTGTTCGTACCAAGGAGTATGGGTGCAGTGGAAACAAAGCTAGACTCCATCCTTGTACATAATGTAGATATAGGAGTCTTTAATAGTTCTGGAAGCATGATTATGATCTTTTCCTAGGCGAGCTTGTGATGCCCGGTTTGGAAAAGGTGGTTGAAAACAAACCCTAACATGGCAGGGGTGACAAAGAATTAACATTGCAGGGTATGCAATGATTGTAGGAGGTCTCAAGAAGGTTGGCAGGAGAGGTGGAACCTTGTCAGACCAAATGGAGGCAAGAAGAGGTAAAATAGACCAAGAAAAGGTCTAAAGAAACCCTAGTTTCTTACAAAGACTGGATTGTACCTCTGTACGGACAACAAAGACCCCAAACCCCAAAAATCTGTCAGAGCTTGGAATTTGGGCCAGGGTGTCAGAAGGGAGTCTGGTGCAATCTCTTAAAAGGAAGGAGTACTAACCTGTTTGTTTGTGCAAGGAGGCCTAAAAGGGGCTCAAGCTTGTAGCCCTGCCCAAACCCTAGACCAAGGTTTTGTGACAGCAATAGAAAAGTAGTGAAGGAAGGCTGAACAAGAATCTTCCCAAGACAGTTTTGAAGCCATGGAGATATACCACACCCCTGCAAACAAGTTAGGGAGAAAATGGAGGTGAATTAGGCCTTTAGGGCAGATTAAGGGTCTAAGAAGAGAACATGGTGAAGCAACAAGTTTTGTTTGGAAAACGGACAACAAGTGGATAGAAGAGGGATTGTTCAGTCAACCAAGGGTTCCTAGGCAGAGGCAGGGACTTATAGGTTAGCTTGGTGGAGCAAGGCACCAAGGGGGTCTATTGAGGAAAGACCAAGAGCAGGAATTAGCAAGTGATTCCTCCAATCCCTCTCCCTATCACTTAAAGTTAAATTTAGGCACCAATTATCATGGAGGGCTTGAGAACTAGGTTATAATTAAGGGAGATCAAAAAGAGAAAAGAACTTGATTTCTAATTTAGGTTCTATTCAAGTGACAGATGAATCAAATTATCAAATACAATTAAACTTGAGATTGTGTCTAGATATGATATCAAATCATTGTTTTCTATTTTTAAAGGATTTACCTTTGATAACCATTTGGATTTGAACAATTTTGTAAAAAAATTTAATTCTTTGATTAGGACTAGATTTGAAAAGGGTGACTTGAGATACTACCTACATAAGTCCTTCATTAACTTTGGTTAATAACCTTGAGTTTCAAGAATGTGTTAATAGAGTAAGAACTTGATGTCTATGAGATGTTGTCACATTTCACCCCCCAATAAATACAAGTAGGATTATGATGTAAGGGGATGATTTGATATATATTAGATCATATTTAGAAAAGAGAGATGAGCTAAAAATATGGCACAAAAGGACCTACTACTAAGATTTATTCCATAGTTTATAAAATCAATAGTTCCTTAGATGTTTGATGGAAAAGCATATGTGGGTCTAAGGTAATCTTGCATCACTTAAAAATATGAGCTTTTTATTTATGTTTTAATGGTTTCCTTTCCATGCATTATTTTAGTTGTTATTCGAGATTTTGTATGAATCAAGATGCAGGATAATGAGTTTAGGGTAATTTTGTGAGGAATTTATTTTAATACTAATTATGGTTTTGATCATTGTTAATTTTAGGTTCAATATTTCAACCTAGTTTAATTGAAAAATAATTTAAACTTGTTTCATAATTTCAAGCATTGCTTTAAGACAAATCAAATCAGAATGCATGAAAGGGATTACAATATTTGGAATCATATAAGTCCCACCCATGTGTTTTCCTACTATTTTTTGATTCGTATGAGTTTATTAGAGTATCACTTGTTTATTACTTGAGTGAATATCTAGATGCTTAGAATTTATTTTGTATTGATATTATGTAGATTGGAGATGATATGTGACTATTGTACTTTAAGATATTAAATGTATCTTAAGTTCCATGTTGATAAACATCTTAATATATTGGCCTAATTGGGCTTTGGCTATAACCTCCATTGTTGGATTTAATGTTTTCTTTGAGTGTGCAAGACATATAGGTGTATAGGCAATGGAGGGTATGCAAAGCGAAATGCCATGGATACCATTTAACCATCTTAGTTTTCCTGTTTGGAACTTTGCGATCTTTGTTTGAGTCTTGATTAGTCTGTCTTGCCTTTATGGTTGAGTTGGTGACCTTATGGCTCATAAGAGTATGTATTCTCACATCTTTATCATCGCTTTGTATTGTATATAGGTTTTGATTAATTTGCACACTTATTGGAGAACGTTAGAAAGTGCATGCCTTTTCATTTAATTCACTGAGTGAACGTCGGGGTTTGAATTCCCTTTAGTGATTTTATTATTTTTTGTGCGTATAAAATAAAATTGAATTCATGTTTAAGTTAACCATGCTTAAAGCATATTGGGATTTTTATTGATTCTTTTTGGTCGTTATTTATTTTAATTTGATTTTTAAGTTAAACTCTTAGGTTGGGGTTGGGTTAATATTATTTCCTTGTTGAGTTAAGATTTATTTCTTCTATTAAAGGAATCCATTATGTTGTATTTCAATATTCTATTTTGGGACTAGAAAAGTGAACATAAAAGCTTAAAGAATCCATGGGTGGAGTTTGATGGAGTTTGAGGGATTAAAAAATCATAAAAAATAATTTCCTTGGTCGGTTTTTGTCTAAGAGTTGTTTGTACTTGTACTATGCTAGAAAATTTTCCCCACCTATATGTTGAAGGATGTTGGAGCCTTTAGAAGCTCTTCTTGGTGCTTTTATTGGAGGACTTCCTGTTATTGCTTGTCTAGAGCTTGGTGGAGCTTGCCTTGTGCTTGTGGACCTTGCTCAAAGGCTTAGGAAAATAAGATGTTGTCTCTCCTTCATTTGGTTGACCTTTGGAAAAAAGGGACAATAATATCCTATAATTTATTTTATTTCTTCTATTTCTTTATACATTATATATTTTGAAATGAGTTCTTGTTACCATGAGTGGTTGCATATTTTATTGTACTTTTGATCCTTTGTGATCTTGATATCCCCAAAGAAAGGATTGCAAATTTATGAGTGTGTTTGGCTCCTTGCTTGCTTATTTTTCTTGGCCTTATTTAGTCTTGTGTGTTGAATACTGGGGTTTAAAACCCTGTTCTTGTGGTAGTAATATTTATGATTATATCCATTTTTTTTTAAAGGAATGAAACAATATGTGAATCCTTTGGTGCATCTTGTGTGAGACCACTGGATGTGCTTACAAATTTCCTTGTTAGTGGTGTATTCATGATCTCTTGTCTTCAAGTTTAGAGGTTTCCTAGAGTGATAGTAATCTATTTGTGCTTGATGATGGCAATATGGTAGGGTGGTGTGTATCCTCTCATTGAATCTCTTTCTTATGTTGGCCTCTTGAAGATCTCATTTGGAAAGTTTGGAGAAGTGTTTAGTTTAGTATCTTGATTTGTTACATTGAGAAACAATATAATTTATAAGATTATAATTTTGAGCATGTACATGAACTTGAAACTTATTAATACATGTACTATATGGACTCATACTAATTTATAATATTTATCATGTTGTAAGTTTTGATAGAAAAAACACTTAAAATGAGAATTTCTATTATAGTGGGAAATACATGAATTTGCTTGAAAAATGATTTATTTTGGAAATTGATATTTTGTGACTTGAATGTATGGTTGGGAACATTTCTAACTCAATGACATAGTTAATTTAATTTTGGTTTTTGATTGTTCAATGTTATTTGAGAAAATACGTTTTGTAACCATTTTCTTGTAGTTGTTCTCACTAAGATTGCACCCTAGCTAAGTGTGCTACTTAGCTATCTTGTGGAACATGGGATCATCTTCAAGCTATGGGCAACTAATAGTGAAGATGAACCTCCTATATACTATTTCTTTAACAAGGAAAAAGGATAGAAGAGAACCATAAATGAAAATATTAAACCTAGGAGGTGATGTGCCAAAAGATTTAAGATCTCTAATATTTCTCTACCACACAAATTCTCAACTATTTAGCTAGTACTCACACAAACTGATGCAGAAGCATTCAGGTGCACGAGCAATCCTGCACACCAAAATTATTTGTGTTGTTTTAATTTCTTTCTTTTGGTTGTGCAAACATGATTTATTTTTAAATTATTTTCTCCTCATGCTCCTTCAATTTATTTGTGCAGGCATGATTTATTTTAAAATTATTTTCTCCTCATGCTCCTTCAATATTAAATTATTTTGTAACTGCTGAAATCTTCTTGGTACAAGTGCTTGAGGTAGTGAAGGTGTTGGAATGAGATAATGGATGTTAATTTAGGAACAATTAAGAGGCCAACTACATGAATTACCACGCCAGAATGGAGAAGGTAGAGGTTTGACTAACATTTTGGGGAGAGGAAGATTGGCTGGGTTGTAACTGTGAAACTCAGTTTCAGTAAAATAACCATAACTTCCTCATATCAGATCGAAATCAAGAATTTCAAAATGTTTTGGAAAGCTGAGAAGGAGATGCACAAAACTCAAAATTTGTTTTAGAAGATTCGTAAGAATGAGAGAGAAATGATATGATGAATATGACGATATTTTTTGTTGCATACGAATTAAGAGGTTTTTGACAAGAGAAGAATGAGAAGAATATATGAAAATGAAGATTATTCTAGAGGAGAGGATTTTATGTCAAAGGAAGTGTGTTGCTGATGCTTTTTTTACTACTCATAGAGAGTAATAATCTAATTTTTGTTTACTTGTAGATGTTTCTCAAAAAATATAAAGTTTGTATGTGTTTGCCTATAGGTCAGTGTTGCTGGAATGACATAGTTGGAGAATGTGGAAGATTTTATAAGAAATTAATGTTACAAACATTCAAGAATGAATAAAATTTCAGATTTCATGTGTTTTATGTTCTCCATTTATGTGTTTTTAAAAATAGAGAAGTGAACTTGCTGCAACAATTGACAATCCTACAGATTATCAATTGTTGACTGTATCACATGGTATCAGAGCAGGTTGATCTTGGTGGGTTGTGAGATGTGTTGATTATGAGTTTTTTGCAAGAGCTTATTTTGGTGAAGAGTGAAGTGATGAAGTTGCAAGAGAGAGAGGGTTGTGAGAAGGTAAGTTTGCTGTAGGCATGAAAGAGGGTTTGTATGGAAGTTGCAATAGAGATAAAGTTGGGTAGAAGGTGTAGAGTTCCTCCACTGAGAGAGTTGGTAGAGGAAGCATCTTCTAGAGTCTTTGTTGGGTATAGAGGGTAGTGTGTTGTGAGAAATTATTTTTGCAAAGTGTGTGATGTATTGTAGTAGCAAGAGAGATGGGTATATGCATGAGGAAGAAGCTTGTGATATGGGAAGGATGGAACGAGTATCAAAAGAGGAGAATCATCTAGATGATCGTGGATATAAATGCAATATTGGATAGATTGGAGCTACTACAACAAGGAGAGATAGTCAAGAATCATGAAGATTTGAAAGGTGCAATAGAAGATAAAAGAGAAGAAATTGGGACAACAAAAAGAAATGAGGCAGTATTTGATAATTCTAATTTTTATTTGTTTGCGAGTAAAGAAAATGAGATAGATGGAGGTGTGAAAGTGGGGCTCTTTGACTATCCCATAGTTGATGAGGAAATTGGTGAAGAAGATCTACTGAGAGAGGAGATAAGAGGAATAGAAAGGTTATTGAGTGGAGAAGTAACTTCTAACTTTTCAAAATTGTATGAAGACGAAATTGATGGGGATTTGTTTGTTGCTGAGATGTATATGAAGTTGCAAATAAATGGGAAGAAAATAAATTAAGATGCAGATTTGTATGCAACATGTTTGTGTAAAGAAGTTGTTGAAGATGTTACAGTGGTTAAAGACATGAAGATGATAGTGGAAGTAGATGAGGTAGATGAAAACCTCATAGTGAAGGATGAGATAAAGGTTGTAGCTGAATAAGACATCAAACACATTGCAACAAAGAAAGAGGAGGTAAACTTGTTTGCATTTTGTGATAATAATATGTTGCATTCATTTGTAATGTTGAAGGTTGAGACATATAGAGAAGAACAAATGGAAACTATTAATTCCCATGAAGTTATAGGGGCAAATTTTTATGTGTATGTTGTAGGTGTTGATGTGTATGATGAGGGAAATTGGTGGAGGTGGTCATATTTTGGTGGGTAGGATCCCACGAAGGAGTTTAAGAAAGAAGAGAAACATTGGAAGAGGAGGATGGTTTATGGTGGATACAAATCAATGATAGGAAAGAAAAGTAGTGAGCAAATATTTTGGAAGATGAGGAAGAAAAGGCAAGAAGATAAGGAAGAAAAATGAGTCAAGAACAAACATAGGATCTTCAAATGTTTATGAGTTCCCACTTATGAAACATTTCTCTTATCCGGGTTGTTTGATGTAGGAGCATCCGGGTGCATGGGCAATCCCACACACCAAAATCATTTGTGTTATTTTAATTTCTTTCTTTTGGTTGTGGACTTGCAGGCATGATTTATTTTTAAATTATTTTATCCTCATGCTCCTTCAATATTAAATTATTTTTTAAGTGTTGGAATCTTCTTGGTACAAGTGTTGGAGGTAGTGGAGGTGCTGGAATGAGATAATGAATGTTAATTTAGGAAAATATTTGAAAATTGTCATGAAAGAACAATTAAGAGGACAACTACATGAATTACCACGCTAAAATGGACAAGGTAGAGGTTTGAATAACATTTTGGGGAGAGGAAGATTGGATGGGTCGTAACTGTGAGACCCAGTTTTAGTAAAATGGCCATAACTTCCTCATATTAGATTGAAATCAAGAATTTCAAAATGTTTTGGAAAAGCTGAAGAGGAGGCGCACAAAACCCAAAATCCATTTTAGAAGATTTGTAAGAATGAAGGAGTAGTGATATGATGAACATGATGGGATTTTTTGTTGCATATGAATTAAGAGGTTTTTGATAGGAAAAGAATGAGAAGAATGTGTGAAAATGAAGATTATTCTAGAGAGGAGAGGATTTGATGTCAAAGGAAGTGTGTTGGTGATGTTTGTTTTACTACTCATAGAGAGCAATAATCTGATTTTTGTTTGCGTATAGGTGTTTCTCAGAAAATATAAAGTTTCTATGTGTTTGCTTGTAGGTGAGTGTTGGAATGATAGAGTTGGAGAATGTGGAAGCTTTTATAAGAAATTATTGTTGCAAACATTCACGAATGAATAATTTTTCAGATTTCATGTGTTTTGTGTTCTCCATTTATGAGTTTTTAAAAATAAACAAGTGAACTTGTTGCAATAATTGACAATCCTATGGATTATCAATTGTTGACTGCATCAAATGGTATCAGAGCAAGTTGATCTTGGTGGGTTGCGAGATGTGTTGATTATGAGTTTGTTGCAAGAGCTTGTTTTGGTGAAGAGTGAAGCGGTGAAGTTGCAAGAGAGAGAGGGTTGTGAGAAGGTATGTGACTACCATCCTCCAATAGAGATAAAGTTGGGTAGAAGGTGTAGAGTTCCTCCATTGAGAAAGACTTGGTAGAGGAAGCATCTTCCAGAGTCTTTGTTGGGTATAGAGGGTAGTGTGTTGTGAGAAATTATTTTTACAGAGTGTGATGTATTGTAGTAGTGAGAGAGATGGGTATATGCATGAGGAAGAAGCCTATGATATGGGAAGGATGGAACGCGTATCAAAAGAGGAGAATCATCTAGATGATCATGGATATAAATGCAAGATTGGATAGATTGGTGCTACTGCAAGAAGGAGAGATAGTTAAAAATCATGAAGATTTGAAAGGTGCAACAAAAGATAAAAGAGAAGAAATTGGGACAACAAAAAGAAATGAGGTACTATTTGATAATTCTGATTTTTATTTGTTTGTGAGTAAAGAAAATGAGATAGATGGAGGTGTGAAAGTGGGGCTCTTTGACTGTCCCATCTTTGATGAGGAAATTGGTGAAGAAGATCTCCTACTAAGAGAGGAGATAAGAGGAATAGAAAGGTTATTGAGTGGAGAAGTAACTTTTAATTATTCAGAATTGTATGAAGAGGAAATTGATGGGGATTTGTTTGTTGCTAAGATGGATACGAAGTTGCAAATAAATGGGAAGAAAATAAATGAAGATGCAGATTTGTATGCAACATGTTTGTGTGAAGAAGTTGTTGAAGATGTTATAGTGGTTAAAGACATGAAGATGATAGTGGGAGTAGATGAGGTAGATGAAAACCTCATAGTGAAGGATGAGATAAAGGTTGAAGCTGAATAAGACATCAAAAACATTGCAACAAAGAAAGAGGAGGTAAACTTGTTTGCATTTTGTGATAATAATATGTTGCATTCAATTGTAATGTTGAGACATATAGAGAAGAACAAATGGAAACTATTAATTCCCATGAAGTTGTAGGGGAAATTTTTTATGTGTATGTTGTAGGTGTTGATGTGTATGATGATGGAAATTGGTGGAGGCGGTCATATTTTGGTGGGTAGGATCCCATGATGGAGGTTAAGAAAGAAGATAAACATTGAAGAGGAGGATGGTTTATGGTGGATACAAATCAATGATAGGAAAGAGGAGGATGGTTTATGGTTTATTTGTGTTATTTTAATTTTTTTCTTTTGGTTTTGGACTTGCAGGCATGATTTATTTTTAAATTATTTTCTCCTCATGCTCTTTTAATATTAAATTATTTTGTAAGTGCTGGAATCTTCTTGGTACAAGTGCTTGATGTAGTGGAGGTGCTGGAATGAGATAATGGATGTTAATTTAGGAAAACATTTGAAAATTGTCATGAAAGAACAATTACGAGGCCAACTACATGAATTATCACGCCAAAATGGAGAAGGTAGAGGTTTGACTAACATTTTGGGGAGAGGAAGATTGGCTGGGTTGTAACTACGAGACCCAGTTTCAGTAAAATGGCCACAACTTCCTCATATCAGATTGAAATAAAGAATTTCAAAATGTTCTGGAAAGTTGAGAAGGAGGCACACAAAACTGTGAAGCTGTTTTAGAAGATTCATAAGAATGAGAGAGTGGTGATATGATGAATATGATGAGATTTTATGTTGCATACGAATTAAGAGGATTTTTATAAGAAAATAATGAGAATAATGTATGAAAATGAAGATTATTCTAGAGAGGAGAGGATTTGATGTCAAAGGAAGTGTGTTGCTAATAGTTTTTTTTACTACTCATAGAGAGCAATAATCTGATTTTTGTTTGCCTGTAGGTGTTTCTCAGAAAATATAAAGTTTGTATGTGTTTACCTGTAGGTGAGTGTTGCTGGAATGACATAGTTGGAGAATGTGGAAGGTTTTATAAGAAATTATTGTTGCAAACATTTAAGAATGAATAATATTTCAGATTTTATGTGTTTTATGTTCTCCATTTATGTGTTTTTAAAAATAGAGAAGTGAACTTGCTACAATAATTGACAATCCTATGATTTATCAATCGTTGACTGCATCAAATGGTATCAGAGCAAGTTGATCTTGGTGGGTTGTGAGATGTGTTGATTATGATTTTGTTGCAAGAGCTTGTTTTGGTGAAGAGTGAAGTGGTGAAGTTGCAAGAGAGAGAGAGAGAGAGAGAGTTGTGAGAAGGTATGTTTGTCGTAGGCATGAAAGAGGGTATGTGACTACCATCCTCCAATAGAGATAAAGCTGGGTAGAAGGTGTGGAGTTCCTCCATTGAGAGAGAGTGGGTAGAGGAAGCATCTTCCAGAGTCTTTGTTGGGTATAGAGGGTAGTGTGTTGTGAGAAATTGTTTTTGTAGAGTGTGTGATGTATTGTAGCAGCGAGAGAGATGGGCATATGCATGAGGAAGAAGCCCGTGATATGGGAAGGATGAAACTGGTATCAAAAGAGGAGAATCATCTGGATGATTGTGGATATAAATGCAAGATTGGATAGATTGGAGCTACTGCAACAAGGAGAGATAGTCAAGAATCATGAAGATTTGAAAGGTGCAGCAGAAGATAAAAAAGAAGAAATTGGGACAACAAAAAGAAATGATGCAGTATTTGATAATTCTGATTTTTATTTGTCTGTGAGTAAAGAAAATGAGATAGATGGAGGTGTGAAAGTGGGGCTCTTTGATTGTCCCATCTTTGATGAGGAAATTGGTGAAGAAGATCTCCTACTAAGAGAGGAGATAAGAGGAATAGAAAGGTTATTGAGTGGAGAAGTAACTTCTAATTTTTCAAAATTGTATGAAGAGGAAATTGATGGGGATTTGTTTGTTGCTGAGATGGATATGAAGTTGCAAATAGATGGGAAGAAAATAAATGAAGATGTAGATTTGTATGCAGCATGTTTGTGTGAAGAAGTTGTTGAAGATGTTACAGTGGTTGAAGACATAAAGATGATAGTGGGAGTAGATGAGGTAGATGAAAACCTCATAGTGAAGGATGAGATAAAGGTTGAAGCTGAATAAGACATAAAAAATATTACAACGAAGAAAGAGGAGGTAAACTTGTTTTCCTTTTGTGATAATAATATGTTGCATTCATTTGTAATGTTGAAGGTTGAGACATATGGAGAAGAACAAATGGAAACTATTAATTCCCATGAAGTTGTAGGGGCATATTTTTATGTGTATGTTGCAGGTGTTGATGTGTATGATGAGGGAAATTGGTGGAGGCGGTCATATTTAGAAAGTAAAGAAACATTGGAAGAGAAGGATGATTTATGGTGGATACGAATCAATGGTAGGAAAGAAAAATAGTAAGGAAATATGTTGGAAGAAGAGGACGAAAAGGAAAGAAGATAAAGAATAAAAATAGGTGAAGAACAAACATAGGATCTTCAAATTTTTATGAGTTTCCACTCATGAAATATTTCTTTTACTCAAGTTGTTTGATGCAGGAGCATCCAAGTGCACACCAGTCTTGCACACCAAAATTATTTGTGTTATTTTAATTTTTTTCTTTTGGTTGTGGGCTTCTAGGCATGATTTATTTTTAAATTATTTTCTCCTCATGCTCCTTCAATATTAAATTATTTTGTAGGTGATGGAATCTTCTTGGTACAAGTGCTTGAGGTAGTGGAGGTGCTGGAATGAGGTAATGGATGTTAATTTAGGAAAATATTTGAAAATTGTCATGAAAAATAATTAAGAGGCCAACTACATGAATTACCATACTAGAATGGAGAAGGTAGAGGTTTGAATAACATTTTGGGGAGAGGAAGATTGGCTGGGTCATAACTGTGAGACACAGTTTCAGTAAAATAGCCATGACTTCCTCATATCAGATTGAAATCAAGAATTTCAATTTTTTTTGGAAATCTGAGGAGGTGCACAAATCCCATAAGCCATTTTAGAAGATTCATAAGAATGAGAGAGCAATGATATGCTGAATATGATGGGATTTTTTGTTGCATACAAATTAAGAGGTTTTTGATAGGAAAAGAATGAGAAGAATGTGTGAAAATGAAGATTATTCTAGAGAGGAGAGGATTTGATGTCAAAGGAAGTGTGTTGTTGATGTTTTTTTTACTACTCATAGAGAGTAATAATCTGATTTTTGTTTTCATGTAGGTGTTTCTCAGAAAATATAAAGTTTGTATGTGTTTTCCTGTAGGTGAGTGTTGCTAGAATGACATAGTTGAGAATGTGGAAGCTTTTATAAGAAATTATTGTTGCAAACATTTCAAAATGAATAATATTTCAGATTTCATGTGTTTTGTGTTCTCCATTTATGTGTTTTTAAAAACAGAGAAGTGAACTTGCTGCAACAATTGACAATCCTATGGATGCTCAATTGTTGACTGCATCACAAACCAATATTTCTCATGCTCATACATCAATATTTCATAATGTCAAATGTTTATAGCTTTAGAAGAAAAACCAAAATTATTTTCACAACTAAAATATATTAGCATCAATAACACAACCTATGACCTATATAAGACATGGATTATCTACTTGAAGGTGTTGGAATGAGAGAACAAACTTGAGGGTTTACATATAAAATCATATAAGTATGTATCAATAATTCATGTACACACAATAAAGAAACTATCAAGAAGGTAAAATCACTAAATTTTATTGAAAAGAAGGTGCTTCTATAGCTGCATTCAAATCTAAAAAAATATATTTCTTTGAGTTACAATGTTGCTTCTTGATTGAAAGAACCTTCAAAGGTTACAATGTAAAAACAAAGAATAAGCAAGAACTCCCTAACTAACTCTAAGCGCCTAGGTTTTATACAAAAAAGCTTTCTAATAACTGAACTTGCTTAAATAATAACACTTGGGTTGATTGCCAATCATTTATATCATGTAGATTTTTCAAATTTGCTCCATCTAATTATAATTGCTTCCTGCATGGAGCTTTCTTAGAATCTTGAGCGTGCAAAATAAAAAAACCATTCTTTTAGGATTCAAATTGCTTTCTTTAATTCCTCTATGATATCTTTGTAAATGCAAAACAAAATTTGGCATGAAAACTGTAGAAAAATCTAGTCACGTATTTAGATAACAATAAGAAGGGTCTATGATAATCAATGTGTGGGAACTATAATAGAGGAGCGAGTTTGAAATCCACTAGGGAAGAAGGAGATGGGGATGGAGATTTAGAGGATGAAGATGAGGATTTTGAGGAGTAGGCGTTCGATCTCCAACCCTTTGTTAAGGGCTGCTTCATGGAGATTTTGTGTATGGAGATGTTCGGGTTCTAGTTGCTCATGCTACACCCTCTAGAGCCTAGGTTGTGGCAGAGTAAATGTTTATGATGCATCTTGTGCTTTTCGTGGAGGTCCAACCTGATCCTTTCTTGGATTAGGTTTTGGCCTTGTTTGGCAGACATGATGCCCAAGAAGAAGGAGAAACATCCTTCTACGTGGAGGTTTGGCCCGATCCTTTCATGGATGAGGTTTTGACCTTGTTTAGCTGAGATGGTGCCCAAAAAGGAGATTTTACCAACTTGTTGTGGTTACCATGTTTTGGATGAAAGCTCATTTCTTAGTAGAATTTTACATCCCTTTCTCTTTGATGTGTTTTTGGAGATGGGCAAGAACTGCTATGACATGGAAGAGGCCATTCTCTCAACCAAGAATGATTTGAATATGCACTTTATTCAAATGAGTGATGATTTCATTGCCTCCAACATTAGGCATATGTGTGCATTGAAGATCCCTATGGTCGTGGTCTTTTGGCATGTGGTTGTTTTGGAAGAGTTGGGAATTGATGATAGTAGGGTGAAATTAGTCCACTATCTACTGTTCTGGATCTTGGAGGTCATTGTTTTTCTGTAGGGATGTTTTTTTGGTGAGACTCTCTCAGGCCTTTCTATCTATCCTAGAGTCTTCTAGGTTAGGCTTCATTAAGGAAGATTTTGTTGCCCTTACACATGATTTTCTATTGTTGGGTTGGTTTTCTTCTTGGTTTTTGGTGTTGGTTGTCCTTGGTGCTTTTTCTCTTAAGGATATTTCTATTCACGTGGGTGTTGATGGGGTTCCATTTACCCAAGTTATTATTTACCTTAAGAGGGCTTTTGTTGCTCTTACTCCAACTACTTCTCATGCCTATAGAGGTGGAAACTTCTCTTATTGAGGTGGAGATTGTTCTTGTGGGAGTGGTTGGGGTTTTGTTTCTTCTTTAGGAGGATTCTTCTTTCACTTCTCTTTTTGAGGTGAAGACTTCTCCTTTTGAGGCAGGGACTATTTTTGCTGGAAAGATGGAGAGTTGTTGTAAGGGGGACTTTGCTGCTATTTTTTTAAAAAATTCCTCTTTCTCCTATAGAGGTGTAGATTAAAGAAGTTGTTGGGATCTTTTATTTGCTTCAAAAGGTAGCAAATGTTTAGTTTTTATGTAGATGAAGGCTCTCACATAGATGTTTTTTTGGGCTCAAGATTGCTATTTTTCCTAAGCAAGTTTTGATTTGTGGCTTTGGCCTTAATCTTGTAGTAGTTGGGTATATTTTGTTCATCTTTCTTTAGTCTGATGTTTTTTGGCTACTGATTGGCTATGTTTTCTCTCTAGGCAATGTTATGTGATAGGGTTTTAGGTCCCTTCAAAACCTATTGGTTTGGACCCGTTGTGGTATTTTGTTTAGGGTTTTGAGGCCCCTTAAAAACTTGTTTTACCCATAATAAAAAAGGATAAGAATGGTCTACAAAATGTGAAGGCATGCATGGGCATCATTTCTAGCATGAAAATTTGCATACAAAATTTACCTATATTGATTGAGGGTTTCATTTGGCTTCTGTAGACACCCATGAAAATGGAATTCTTGACCATTATTTTTCTTTTAAATTTAAACCATAGATCTGTGCTATTGTGGAAGAGAATCGACACCTTAAATTGCCTTGACCACTTTTGAAAATATTTAAAAATTCTCTGCCAATAAGGAAACACCACGTCAGAGTCGAATTGTATGTGTCATCAGAACGGGCTCGCAAAAAAGTCTTTTAAAAGATATGTTGATGTCATCGGACACATGTCACCTTTTCTCTCTTTCGTTGTTTGAAATTAGGTCCACCACGAAGAATCTGCAGACTTGCAGAATGAATCAAAAAGTGCCATGTGTCGCCATCTTTCACCTCTGCTACTTGATTTTTCATTTAGTGCAATTGCTCCTGCAGACATGTGAAACCAATAAAAAATTGCTAGATTTTATCCTTTTCATGATTTCGCGCCTTGAGATTTCTTCAATAAAATATTACCTACAAAATTATGGAACCAGAAAGTGCAAAGGGACAAAAGATGGGGAGAGAAGAAAAAAAATTGAATTTGGAATTTTAGACTTTGTGTCCAAAATTTTGAAAAAGGTTTGAAGTCCCAAAAGAGGAAAAGGTCGCTGTCAGAGATGGAATACAAACTTGGACATTCAGATAAAAAGTTTAAAAATGTGGTTAGGATCTAAAAGTTTGAAAGGATCATAGAAGAAAAAAATGAATGGGAGTCAGGAATGAAAACAAAAAATGAATATTTTGATGAAAGGTGCAAATGCCAAATTGGGTCCCGAAAGTCCAATGGAACAAGAATGAGGAAAGGAAAAGAAAAAAAGGAAACCAGGAACCAAAACAAACCTAGGCTTTGAACCGAAGTGTCCATTTAAGGTCCGAAAACTCAAAAGGATTTGAAGGAAGAAAATGAAGGTGGGATTGGGGAATGGGGGAAAATTTGGACTTTGTCCAAAGTGTTTGTTTAGGACTTGAAAGTCCAAATGGCTCTGGGAAGAAAAATGAAAAGAAGAAGTGAAAATCCATCTTTTGAACACCTTTGCATTATGGGTTTTCTAGTATAGCTTGGCAAGAAAATAATGCAACTATTAGAGGTCTTTTTGGGCATTATAAACCATTTTGGGATCTCTCATATCATTTTTTACTGATGGGTCATGCAAGAAAAGAGGGGTGTTAGAAAGTGGTAATAACAACATTGGCAATTCTTGTCTTATGTGAATTTAAGTTTAGAGAAGTGTTTAATTGGTTCAAACTTAATGTCATAGGATTGAAAATATAACTTTATTGTAGGTAAACATCTTCAAGATTTTGGGAGAAATTGGGGAATATTGAGTAAATATACTATATTTTTACTCTCTTTTTTAATATTATCGATTTTATTAGAGGGTGATTATAGAACACCCCATGTTTGGGGTAAATTTAACTAGTAAAATATGTGATTTTTACAAAAGAGGAAAATTGGAGCAGGGTAGTACAATTTTCACCTTTTTTGCTATAATTTTTTCTATTAATAATTTTACAAAAGACTTGGAAGTTTTTGTAGACCCTTCCTTCATCTTTTTTTATGTATGTTGAAATTATGAAAAAAGTTATATTTTGTGTGTTATTATCATTTTATTTCATAAAAATTGGGATAAAACCCTAAAAAATGAGTTTGTGAAGGAATTATTTACCTTGTTGGAAAGGTATTGATGTCCTTTATCACTATCTAAAAGAATAATTATTGTGTTATATAGTTTTTAAATAAATTTATATTTTGTGGGAGTTATTATCTTTTTATTTCATAAAAAATGGGACAAAACTCTAAAAATGAGTTTATGAAGGAATTATTTACCTTATTGGAAAGGTGTTGATGTCCTTTATCACTATCTAGAAGAATAATTTGTTGTGTTCTATAGTTTTTAAATGATTTGTGAAACCTAATCCTTCCTACCCTAGATCTAGTGGATGTTGAATGTTGATTATTTCATTTGGGGAATTTATAAATGTTTCATATTGTAAAGGTGCATATGGTGTGATAATTATATTCTCTCTTTCTTGTAACCTAAATGCTATTGGTATAGAGATTTATTAGTCTTGTGGTGTGTGTTATCTCTCTATCTCTCTTTTATAACATTTGTGATTGGTGATTGAATAAATGTTGTATAGTAATTTGATGTTAGTAATGGAATGGTAGTTCTTTCTTTGATGACCATGTTGGAATGGTGTGGTGAAACGATATCTTTCTCTTGAGTGTAGATAAGAAAACACCATTTCTCTCTCTAGTTGTCTTGGTGAAATAAAGGAAGTGGTGAGATCAATAGAATGACTTTGTGTTTAATATTCTTCCTCTTTATGATGGGAAAAGATGCAAGTGTTTATGTTTCTATTATGATGTATGTTTTAGTATCTAAGTTTAGAATTGGATCTCTTATGAATGATTATTAAGTATATTATTTTTTTCTCTCTATGATGTGTTTGGTTAGCAAAAATGAATGAGATCTTATATGCATGATCGGTTATCATCTCTCCCTCTCTCCTTCTATCGTTGGAATTGATGAATACATTTCAAGGTTAATGTGCCCTATCTCTTTATGCTTGCAATATTTAATGAATAATAAAATGTTGTAGTTGAACCTAATGAAATGGATGTTGTATGATTCTTATGAATGCTAAGTTAGGGAGTTGGGTTGTGTCTTCCTTCATGATGAATCTAATTCAATTCTTCACCTTGGTTGACAAGTCTAATAAATGAACTCTTGGCTACTCTTTATTATTGTATTCTTATACTATTATATATGTTTGTGCTCATGTTGTGATGGGGAAAACACTTGGGTATATGTGTGCATTACAACATAATTTGTGTTATAATTTTAATGCAAAAAATTGTTCCATTATTTTCACCCCACCAATTTCCTTATTAAAATTTTGGTATTATATTTAGTATCAAAGCACTAGATTGCAATGCTAGGAGTTCTTGGGTGTATATGTGTACATGTGTTTTGGGCCATATCTTGGCCTATACAAGAACATTGCTTTTAACACTAAGTAATGAAAGGGAAAGGAATCATTTTTTCTCTTATATGAATGCAATTACCCTATTGTGAGTTTGTATGCAATGTGTTTTGAACACTTTGTGCAAGAATTATATATCCTTGATCTCATAATGTTGAATATCTAAACTTATATTGAGAGACAAGTATGTTGGAATCGTAACTATGTGTTTGATTGTTGTGTACCTTCTTGAGGACCAACCTTTGGGTTGATGAACTCAAAATGTATGGATTTAAGTAGGAAAAGTGGAAAAATTATGAAGTTATGGTGCCATGTTGGTATATTATCTTGGAGTGATCCTAAATGACCATATGTTCCTTTGTGAGGGTACACACCTACTTATCCTTATTGATAAAATAAGTTTGTTGGTTCATCATGCTATCTTATCTTGCTTTACTATTCTTGATGATGTTACTTGCATCCTAACATGAGATCTTGGTTATAGTTATTTGGTATAGGTTTTCTCTTACACTTGGTTTATTATATTGCTAGCTATAGGATGTGCTATATTGGGGAGCATTAGCATTGTGATATAGTTACTAGTTATGAAAATTGATATTTGGGTAGTACGATAGAATACTAATTATTTTAAAACTTGATTCATTTGGTTTTTTCCATATCACCCACATGTTCCAACATGGTTGTATTGGATATGATGTTGTGTTGCACTAGTATTTTAAAATCATGTAGTGTATGATGTGTTTTTGGACACCGTTTCCATGTTATTAAGCAACATGAAGGTATACATTATTATATATAATTATATAATTATATCTGGTTTCCTACATGTTTCTATTGTATTTCTCAAGTGGTTAGGGCTCAATAGCATATGTAGAGGAATACCTACATTTTGATATTGTATGCTCTTAAGTAGACAAGGTTTGATAGAAAATGTAGATGATGTGTCATTGTGGTTGCCTTAGTGGGTAGGAACACTATAATTTGAGTGCCTTATTGTATAATGTTCTTTTGATAGTGAATTCCCTCCTTCCTTATTGGTGACATAATGTTATTCACGTAGTATGATAATGTCAATTTTAAGAATTGAACATTTCATTTTGTGATTGATAATTTTTAATATTTTCTTATGAGGGCCAACAATTATTATTATTTTCTTTGTGTGATAAATTAGAAATAAATATTTGATATTTATTTTCACATTAATCTTATGGGCTCATTTAATTTATTAGTCAAATTGTGCACATTTATTTACCTTATTGTTGGAATTGAGATTCCTTTATTTTGATATTTTTAAATTTGTGGTGGCTAAGCTACACATTTACATTTGTAGTTGCTAGTCTTGTGTTATGATGTTTTTTTTATTTCCATGTCTATATAGAACAACTTCTAATAGAAAGTACACAAGAAAGCAAACATGGGAAAATTTTGAGGAAGTAAATGTGGATTGTTACGGGGTGTGCATCATCTATTTATCTTCCTAGTGGTATTTTTTTATGAAATATTTATCTTGGAGGTTAATCCCCTTCATAAACAAGAGAAATGAATAATTTTGAAATGTATGGAGGGGTCCTCTTGGGATCAGCCTCGAGAACATTAGTCCAATTATTTGTTGGTTCTATGGTCACTTTGAATTGGTTCTTGGTTACTAAGTACCAATATGCTACCTTGGTGTCCTCTTGGACCTATATGTGAAGATTGTGTTATTATCATTGTGATGTAGTTGAGTGGCTTGTGTGTTATGAGAATAGTTATGCAATGAGAATATTCATGAGTTGTTGATTTATATAAATATGCTAGGGAATATGTGAATTATTTCATATGGTTAAAAGTGAATAATAATTATACAAATTCTTATATGGAATGAATTTTATTCAGGGTATATTTGTGAAAATAGTAGTCCTTTTATGGCAGTTATTTACCATGTTATATATTCTATTGAGTAGCTCTATATTGTATGTGTATTTTTAAGATGTGTCAACCTTATGGTTGCTTTTTTATGTTATGTTCCTTCTTTGGTGTATTGTTATTTTTATATTGTGCTTTTATCTGGTGTAAGTGTTCCTTGGTTTGCTTGCACAACTAGTTAGGAAGACTTCTCCCTATCTTCATCCAGGAACCTGATAGCTTCTAGGTCCTGATTAGGCTTAGGTCATTAACTAAGCCCTGTTTCAACTCTTCTCCAAGAGTCTCACTCCTTGTGCTTCACCTTGGAGGACTGACACCACTTGAACTTGTAAACTCTCTCCTACACTTAGAAGAATCTAAGTGCCAACTTCGCTCACAACCTTGAACTGCTTGCAGGGGTGTTAGAGACACTGAAAATATGCCAAACACATCCATTTGGTTCCATCTTGGATGGTCTTGGATCTTTGTTCTTACCGATTCCAAGAATTGGTCTTGAAGAGGCCTAATCCCTTGTAGCCCTTGACAGTGACCTTTTTGACTTTCTTGCCCAAACTTTCCAAACAACCTGGCAAAAAATTGCACTTTCAGACACCCTTTTTGATCCTTTAAAAGATTCACAGGGTTTTAGTCCCCTGACTCCTCCGTACACCGGTTTACTATAATCTAGGGCAAATAGGGCTAATAGGCCTAATTCCTAGGAGCCTACTGATTTCTTGTTCCTTATCACAACAAATGGATTGACAAACCTTCAATCCTCTTAGCATGTTGTGGTGTGACTGTACCCTACCTGGAACTGTACCTGTTCCGTACGGTACCTCCTTCCCCTGCCTATGTTCTTCAATTTTTCACTATCAAACCTCTAACCGAACTTCCCAAGCTCGCCTAGGGTTTGATTTTAAAAATACTTGCTCGACTCCACATGACTCCTACTACTAGATATGTACAAGTACATGGCTCCCCTAACAAATCCATCTACTCAGGAAATTCCCGTGGCTAGATTTCATGGGGGAGCCATAAAAAGGCTGACTGAACAAAACAGAACCAACAAACCCTCTAGACCCTAATCTATGAATTCAAAACACCAATTTAACTTAAAAAAATTTAATCACAGAATGGAAAATGCTTAAGACTACTCTATGAACACAAATTCAATGTCAAATCAATACATCTAACTCATCTAATAGCTCTGTTACTCAAAAACATTCGGTATACACAGAAAATGCAGAATTCTTTCTATTTCCCAAAACCAAAAACTTTATTACAACAACTCTAACATCTTGCATTCGAGCCACACCTTTCATAGATTCCTTTTTCCATGTTTCAAGGGATGTTGGTCGATCCCACACTCCTATCTTTTAGGGGATCCAAGATAACTAAGTTGCATGCAACCTGACAAATGTTGTCATGCAACTTTGCAACAACTTTTTGCAACTTATCATTATGTCCTCTTCCTAACTCCTAGGACCTCTAACTCCTTGATTTCGAGCATCCAACTCCCTTAATTGCCTCATGGCATCTTTCTAGCATCATTCATGTGTTTAGAACACATTTAAGGCTCTATTCCAAACTTAAGCTACTAAGGCTAATTAAAGCAAAGATAATTAACAAAGACTAAACTATGGTGACCTTAGTCCTAATGATTAATTCACCCAACCACAACAATGACCTACTAAGGTCCAAAACAAACACACAAACCTTCTGACTTGGCTAAGGTTAGATACAAGCCAAAATTTCCTAGTCTATGGAGGTTAGCCTAGGTGCTCCTGCACCATCCTCCCCAAAACAAAAGAGTTCAATCCACCCTTGGATTGAGTAGGTTGGGATCAATGCCCAACTTCTTGAACTCTGATTCTTTGATCCACACTGCATCAACATCAGATTGACCATGCCTTTTAATCAGATGTTCCTTGTATTCCTTGGTTCTAGTCTTCTTATAGACCCTGGTATCCAGTATACTATCAGCTTGTTTGACTGTAGCAAAAGGTAGTTTGAGTTCCTCCACATCTTGGATGACTTCATTGAGGTTCTGATCCATGTCTGGTGGTGGTCCTTTATAATGGACTAAGTCTGCAATATTGAAAACAGGGGACAGTCCACTGTCTTCCGGTAGCTCTACTCTAAAAGCATTGTTACCATACTTTGCTAAGATAGGACAAGGACCTATCCTCTTCATTTGCAACTTGTGAGGGAATCCTTTTTGTAGCCTGGACTTGTTTAAATGTACCATCACCAAGTCTCCAACATTGAACTGCACTGCTCTTCTATGCTCATCCACCTTGGTTTTATACTTCATGTTATTTTCTGCCAATGTCTTCCTGACTGTATCATGAATCTCCTGCATTGCATAGGCAAAATCATCAGCATATCCACTTCCCTTGACTCCATCCTTTAAGTCTCTTAGTTCATAGACCCCTCTAGGATGTAGTCCATAGACAATTTCAAAGGGACTCTTCCCTATTGACCTGTTCACAGTGTCATTATAGGCATATTCAGCTTGCCCAATCAACTGATCCCATTGTTGACCATACTCCTTGGTCAAGCACCTTAATAGATTTCCAAGAGTTCTATTAACAACTTCGGTCTGACCATCAGTTTGGGGATGGTATGCAGATCCAAAAGATAAATTAGTGCCCAATCTCTGCCAAAGAGTCTTCCAAAAATGGCTCATGAACTTGGTGTCTCTGTCTGACACAATGCTTATAGGTAACCCATGTATCCTTACTATCTCTTTGAAGAAGAGAGAGGCTATTTGACTGGCATCATTGGTTGTTTTACATGGCACAAAGTGAGCCATCTTGCTGAATCTGTCCACAACTACATAAACACTGTCCATGCCTTGTCTTGTCTTGGGTAACCCAACTACAAAATCCATACTCAAGCATTCCCATGGCCTGTTAGGAATAGGAAGTGGTTGGTATAGGCCTGCATTTGAAGAAGTACCCTTGGCCTTTTGACACACTATAGAACTTTCCACATACCTCCTAACATCTAGGTTTATCCTTGGCCAATAATAGAACCTTTGAACAAGTTCTTGAGTCTTTGTGATCCCAAAGTGACCACTCAATGCACCATTATGCTTTCCTTGTATCAAATTCTCTCTAATAGAGCCTCTAGGGACACATAGCTGATTCCCTTTAAACAAAAGATCACTTTGCAAAGTATATTCAACATATTTACTATGAAAATGATTCTTGTATTCAACACATACCTTATAAATGTCTGCAAAATCTTCATCATCTGCATATAGATCCTTGAAATGATCTATTCCCATGCTCTTCAACTGAATTTCTTGTATGATGAGGACTCTTCTACTCAAGGCATCTGCCACCTTGTTGAGTACTCCTTTCTTGTGCTTGATATTGAAGGTATAAGCTTGCAGGTATTCAACCCATTTCATGTGTCTATGACTCAATTTCTCTTGTGAATTCAAGAAACTAAGTGCTTGGTTGTCTGAATACACTATGAATTCCTTGGGAAGCAAGTAGTGCCTCCATTTCCTTAGAGCCTGGACCAATGCATACATCTCAAGGTCATAAGAAGAATACTTCTTCTTGGCTTCACTTAATTTTTCAAAATGAAAAGCCACCGGTCTGCCCTCTTGACTGAGAACAGCTCCAATAGCCACATTGCTTGCATCACACTCAATAGTGAATAGCTTCTCAAAGCTTGGTAACACCAAAACAGGTTGGGTAGCTATCTTTTCTTTCAACAACTCAAAACTTTTGTTAGCTTGCTCATTCCATACAAACTTAGTCTTCATCCCTCCTTTAATGGTATCCAACATAGGAGCACAAATAGCACTAAATTGTCTTATGAACTTCCTATAGTATTGAGCAAGGCCATGAAAACTTCTTACCTCTGTTGCTGTCCTTGGAGTAGGCCAATTGAGGATGGCTTCCACTTTGCTACTGTCCATTTTCAAGTTGCCATGTGATAGCACAAATCCAAGGTACACCAACTCTATTTTGATGAATTCACACTTTTCCAAATTGATCATCAACTTCTCCTCCTGCAGCTTCTTGAAAATCAACTCTATCTGTTTGAGGTTCTCTTCTCTTGTTTTGCTATAAATCAGTATATCATCAAGATACACTACTACAAATTTTCCAATGTAGTCTTTGAGGATTTCATTCATGAGTCTCATGAATGTGAAGGGGGCATTAGACAATCCAAATAGCATAACTAGCCACTCATATAAACCCTCATTGGTTTTGAAAGCTGTTTTCCACTCATCTCCCTCATGTATTCTAGTTTGGTAATAACCACTCTTTAGGTCTATTTTGGTATAGTACCTAGCTTCACCTAGACAATCCATGAGGTCTTCAATCCTAGGGATAGGGAACCTATACCTAATGGTTATCTTATTTATGGCCCTGGAATCAGTACAAAGCCTCCATTCTCCTCCCTTTTTAGGTGCTAAGACAGTGGGTACTGCACATGGACTGATACTCTTTCTAATGAGACCTTGGTTTAGGAGTTCTTGAATTTGCCTAGCTATTTCCTCATTTTGTTGAGGAGTCATCTTGTAGGATGCCTTATTTGGTAGGGTAGCCCCTGGTATCAAGTCTATTCTATGACTTATGGCTCTTTTAGGGGGTAATGCGGCTGGTTGTCTACTACTCACAATGCCTTCATAGGTCTGCAACATTTTCTGTATTTCCTTAGGTAACTCTGGCTTCTCAGCTGCTTTCTCATTACTTACCTCTCTAGGCCTTAGCATCACTACATAGCCAACTCCTTCTCCTTCTTCCAAGGCTTCTAGGAACTCTTTTTCACCAACCATGAGCAATTTAGGACTTGCTGTCTGCACCTCTGCATCTTCTAACAGTGACTGAATTCTAAATGTTACCTTATCCTTCTTGAAAGTGTAAGAGTTCTTTGCTCCATCATGCATAGCTTGGCGATCAAATTGCCATGGTCTACCTAGGAGCAAGTGACATGCATCCATAGGTAACACATCACACAAGACTTTGTCTTTGTATCTTCCAATTGAGAACTCCACCCATGCTTGTTCATTCACCAAGACATGTTGACCTTTATTGAGCCATGTGACCTTGTAAGGATTGGTGTGGGGTATCCTTATCAACTTTAGCTTGCTGACTGTCTCCTCTGACACAATATTATCAGTAGACCCTGAGTCAATGATGACTCTACATACTTTCCCCATCATTCTACACTTTATCCTAAACAGGGACCTCCTTTGGCTTAGTTCTTCTTTAACCGGTTCCTTGATCAAAGTTCTCCTCATCATGAGGTTCTCACCTTCCTCAGAATTCAATGGTACTTCAAAATGTTTCTCTGCTGCAGTTGTCTCATCATGAACTAGATTGGTTCTCTTATCACCTCCATGAGAAGTACTACCTTTCTCTGGACATCTATAGGCCGGGTGTCCCATTTGATTGTAGTGGTAACACTTCATGTTGGTAAAGTAATTACCTCTTTCTTGTCCACCACTTCTTCCTCTAGAGCTAGAGCCTCTTCCTCTACCACCTCTACTAGAGCTTCCTTCTTGCTGCTCAGAGTATTTGACTTCAACTTGAGCCCTTGGTTCTGAACTCCTTCCACCATAGCCACCTCTTTATCCTCTACTGTCTTTTCCTTTACCCCTACTCTTGGAGGTTTGCTCTTGGTTCTTTTTGCCTTTCTCCTCTATCTTCAAGGCCATTTGATAACATTGGTGGATGGTTTTGAAGTTCACTAGACTCATGTCTTCTTGAATAGACCATTTAAGCCCATTCAAATACCTTGCTAGCTTGATGCTTTCATCTTCAACCACCTTTGATCTGAGGCACAAATTTTGGAACTCCTCGGTGTATGTTTGAACATCCATATCTTTTTGTCTAAGATTATGTCTCCTCCTATGCAACTGGACTTCATAGTCATCAGGTAGGTAGGTCTGCTTGATCTTGGTTACCATGCCTCTCCATGTAACTATAGGACCCTTTCCTTCTTTCTCTCTTTCAGCTTGCACAAACTTCCACCATGTGAGAGCTGAACCTCTCAACCTTGACTTGGCCACTTTTACTTTTTGGGCCTCTGTTATACCATCACATTCAAAGTGATTTTCTATACTTTCAATCCAGTCCATGACTGAATCAAGGTCCATTTGTCCACTAAATAGTGGCACTCCTTCCAAAGCTTTGCCACTTAAGGCTTGCAGTGCCTTCAAGAAAGGTTCTTCAACAAGGACAGGGTCAGGTTTTGGAGCTTCCTCCTCCAAGTCCACTTCCTTTTCCTTTGCTTCCTGCTCTTCCTTCAGTTCTATCTTATCCTTTACTTTATCTGCCTTTTCTTGGACTTCATCCAAGAGCTTCTCCATTCGGGACAACCTTTCTCTTAGCAGCCGGTTATCCTCTTCTTGCTCTTCTACCTTCTTGGCTAACTCAACATTAGTCACCATGGTTCTTTCTTCCTCTGGTGTATTCTCTCCTACTGATTCAGTGGGTTGCAACATCAATCACAAGCCTGATCAAACAAAGGCTCTGATACCAATATGGTGTAAGTGTTCCTTGGTTTGCTTGCACAACTAGTTAGGAAGACTTCTCCCTGTCTTCATCCAGGAACCTGATAGCTTCTAGGTCCTAATTAGGCTTAGGTCATTAACTAAGCCCTGTTTCAACTCTTCTCCAAGAGTCTCACTCCTTGTGCTTCACCTTGGAGGACTGACACCACTTGAACTTTAAACTCTCTCCTACACTTAGAAGAATCTAAGTGCCAACTTCGCTCACAACCTTGAACTGCTTGCAAGGGTGTTAGAGACACTGAAAATATGCCAAACACATCCATTTGGTTCCATCTTGGATGGTCTTGGATCTTTGTTCTTACCGATTCCAAGAATTGGTCTTGAAGAGGCCTAATCCCTTGTAGCCCTTGACAGTGACCTTTTTGACTTTCTTGCCCAAACTTTCCAAACAACCTGGCAAAAAAATTGCACTTTCAGACACCCTTTTTGATCCTTTAAAAGATTCACAGGGTTTTAGTCTCCTGACTCCTCCGTACACTGGTTTACTATAATCTAGGGCAAATAGGGCTAATAGGCCTAATTCCTAGGAGCCTACTGATTTCTTGTTCCTTATCACAACAAATGGATTGACAAACCTTCAATCCTCTTAGCATGTTGTGGTGTGACTGTACCCTACCTGGAACTGTACCTGTTCCGTACGGTACCTCCTTCCCCTGCCTATGTTCTTCAATTTTTCACTATCAAACCTCTAACCGAACTTCCCAAGCTCGCCTAGGGTTTGATTTTAAAAATACTTGCTCAACTCCACATGAATCCTACTACTAGATATGTACAAATACATGGCTCCCCTAACAAATCCATCTACTCTCAGGAAATTCTCGTGGCTAGATTTCATGGGGGAGCCATAAAAAGACTGACTGAACAAAACAGAACCAGCAAACCCTCTAGACCCTAATCTATGAATTCAAAACACCAATTTAACTTAAAACAATTTAATCACAGAATGGAAAATGCTTAAGACTACTCTATGAACACAAATTCAATGTCAAATCAATACATCTAACTCATCTAATAGCTCTGTTACTCAAAAACATTCGGTATACACAGAAAATGCAGAATTCTTTCTATTTCCCAAAACCAAAAACTTTATTACAACAACTCTAACATCTTGCATTCAAGCCACACCTTTCATAGATGCCTTTTTCCATGTTTCAAGGGATGTTGGTCGATCCCACACTCCTATGTTTTAAGGGATCCAAGATAACTAAGTTGCATGCAACCTGACAAATGTTGTCATGCAACTTTGCAACAACTTTTTGCAACTTATCATTATGTCCTCTTCCTAACTCCTAGGACCTCTAACTCCTTGATTTCGAGCATCCAACTCCCTTAACTTCCTCATGGCATCTTTCTAGCATCATTCATGTGTTTAGAACACATTTAAGGCTCTATTCCAAACTTAAGCTACTAAGGCTAATTAAAGCAAAGATAATTAACAAAGACTAAACTATGGTGACCTTAGTCCTAATGATTAATTCACCCAACCACAACAATGACCTACTAAGGTCCAAAACAAACACACAAACCTTCTGACTTGGCTAAGGTCAGATACAAGCCAAAATTTCCTAGTCTATGGAGGTTGGCCTAGGTGCTCCTGCACCATTATCCTACTGTGGATGACTTCCAAGAGTACTCTCAAGGGGAGGATGTAAGGCCTATCCATATGAGATCCTACCATCTTTTTCTTTGTATGACTTAATTAGAGCATCATTTGTTTATTTCTTGAGTGACTAATTGTGTTTAAGATTTTCTATTTGTTTTATTATTAAAATTGCATAGATTAGATATGATGTGTGATCATCATGCTTTGAGATGTTACACATACCTTAAGTTTCATGTTAATGAACACATTGATATATTGGCCTAATTGTGTTTAAATATATGATCTCCAATGTTGATATACTAGCTTAATTGTGTTTGAATATATGATATCCAATATTAGATTTGATTATTTTCCTTGTGTGTGTAGGACATATACAAGTGTATGGACAATGTAAGATATGTGGAAGAGAACATCATGGATACCATTTGACCGTCTCACTTTGCCTATTTTAAAGTTTGGGAAAAAAATTAGTATTGATAAGTTTGTGTTGTCTTTATGGTAAAATTAGTGCCCTTGTGGCTCTTGTGAGTAGTTTTGCTCATATATCCATATTTTTATTATCTTATATGAAAGCTTATATTTATTTCCACACTTATTGGAGAAAGTTGGAAAGTGTACAGTGCTTTTTTTATTTTATTCACTTGGAGTGAATTTTGGGGTTTAATGTTCCTTTAGTGGTTTGATTTAATCTTTATGTTAGTAAAATTTGAAATTGATTCCCCATTTAATTGAAAGATGCTTAAAGCATCTTGGGATTACTTTCTTGATCCTTTTGGCCTTTTTGATGTTTATTTATTTTAATTTAAGCTTGAGTTGACCTCTTAGGTTGGGGTTGGGTTGATTATATTGTCTAGTTGAGCTAGGGTTTTTTCCTTTTATAAAGACAATTCATTGTGTTTTGTTTCTTAATTCTATTTTGGGATTGGAAAAGTAATAGAAAAATATCAAAGAATCCATTAATAGAGTTTGAGGGTTTAAATAACCATAAAAACATTTACTTGGCATATTATTGTGTGAGATTTTTGGGCACTTGTACTATTCTCTAGGGCATTCTCCCCACCCATATGTGGAATGATTATAAAGATTTTAGAAGTTCTTCTTGGTATTTTTAATGGAGGAATTCCTCCTATTACTAGTTTTGAGCTTGATGTAGTCCACCTTGAGTGTTGTGGAAATTGCTCAAAGGCTAGGAGAATTAGGGGTTGTCTCTCCTTTTTTTGGTTGACCTTCGAAAACAATGTAAGGTATTCTCTTTAATTTTTTTTGTTCTCTTTCTTTCTATGCCATATTTTGAAGTTTGGTATTTTTATGATTGGTTGTATATTTCATTGCATAGAGTTGTGATTTGATCCTTTGCGATCCTAGCATCCTTGAAGAAAGGATAGTTATTTTATGGGCGTGTTTGTTTCCTTGCTTGTTCTTATTTAGGCTTGTTTATTAAACTCTAGGATTCAAACCATTATTCTTGAGTTTTTTGGATTATGATCAAATCAATGCCTTTTTAATGAGAATGAAACCATATGTGAATCCTTTAGTGAATATTATGTGATCTAGCATTGTATGTGCTTGAGGATGGCCTTGGTAGTGATGTTTCCACAATATTATCTATAGCTTCAGGGTTGCCAAGAGTGACATAGAAATATATTTATTCTTAATGATAATATGGTATAGTGGTGGGTATTCTCTCTATTGTTCCTCTTCATTATGTTGGTTTCCTCAAAGATATCATTTGGAAAGCTCAAGGAGAAGTGCTTAGTTTAGAATCTTGATTTGTTGAATTGAGAAATGTGTAATTTATGAGTAATTGTAACTTTTGAGGATGTAATGAGCTCAAATGTTATCAATCCATGTACCATATGGATTCATATGTTGATGTTTAATATTTATCACATGTTTCAATTTTTGATTAAAAAATAATTAAAATTAGAATCTCCATTATCATGGGGAAATACATGAATTTTTTGTGTAAAATGAAAAATGTTGGACATTGATATTTTGTGACTTGAATGAGTCGTTGGGAAATTTTAACTCAATGGAATAATTAATTCAATTTCATTTTTAGATCATTAAAATTTATTTGAGAAATTGTCATGCCCTAGATTTACACATCTAGGACAATAACACAACCTACAATTTTTTTTTGAACCTTAACATATAAGTACTATGTATGACTATCCAAACCCACACATGATAGCGAACTACATGCATTTGATGACGAACAATGGAATGGCTCAAGACACTATGTTTACGTTTGATATTCATTTTGATATTTTATCTTGACTTAACAACACTCACAATATTAAAATCATCTATTAATATATAATATTACTATCAATTGAAATATTAGTATCATTTTGTTAGAGAGTGCCCCTAGGGTTTTGCAATTAGAGGACAATGCATAGTAGGTTCTGAGCAGATGATGGGTAATGCAAGAAATTTTCATTGAGCTATGCGACATTCAAGAACCGCCAAGCAGAGCATCATGCCAAAATTATTGAGACCCCAGGTGGAGTTGGACGGGTAGCCAATTTTAGAGCCCATTTGTATTTTGGCTCAATGAATACAGGCCCTTCAATGGTGAGAGTTGGACCAAATTAGGGTCCTGTGGGATAGATATGATGAGGTTACAGCTACATGGGAGGATGCCTCATAGTTGAGGGCACTATACTGTCACCTCTTTGATGACTTCTAGGAGGAAGTTCATTCCTAGAGGGGGAGGATGTGAGACCCAACAATGATATTATGCTACTTTATTCTTTTGGATAGGCATAGTTTGATTTTTCGTATTGATTATTAGACATTACATTTTGATGTAGACTAATGTTGTTCATATTATATATGATTTTGAAATTAGACTTCGTATTGGATTTCATATTATGATGATTTGAATGTTAGACCTTATATTTGATGTTATGGATGATTATTGAGTTTTAAAATGAAATTATGGAATTTGAATTATTATTACTATATGAAAATTGAATAAATGTTATTAGGTGATGAAATGGAGGAAAATGTGGGGTTCTCAAAATGGGATGATTGAAAATGTGATACACCTATCTTCCTTCTTTCATTGGGAAAATGAGATCCCCAAAGGTAGGATTAAATTTCAACCCTTAGGTGAGTCAACCCTATTGAAGATCTTGGCTATTTTTACTTATGACAAGACAAAGTAAATATGCCTAAAATGCATTTTGGGGAGAAAAACTAAAAATGCTAAATGAACTCAATTATGTAATGTGAAACTTGAATCATCAATTTAAAGCATGAAAAACATAGAAACAACAAAATTTTGATAGATTTGAGAAGGGTAAGTTGATGTGTACCAGTCACCAAAAGTTGTTGTTGAGTGTCCTCCTGGGATAGATTCGCCCTAGGGTGAATGGGTCCTGCTACAAGGATCCAAAATCTAACTTCACAGTCCTCTACTCCTAGATCATCACTCCTGATTTCTTTATATTTCACTGTTAGAAAGACAAATAAATTTTGTAAGATTTTGTATCTTGAAAACTTTGCAAAATTGTACTTATTATCAATCTTCAATCCTTCTTCACCTGCAAATCTATAAACATAAAGAGATGGAAAAACTGTTTGTGTTTGGTGAATAGGGGTTTGCCTTGGTCAAAACTCATTTTGGTAATTAAACCTTGATAAAGAAATGGAATCATAAATGGAAGGAATGATGAATGAACACTAGCTTGTTGCAACTCACCATAACCCTTGAATGGAGATCCTTAGAGGATTGAATTATAACACATCTCTCTAAGGTCTCGATCTTACATGAAATGGCTTGATTGGATGTTGATCTTGATGCTTGAATTTTGAATTGAATGCTTGAAACCTACATCACAATGTTAGCTCCAAAAAATGCATAAATGAAAATAACTTTGACATGATGATCTTGATCTTGAATGCTGATGTAGAAGATTGATAAATTTTCTCTTGAATGCTCTTGACAATAATCCTTTCTCTAGGAACACTTGCATAAAAATTATAGGTTACTTAGGATTTAAATTTGATAAAAATACCTTGTATTTATAGGTAATTTTCTAATCTCCCGATAATTAAACATCAGAGGCCGACAATTGCAATTTGAATTTGAATCATTAAAATACCACCAAAAACATATAAAAATTTGAGATCCAAAAATTAAGGAGGACCCATTAACCCTTGGGTGAATGGGTCTTAGGACCTAAATCTAGGACACTCAATTTCCAAGGCAATTTAATTATTTTTTTCAATTATTTAATATAGGTTCCTCTTTTGGAAAACATGATTAATTAGGATTTTAAATGCATAATTGGGTCAATAGAGGCTTAATTAAGTCCAAATAATTAAGGGGAGGCAAACAAAGTGAGAAAATTTAAAGGAGTACATTTTCTGTCACTACATTTAGCCCCCACTTTAGTGAGAGTATGAGCCCTATGCTCAAACTCACACTAAAGTAGAAAAATAAGCATCAAGATGGGTCCAAGTGTACAAATGTTGATGGGATAGGATGAAAAATATCAAGGAGGTGGCCAAGCCCCCAAGATCAACATCCCATGGTAAACCAACATAAGTACAAAGGAACACACATATACGTATTATATACATCAACAAGACAAGATACACAAACATACAATGCCAAAATTAATGCAAAAAAGAAAAAAGAAAAGAAAAGGGTGGATCAAGCTTTGAATATTTTTCCAATAGGTATGAATCAAGCCTTAGTTTTTTTTCCCAAAAAAAATGTTTACAAGTGGAAACTCATTGTCCACTATGCAAACACAATATACTCACACGGGCTAGTGAAATAGGTTGTCCACTAGGTGAGCCCCAAAAAGGTGGCTAATGGGAAAGTCATGCCAAGTCTATAGATTCCCATACATCATCCATACCAAAAGTTATATCTCTTGATAAATTTGATAAGGTGCCACAGAAAAAGGTCACAAGGCTAGCAAGCTGCGTTATGCTAGACACTCATGAAAAATAAAAAGGCTCCACTGGCAATCAAGTTGTGTTATGCTTGGTGGCCATGACAAAGATTTTAAATATAATAGGATTGGATAGTCAAAGGGGTTTTGATTAGTTCATGAAAGGTATCACCTTAGGGAACATTGTGCTTAATGTCACCAAGAGAGGACTACTCGAGGATAGAAGATTCACAACTTAGGGAATGCAAGTCGTAGGATTACCACTAAGAGGAATGTCATATACATAGAAATGTCACACTCTTGGAGGACATGAAATCCAATGTCACCACCAAGAAGACACATCACGTGAAGTAAGAAGACCATACTTTGAAGAAAACAATAACTAGGGACACGTATGCCCCCACTTTAAAGAAATTTCTAAACACCATGTTGTGAGAAATTACTTTAAAGTAGAACACACTAAATGCCAATACACGAGAGATTTATTTGGAAAGCCCTATGCCAAACATATGTTTCTAAAATAGAGCTATGTCATGGAAAGGAGGTTGTCCCCATATGCAATCCTAAGATTTTTGAACACCCAAAATACTGAGAGGGAGGGGTGAATTAGTATTCTATATAACCAATTAGTGATAAACCATCCAATTAACAAAGTATATCTAACTGCAACAATAAGTGAAAGCATGAAAGGAATCACAAGATCACATAACACATGAACACCAGGATTTTTACGTGTAAAACCCAAAAAGGGAAAAACCACGGTGAGGATTAGCTCACAATATATTATAACTAGTTATAAGATATTACAAGGGCTCACTTCCAGGACACACTATCCTTATAAGGCTCACAACCAGAAATAGATACGAAATAGGAATGGCTACACAACCAAAATATGAACTGATACAAAGTGCACCTTCCTTGTGCTAAATCCAGTTCCTTTGAAGCTCCGAATACAAAATACTGCTCTTCTTAGTAGTTGATCAACAATTCACAACAATTATGTACTTATTCGGGTCACACACATGCAAATTCACAAGTTCACACTATATCATATCTTTCACACATCACATTACATGTCATATCATCTCATGTCCTCTTCCAACTAAAAAATTTCCTACATATATACCTAGTTACATCCGCATACATCAATTAGGTCAGCCCAATTAGATGTAGCCCTATTTAATTCAAAATCACTCTGTTGTCTTCATACTTGATTCAAATACTTCTTTGCGCTTGAATAAACCATGCAACACTTAGTTTAAGTCGAAAAGGACCTAAGATAGATCCCCTTAACATCCACAATACATATTTAATCTTCTCAACACATATCAGGTATTAGGCTGGCCAGGAATTAGACCTAATCATAAAATAAGCCAGCTGATCACACACCAACGATCCATCTAATCGCCTAATCATTCACCATATGGAATATGTAGAGTACTGAAATCTATAAACCATCTCCCAAAATTTTACATACTGATTCTAAACATTGGAGGAATGCAGACTAGAATACTCATACCCATTTACATTGTGTAAGGCCAAAAATTGTATGTCGAACTTCTGTTACTTGTACCTTTCAACCTGTTCACCAAAAATAGTCAAAAAATTGATCATAGTTGCATTTAGTAGTCCTGAAAAACATAATATAATATCATAAGCTGATCATATAACATGAGTAGTTCCTGACCAAATTATTGGATTAAGATATCACCAAAACTGTTTATTGGATTAGACAAAGCTATCAACAAACAATGTTGGCATCAATAAAAACACATCAAAGGGTTTCGTCCTCATTATTTCAACAATCTCCCCTTTTTCATTGATGGAAACATGTGCCAAAAATGAATCCCCAAAATTCAAAATCATACATCATCAAAAAAACTTCAGGCATACATGATATGATCTCCCCTTTAAAGATTATCTCCCCCTTTACCTTCACCAAAACTTCTACCCAATTCTTCTACATTCTTCTCCCCCTTTGAAATCAAAGAAAAAGGGTGTGCCAGTAACACACATGCAATCTCTAAGGCAACTGAAAAATAACTAAAATATATTGACTCCCCCTTAGGGAGTTATCCCAAAAATCTGATCAGAACATATGTACAAAGATAAAATGAAAGCAATTGAAACATTGAATTAATATACAAGGTGAAATATGTTCACCCAGAGGAGGAGGCGCCTTCAAGCTCCTTAATGATTTTTTTCCACAAAGATTTTCCTTCATTCTAGATCTTCTTGGCCATGGCAAGAGACTTGTACATTGATTCCAATTCTACTGATCTCTCATCTCCTTCTTCTGGAGTACATGGATTCATATTTATCTTCTCAATCCTTTATGCATTAGCAAGGGAACTAGATACTGGTATGTGGTTGGTCTTCACCAAGTCCCCAAGCTATCAAAATTTCCTTATTATATCTTTTTTCTGTTGTTGAAGAGTGAAAATTTTACTTTGAAGATTTGTGATGGCTTTCCAAGAGATGTAATCTCTATCTTGTGCAGGGTCAAAAGTATCAGAGGCATTAGATATTTGTAACTCTACGGAGTTCATTAAATCCTTAATGCCTTGAGTGGCATCCAACCACCTCATGCAATACAAAAACAAGGTTCTAGCCTCATCTTCACACTCCTTCACTTCCTTCAGACATTCCTTTAATTTTCCATGTGCGCATGCACATTTATCCTGGAACTCTTGTAACCTCTTTTCTGCAAATCTTGATTCGATTTCTTTCTTGTTCTGATCCTTCAGACTAGAGGCACATTCCTTGAGAGAGTCAACTAAAAACTTCAAATTTTCAATAGGTGTTAATGATTTGTCAACTATGACACCAAGGGTAGCGTCTTGTAGAGACTTGATTGCATCATTAATCAACTCATTCCTCTTCTAATGAGTCTCAATGATTTCCTTTCTTCCAAAGGCATGGAAAACATTTATGGGATCCAATCTCTAAATAGGTGAGATCTTATTTAGATCTACACAACCTTGATGTGATGGGAGTTGAATCAAGTAGGGAGGAATGGCCAGTTGAAACCTCATCTATCTTGTCAAAATACCCTTAAGTGCATTACCAAAATATTCCCTGGATGAATTTTCTAGCTCTATAGTATTTTTGGACTCTTCTTCATTCTTTCCAACCTCGACCTCATCTTTATTCTTCTCTTTGTCTTCCTCCTCTTCTTTATCTTCTTTGTCAGAGGTAGCTTTCTTTTTCTTTTTTTTATCTTCATCCTCCTTTTTCTCATCATATTTTCTATTATCATCTCCTTCTTTTTCTCCTTGTTCTTCTTCTCCATTTTGATTGTTCTCATTTTCATTTCCTGTTTCCTCATTTTGTCTGTTAGCATCATCATCAACATTCTTTTCTTTTTCCTTTCTTGCTCTTTTTTTGTATTCTATTTTTCATTGTTTGCATCGGTGGCATCTTCAGTATCTTCTGGAGGAGTAGATATCTCCAGAGGAGCATTTGTATCATCAACCACATACCTAAAACATCCAAAGATAGAGTCTTTTTCACTATGATCATTTACTTCTTCTACAACTTCTTTGAAAACAAGAAAATTAGTAATAGGAGGAATATTTTCCTTTGCATCAACAACTTTATCATTACCAAGCTCCTTTTCTTGAGTTGTATTGGATGATGAAACAACAATCATCCCAAATTTATCATCTATATCTCTCACTGAATTCATAGTTTCTTGTTTCAACTTTTTTGAACTATCTTTTTCTCTAGCAATAAGTATCGTAACTCTTTGCTTCACTCTGAATTGTTTGGTATATACCTCAAGCAAGGTATCCTTGTCACCCTTAGATAAGGAGGATCCAATTTCATTCAAGGAATCAATTTTAATCGTGTTCTCAACTTTAACAACTTCATGCCTTCTTTTCACCAAAGCTTTCCACACAACACTAGGCACCTTCTTCTTTATGTTATCCATATTTACATCTAAAATAATCATGTATTGAATGATGGCTTCTATTATTATTTTCTTATCTTCCTCATCTACTTCATCATACAATTTATCAATTGCTTCTTGTGGATTTAAAAATCCGTAAAGCTCCCTTCAGGTTGGTGTTGTTGGTTTGTATGGTCTGGCTCGTGCTTCACATATTTGCATATTTTCGGGCTTCATTATGGTAGCGCCTTTGTTCGCTTGTGCCATGTGTCGGCTGTGCTTGCCTTTGAAAGTTTTCTTCCCTTGCTTCATACTTCAAGCTTCACCCTTGCACCATGTGTTTGTAGTGTGTGCCTTTGGGATCCTCTCTCCTTTGTTTCTCTTTCGAGCTCCGCCCCTGTGCCATGTTGCATCCTGCCGTGGGCACCTTTTTGAGCAGGCCCCACAATCAAAGCTTAATGCATTTGTTGCACATGTCTTCTCCATAGGGATTTTGATCGCAATGGAAGGATGAATGAATGCGAAGCCTGTTGCTGCACCACATGTCCTAACTAACTCTGTGGGTAGGTGACATGTGTCATCTAGAGATTTCTGTTGCTTTCCCTTTTGGACCACATTCATCATTGTTGGAGGGTGCATTTTGTTCGAGGCAACTGAATACCATGCTTCAGAATCTTTTTGTTACAACGGTCTTTGAGAATCATTGTGATGGGCAGTAAAGCCCGTGCCTGGGGAATCTTTTTGGTTATTGGCTTTCTAGCGGTGGAGGAATCTATATATACTGCTTCGACTCTCTGAAAAAGGGTTCAAAAATCACAAAAAAAAAAGTGAAAAAGACTGTAGGCCTTTACATTTTTTTTGAATTATTGTATTAAGACTCACAAACTGTGCCAATTTTTTTGGCCTCTTTGTTTCTTAGTTAAATTGATAAGAAATTATACTGTGTTGTTTATTGTACTGAGTAGTTTATCTACAAGACTTCTATAATTTCAATATAAATTTGTTGATTCAGATCATGTCTTGAAATCTTCTTGTTCAGTGAATGCATATGGAAGTTATGTTATGTTATTTGATGACCTTCTTGGGTTTTTCATCTATTATTTATGTTATTTTCGGACATGCAGATTGTTGAACGAGCCCTCAAATCTCACCCTAAAGGGAAGATTTCCTATGCCTACTTACTTACATCTTTTTGCATCGCCTTAGATTAGAATTTGTTTTATATATCTACTTCCTTTTCCATTTCCAACCACCCAAATACAGGAAGATTCGACTTTTTTAAAACCTGGAGGTCACTCAGTTAGTGCAATTGGTCCCCCAAATAACTGAGTTTCCCATAAGGTTGTTTGCCTAGCAATTTTAGGCATCAACAATTCTTTTTTTGGCATGGCCGGTGGGATTGCGTTTGAATGTATCTAAATTTAAAGTGAGTGTATGAGCCATAGACCTGTTACTAGATCCCAGACAACGAACAACCCTGGCTTGCTAGTGCCACCGCTGGTAACAATACAAACAAGAACCCATCCAATAAACGTCCCGACCCCTCCTCTGGTCCTGTTACCAATGGCTAACAAAATTTTTGTAGGATGGGACATCAAAATCCCTCTCATAGCACCAGTAGCATCGACCATTTGGGATCCTATCCCAACGTATTCTTTAAAGGATTTGCCAAAATTTATTGGTGAAGGCTCAAAAACACCATCCAATTATCTGCAAGATGTGGCAGATGTGTATTTGGTGCATGGTATAACTGATCAAAACGTAGCGCTGAGGTTGCTGGAAAACTCTTTCAAAGGAAAGGCATTAAATTGGTACCATACTTTGGAAGCCAATACTATCGGTACCTGGGATCAACTCAGAGAGCCTTTTTATGAGCGATTTTCAAACAATGGAGATCAATCTTCACTATTTCAATAGTTGGCGACCATAAAGTGGGCTCCTCAAGAATCCATGACTAACTTCAATTCCTGATTTCACACAACTTGGTAAAGGATCTAGCTTGTTATCTGTCCGCTTGCCGATTTGGTATTCATGTTCTATCTAAAGTCTCTCAATACCAACATTTTGGTGATGATCTAATCCCTTGGTGGGAACACCTTGCCATATGCGTACAACATTACGGTCAAGGTGGATAATAATCTAATCGATGCTAGAAAGTTACCACCTCGGCCCACTATGCCTATATTTTTAGAGTTGTCAATTCCTGCCCAGGAGATAGCTTCTACTACTGTGTCTGATCCTCTTCAATCTATGTACACATATCTGAGTGCACCGTAGAACGTTGCTTCTACATCTAACTCTTCAAAAGATGAGATGAGCGATGTCAAGGAGTTATTGCAGAACATATCAAATGAAATAACTAGCATCAACCAACAACAATCCATGCCTCTAAAGCCAACTTACCAAAATTATCAAGGCGGAAGATCTTCCTACCAGCAAAACCAGTTCCAAGGAGGTGTGCGCATGAATCTATAGACTCAAACAAATAATCAGATAGTGTCGGTGCCTACTCCGCTGCAAAATGTTCACCCAAGTTCGAATAGAGAATTGGTAGCAGGGAAAAATGATCTCGTTGATGACATCAATCCTTGGTGCTTCCCCTGCAATGAAGCACATATGCCTCAAAATTGTCCGTGTGGCATTTTACAACAAAGAGTGGCAGAATAACACAGTCAAGGCATTGCGTCAGATTCAAGAGGTTATGTATATGCCTCTTCACAAATGGAAAACATGGTACTCACCACACAAATGCAAGGAATTTCCCTGGAGCAAGAAATAGATATAGCTCCCGATCACGTGCTCTTCTCATGGATGGAAGAAGAAGAGGCGGTGTTTATAAATGATACATCTACTTCAAAGGCTCAGATTATAACACTCACTCAAAGAGGAGATTCATGGGTGAATCGGTCGCTCAATAGCCTAAGAGTGTTCCCGAACAAGCTCCTAGTACCTTCGCAACTGCACAACAATCTCAGCCACACAAGATGCAAGCACAAATCCAACATAACAACCATCCAAGGGAAAGGTCCTTAATTCATCACCTCAGGCCAAATTCCTCACAAACAATGGCGAGGAATCCTTTACCAAAATTAAAGGTAAGCCTAAACCGAAACCCTTCTTCTTGACCCTCAGAGTGGGTAAGAAATTGTTGCACAATTCGATGATTGACTTTGGTGCCAGTACCACATTCATGCCCAAGCAAATAGCTAAAGCCTTAGGACTTAGCTATGAACCTTTAAATAGAGGGGTTACACAACTTGATGGGAATAAGGTTGAAATTATAGAAGTCATCAAGAACCTCCCCTTGAATCTGTTCTCCTACCCTAGTATCATAGTCCCACAAGATACCGTGATCATTGATGTCCCTCCCATGTTTGTTCTTTTCTTATCCTGGGAGTTCACTTCCAAGATAGGCGAATATCTTTCCTTAGATTGGTCACACTTGATTCTTAGGACCAAACATGGAGCTAAATGAAGATAGTTTTTGAACCTTTGCATTCAGAACATGTAGCAGATGAAGCCATGATCAAATTTGAGGCTACTCATACCTCTATCACCAAGGATGAAATGTATTGTATCGAGTTACTAGAGGATGCGAAGGTGATTAGAGACCAGATGGACAAAGAAAAGGTCCTCTTGAGCAGATTTATAGATAATGATCCTTTCGGTAATTATCATGCCACCGGATTGGGAACTTATGTCATCTATGATGAAGATCAAGTGATTTTGAAGGTGATGAAGGAACCTAAGGGTGATCACGCCTCAGAGCTATAGACACTGCATTTTGATGGAGCAAGATGTAAAGTTGGTGCAGGAGCCGAGATATGTTTGACATACCCATCTAATGAAAAGACACTCAGATCTTTTCGCTTTCAATTTTCCTATTTGAACAACGAAGCTGAATATGAAGGCCTCATGCAAGGTCTAAGTCTTATGGAGCGGATGGTCATTAAACAAATAATGGTGTTCAGAGATTCTGAGTTAATAGTCAATCAAGTCCGAGGAGTCTTCGTAGCAAAGAATGTGTGCATGAGATCTTATAAACATAGAGTTTGGGACCTGATTGAAACTTTGAAGTGTTCAATATCCAAATGGTCCCCAAAGAGAATAATGCAGCTACGGATCGCATGGCGATGATAGGATCTCAATTTGACTTTGTTTCTAACCTAATTGATAACACACACTCTGTGCGAGTGATTGTCCGACCTGCAATTCTAGATAATGACCAGAGCTGGCAAGTGTTCCAAAGTGATGAAAATATCACCTCGTTCATTCAACAATCTGAAGAGTTTTCCGATCCACTCCAACCAAAGATTGCAGAAGCTTATGAAGGGAAAATTATTTAGCTGAGGTCCAACAAACTTGCAAAAGGACTAGTCACTCTCGAAAATCTATTTGATTATGATGATGCAAGGAATGACAAGAGAAAGTTTGTAGCGACAAGGGCGACTATGCAGATCTTCAAGTCAGAGATGAAAGGAAACTTAAGGTTGGGAAAGATGTCCCACAACATTATAAAGAAAGGCTCATACATTTTTGTGAAAAATATGTAGTAGCCTGTTCATATGATGACCTCAAGGGATATGATCCTGAAGTCATCCAACATACCATAGAACTGACGGAAGAGGAAAAACCTATCTGCCAGAAGCAAAGGCTAGTAAATCCAAAGATTGATGCATTAATGGCGCAAGAGTTGACAAAGTTAATTCACTTTCGGATTGTCTTCTCAATGAAGCACAAAACATGGGTGTCCAACATGGTTCTTGTCCAAAAGAAGAATGGCGAAATCTGCCTCTGTGTTGATTTCTGGGATCTGAATAGGGCATCCCTCAAGGACCACTACCCATTGCCTTGCATGGAGTCAATCTTGAAAATAGTGGTTGGCTTGAAAATGTTTAGACAACTTCTCTAGTTACAACCAAATCTAGGTGAAAGAGGAGGACCGACACAAAACAACATTCACTACTAAGTGGGAACGTTTTCCTATGCAAAAATTCCCTTCGGCCTCTCAAATGCGGGAGCTACCTTCCAGCGAGCAATGGATATTGCCTTCAAAGAATTGATAAATAAGATCATTTTGATCTACTTGGATGATCTAACGATATTCTCTAAGTCAAAAGATGATCATTTTGATCATCTTGAAATGGTTTTTAAAAAATTCCAGGAGTTTGGGATATCCTTGAACCCAAAAAAAAAGTGTTTTTAGAGTTTTGCAAGGAAAAATATTGGGACACGTAGTGTCTAAAGATGGAATTGCAATTGATCTAGAGCGGGTGAAGGTAATCAGGGAACTTCCCCTACCAGTCAACAAAAAGAGAGTTTAGTCCTTCCTAGGAAAGGTAAATTTTGTAAGCAAATTCATCTCAAATTTTGCAGGTTTAATTAGACCTATCACCCTGATGCTCAAGAAGGATCATTTGTTCAAATGGAAAAATGAGGTGAGAGAAGTCTTTGAGAAGGTTAAGGAGGATATTTCTTCAGCTCCTGTGTTGGTGAACCTGAACCTATCAAAGGACTTCATAATGTATGTATTCAGTAGAAAATCCAACATCACTACTGTTTTAACCCAAAAGGATGATGAAGGAAAGGGAGAACATCTGATAGCCTTCTACTCCCAGACCTTAAAGGACTATGAGATGAACTATAACTTCGTCAAAAGGAAAGAATTCGCCATTGTGAAGGGACTCAAAAAAATTGCCACATCATAGCTTGCAGCAAGGTAGTTGTATATGTCACACATTCCATTGTGTGCGAGTACATTATGGAAGGAGAAATCATAGAAAAAAGAGCCAACTAGATTACTAAGATCCTTGAATATGAAATTGAGGTCAATCCCATGGAGATCGTGCGGGGAAGAGGATTGTGTGAGTATTTGGAACATTATGAAGAAGTGGCAGTTGAGGAAGAACAACTAGAGCTAGTTCTACTTAACGAATCTAAGTTCAAAGGCTGTTGGTTAGTAGATAGAATGAGGTTTATGTAGACAGGAAAATATTCGTTGGGCCTCCCTTCTTAGAAGAAAATATTTTATAGGTTGTAGAGCAGTGTATATGTGCTCATTGAAGGGGTCATTTTCAAAAAGAACTTCAATGGTGTTCTTCTGCAGTGCGTCACCTCAGAGTAGGCGGAAAAAAAATTCTAGACATATTTCACAGTAGTCCCGTGGGCGGACATTTCTCTACAAAGACTACTGCCATTAAAATTATGTGTGCCAGGTATTTTTTGCCTATAATTTTCAATGACTCACACTCTCAAGTTAAATCTTGCAAGGAATGCCAATTCTTCGCAGGAAGGAGGAATAACTCAACAATGCCTCTAAATTCGATAGTGGTTGAAGAACCCTTCGCGCAGTGGGGATTGGATTTCATTGGGATGATTAATCCCACCTCTAGTGCTAGACATAAGTGGATCCTCACAACCATAGATTACTTTTCCAGATGGTCCAAGGCCATGCCCGTGAAGAATGCGACCGAGGCAGAGATTGTGAATTTCCTCAAGGAATTGATAACAAGGTTCGACCCGCCAAAGACCGTCATCTCTGACAATGCGAAAGTCTTCCTAGGTTCAAAGGTATGTCAATTCACACTTAAGCATGGCATATTCCTAAAGACATCTTCGAACTATTACCTGCAGGGAAATGTTTTAGTTGAGTCAACTAATAAAAATTTAGTCAGACTCATCAAAAGAATAGAGTCAGAGCACTAGAGGGAGTGGCATTTGAACATTAAGGCAATGCTCTGGGTAGACTACATAACTCCCAAGCAAGTCCTAAAGACTTCTCCATATGAGCTTGTATATGGGAAGGAAGCGCTATTTCCTATATCTATGGAAATTCCCGCACTACAGTTGCTAAAATCTCCGGAGGTTGAACAAAACAGAGCTATGGAGGTCTGGTTGGCTAAATTATTGGAGGTATGAGAGAAAAGAGAAAAAACCCTAATGACCATGTATAACTGTCAACAGGTGGTTAAGAGGTGTTTTGATAAGAAAGCCTTCAACCAAGGTCTTAAATGCAGGGATTTAGTGCTCAAATTCAATGAGAGATCCGCAAACCCTGGCCAACACGACAAATTTGATAGTCTGTGGGAAGGCCCTTTTTAGATTATTCAATGCAAGCAACATAATGCATTTGAATTAGAGAACATGGAGAAAGAAGCATTGGGGATTCCTGTCAATGGAATTCACCTAAAATTGTTTAATTATCTTTGTTAATCATTTTACCAGTGTAAATATGTAATTATGTAAATATTTTTTTTGTGCGTGTTTTGCTCGACTGGGTCTTTATTAAACGAAACCCATGATATAAGAAGTAGAGAAAAGAAAAAGAGACGGAAAATTTGATAAAAGAGTTATGTATTAATTATATGGTATTATATACTTTGCGATATTACAATCCAAAATGGCTCTTGGGCCATGCTTTTTGAGTATATATATATTAGTAGCTTTTTGATATATATACACAAAGTTGAGGAGAAAAGTTTGCATTCATCAATGGGGGCAACACCATAAAAAAAAACAGGGGCAACAGGATCTCCGACAACAACAACAAGTGGAGGAGGAAACACTAGGTTTCTGAAGTTAGTATACCACTCCACATCATAGAAAAGCACTACATTGTCGCATCTCAGTAAGAAGTGGAAGACACGTGAAACCTTTTGGCGGTGTTCTCCAATAGTCATAATGCGATATCCGCTAAGAAATGGTACCCATGACACCACTGCATCCTCTTCAATATGTCGGTGGAGATCGCTTGTTGTTGGAATACCAATGCCATATTTTACATTCGTCACAACTTCACCAAGGCCTCTGAGGTAGCGCTTTGGTAAGATTTCCATGGTAAGCCTTAGTATCATTTGTTTTGGCACCTAAATATCAAGCAAAGATGCAACAAAATGAGAAAAAATATCAGTGTTTACATGATACTTGTCCTCATACTCTATACAATCCCTCCCCAACACCCATTTCATTGCAATTATGGCCAAATAATGCTTATTCTTTGTCATACGCTTTAAACACCTACTGGAAATATCACCTAGAAAAGCTGTCTGAGACCTATTACTAGTTAGCCTAATGGGAACATTCATTGCTTACCAAAAATCCCAATTACCAAGTGTAAATTATGATGTTACCCTTAGGTCTATTTATAGACGTAGCCGGGGTACAATGTGTGCGATAAGCATGATGTTGATCGAAGAGAAAACTCAAAAATCCCACTAGGTTGTGTTTGCTGTGTGCGAATTGCTGTGTGCAAATTAAGAAGAGGTTATTAATCAACTAAAATTGGTGGCAGGCGCAAGTGATAATATGCACGGTCAGGCGCTAAGTGTCACGCTGTGGACACTTTTCAGTCTCCCAGGATGAACTCAAATCTTTTTGTGTAATTATTACGCCCTCTTGCTTAATCATTCTTCTAAAGTTATTAATTGAAAAAGCATATGAAAATTCTCGTATGCCTTCAATTTGTGGCTCAATTCCCCAAGAGATGGTGTCGTAAGACATGATGGCTAATTGTCATTATGAATTGTTGTCCTTTCAAAAGAGTGGGAATTCATTTTGCATGCACGAAAGAGCCAACGGTACGTGTCAAATTTATTGCTAGAAACAACTATTGTTTCCAACTCCCAAATAAGAAAAGGCTAAGTTGCATGCAAAAGAGTAACATTGTGAAGCGTTTTGAGTGCACAGTTTGCTGTGAAAGAGCCCAAGTGAGAATTGTAGAGAGGTTGAGCTTTCACAAAAGTCCCTAGAATCCAGGGATGGAAGCGCAAGGAGAAGCAGTTGGGAGCTTATTTGATGCCATCTTGATGGCGCCAATGGACAATGTTTTTGATATCATCTCTTATGCTTCGCCTAGGATGCTGGAAAAGCCAAAGTGGCCTCACACACAGGTTGTGCAGACTAAAAACCACAGCAGCTAAGCCCAAATACCAGAAGATTGGGATAATATTCATGATCCTGAACTCAAAACCAAACCTAAGAGTCTTAGGGAAGCAACCTGCGAGAGGATGAAAAATTCTAGTAACCAAGAGTCTTTGGCGTACAAGCTGTGGTTCTACAGTATTTCATAGTATATGGTTCCCTTTGTACACCACTACCTAGAACTGGTTCATGAATGTGTCCAAAATTTCAATCTGGATATGGGAGCCATAGAAGGCTGAAACTTGAGGATGGTAATCAACGTTGAAGCTATTAGGAATATGCTATGCATCCCTACAAGAAGAGGGACAAGTATGCTAGAGAGATTCACTGAAAGTAGCTCAGAAACTCTTTGGAGAACCAGAAAACATGCTCTGAGTTTTTATAATCTAGAAACAAAAAGAGCCAAGGACGATAATCGCCCACCATAGTTTTCGGTTGGGCACAATGTTTTCAACTCAGACCTATAGGATGTATTTTCTATGTTGGATTTTGTTTGTGGCATGGATAGTGACAGGGATGTTTCAAGAGTTTCAAATGGGTTTGGGGTTTCAGCTAAGAAGACAACATTCTTTATTCTGGCATGACTTTGCGGAGATAATTATTCAAGAGATGCTGAACCAATTCAAGGAATATCACACACAGTATAGGTTCAGGTTTTCTTCTTTCCTTGCTCACATGTTCTTGCACCAAAACCCAGATTTCTTTAGAAACCGTATGGGTTTTTCTGTCTTTGATCAAAATGGAGCAAGGAAGCCGGTTTCTACGTGGACTCCTCTCCTTTTCATAACTCATGATTACTATGCATTTTATGAGTTTTTCCTAACTCCAATTTTGCAAGATTTTAATAACAAGGGTGAGGATGGTTGTTATCAGTTCTCCGCCGAGCAAGTAAGGTGGATGCAAGAATTTTTTCCTCCTTGTGACTAGTTCCTTGGGGAGGATTTTTCATTTATTAGGTTGAATGGTTTTACCGAGGAACCATTCTGGCTCCCAGTATGTGTCACAAATAGGGTGTTGGCCCTTGAGGTATTTTGACAATTGGCGATTATAGACGTCAGGTTTTGCAGGGGAAAGAATAAGAAAGGTTTTTTCAAATGTCCTTTAATCTTTGGTACGGTAATAATGGAAAAGGAGCAGACACATGGTCTGCTATATGCGAAGCTTGCTCATCTAGGGCTAGTATTGATTTGTTACAAATGGGATTATAATCTTGATAATGACTTAGTGAGTCTGAACATTAAGGTGACTCACAACTCCCGACCCTACTGGGAAGCTTGACGAAGTTTGAAGTTGGGGGACCTGAATCTCTTTGTAGACCCAAGCAATGTTCCCACTGATGATAATAGGTCGCCATGGCTAATTTTTCTATTTTACTTTGGCCAAGCCTAGTGACAAGTGTAAAATTGGGGCCACCCTTTATAATCAATTGGCCAAGCACTACCAGTGGAGTGATGATAAAATCACCCAATTCTAGATTTATCATCAAGAGACCAGGTGTTTAATGCCCCATTCTAGGAACTAGACATGGATGACAGATTTGATGATCTCTGGAACAGGGAGCATGATGATACTAATGCAAGAAGAGATGAGGATGTAGACCCCAAGGAAGCGACTGCAATAATGAAAAGAAAAGAAGCAAGGAAGGCCCAAATACAGGAAGTTGAAGAAGCATCAGAACAACCCAGCGAAGCTCCATTGAGCTCGCAAGTAACTCCATCCCATGCAATAGTCACTCTATCACAAACATGGATTACACAGAGACCCTGGGAAACCCTACAATCTCAGGAGCTCATAGAGGTGGACAACTCTCCATTCGAGAAGAGGTCGTACACCAATGCAACTCCTGGAGAAAGCTCGCAAGCACTTACAACGAGCCAATCATCTAAGCCTGCAACAACTCAGATATCTTTCTCTCCCTCCCTTCTCGCTTCTCAGTCTTTGGTTGGCCCTATTACATCTGCATCTCCAATTACTTCGAGTGTCAACCTATCATTTTCTACTTCCGCACCTGCGGGAGGTTTCTCCCAATCTCCCTTCTCTCCAATCAGTCAGGCAACTTTTACTCCCCCATGGTTTGTTCCATCTTTTGTCGGGGCCCAATCTGAACCCACCTTTGCTAACCCCTTTGCTTTAGTTGCATCGAATCTAACTTAGCTTTCCCAGCGGATGGTAACCTATGCATCTCGGCTACCACCACCACTCCCTATGATTCTTTTCGTCACTTCCCCAACTGGACCCTGGCATAACATTCCCCCTTTCTCCCCATTGATAGTCGCTCTGCCAAAGAAAACATCATCTGAGACCATAATTATTTCATTCCTTTTTTCTCTCCCTCCTAGTGCACCCTTCGTTGGTGAGTTGATTAGGTCACCAACATAATTTATTGGAAAAAATATCAGGACTAAAGCAACACGGGTTGTAAGAGCCTAGAATAGTAAAGAAAAATATGTAGCGAAGCCTGCCAAGCCATGTGTGTAGACCCTATTTAATGAGGTTCAAGGGTCATTAACATTTGCAAAAAATGAATCCTAACATCACCAAACCGCAAGGGCAGATGCAACATGAGGATTATACAATCCATGCTGTAGGGATCGATCTAAACGCAACCTGACCACAAGATAAAGTTGAGCTAATGGAAGAGACTTAGCGGGTGGTGACTACTGACTTTTTGAAGCATAGTCGCCAACTGAAAAAGAGGGAAGAGGAGATCAAGAACGCTAAGGAAAGATTGGAGATGCTACAAAAAAGGGAAAAGGCTAAGGATGCTAAAATTGCACACTTGTCTCAAAAAGTGTAGGCGAAAAAGGCCAAACTCTAGGAGGAACTTGCAAAGTTCCAGTCCCAGGATCCCAACCTAGTTTCCAGTCTGCAACAAAAGAATGAAGAAATTTGGGGTCAATGAGCTCAATTGGAGCAGGAAATACAACAAAAGGATAGGGAGCTCCAAGACCGACAGACTCAATTCAAAAATGAGATCCACAAAATAAAGCTCTCCCTAGAAAAGGAATCTGGAACCCGAGGTCAAGTTGAGGAGCTATTGAAAAGTAGGGATGCTGAGTTGGGAACTCTAAAAGAATAGCTCACCGCATCTACTTTGACGAGTTGATGGAAGAGATCGAGTCTAAGGAGTTGGAGATAGGTCTTTTGAAACTCCTCCCCAACCCCCTGTTCCTCAATGGGATCTCCTTTTGGTGGCTCAGTAGTTATATGCCTCATACTGGGAGGAAAGTCAAGTATTTCTGTTTGACCCTACAACTGGCACTCCAATTCATGGTGGATGCAACAAATTTAAGTAGGGAGGTGAGTGGAACGATTGAGTAGGTTCCACAATTCATTGCTAAAAGGGTGTCCGAGGCTGAGAAGTTGCGGGACAAATTATACACTGTGGAAAATACAGACTTGGTAAACGTAGGAATTGATGAATGGAGGTCCCCTGCCAAAAAGGCGAAGGAATTCATCCATTGTCATGCATCCATCCTCCAACTTAGCAATTGCTCAATAATACTAAGTCGAACTATGAATAATATGTGGATGCAATTCTCCCAATTGAATCAAATGGGCTTGCCTTCCTCCTTTCTCTTTGACAATTCAGTGGCCATGGCAGAGCATTGATGAGGTAAAAATAACCTCATCAACATAATGGCCTCAATATGCAAATCTAAACCTTTCAGCCCAAATTACCCTGCCAATTGATTACCTTTAGGAAAAATAATTGCTCTCTTTTTATGAATAAGCGTACAAACTTTACTTCTTGAAGTTAGGCAGATTAAGCTTATTTATGTTGATTTAATGGTTTAGTCTTCGAGCATTTTGCAGGTCAACTCTACTCCCAATCACCATTCCAATCAAAAGGGAAATGAATTTAGATCTTAATACTTTTGAAAACAAGCGAGCGAGTGCCAGAATTTCAGGAGCACATGTTGTTGGATCTCAGTTGTGTTCATGGTTTGTCCTTGATGACAAAATCACTTTCTTGGTTCTCTTGGTCTGACAGTCTCAGATTGGATATTTATGCTTTATCATGATACATATTTGATGAAACTTGGCTATTACAGATGGTTATTTGTTATGATTCAGGTTCATGTTGATGATAATTCTGGTTCAGTGTTATGAATGCTATTTCTTTGCAAATGATTATGTTATTTTGGACTGACAGTGTTGATAAGGCTTGGTTCAGGTTTTTCAGTCAGTATTCACGGTGATAGGGCTCTCTTCAACTTCGGATTTATGAATTTGTTACTTCACATGTTTAGGTATATTAATTCATGGTATACTCAGCTATGGTTTCAGTCGGTATGACTTATCGTTGATGATCATGGATCATATTTGGTTCAGTGCTTCTATACATTGCTCCATCTCAAAAAGTTTGATTGTTGCTTCATTTGACTCAATCGAACTTGATTTTGAGACAACAATGCTTTAATTTACGGTATAATCTTGGCATATGATATTCAATTATCAATGAACCTTGTTTCATGTTACTCTATTGGAGGCATCGCCACTCATGGCTTTCACTTGGCTTTAATTAGTAATCAGGGTTCTTCATGAGATATGGTTTACATTGCATATTACACTTAGGGTATTTTGATCTCACTTGGGCTTACCATATTTCATATAGTTCATTTAAATTCTTGATATATCTCGACCTTGATAGTCGACCATTGGTTATCTTTTGCTCTATATTCATTTGAGTTTGTCTTAAGTAAAAATTTCTTGGCAGCCTTCATTCTTCTAAGTCACATTTTTTTTTGGAGGATCTTTGACTTAGAATAAATATTATTCCATGATCATTTGTATCGACAGCTTTGGTGGAAATGATGTGGTCGGAATTCCTTGGACAATGAACTCAAACAACTTTTAAGTGGTTCATTATTACGTTTTGATTTAATTGTGGACTTCAAATCTCATTATTCTTCAGTAAAGTCATCGAATGCTTTGAATTTTGGTAAGATAGGGAAAAACGTGGTTAATGTTTTTCATTTGGCTGAGTATAGAACCCTAGCCGCCATGAGAATGGTCTCTTCTCTTATGCGAATCTTCTCTCAACTTTCTTTGTCACTCTTTGTAACTGAAATCAACTCTAAGACATGGTTGGCTCTTGGTTTACCGTTACTCTTTGGCTAGAAGCTTGACAGAGGTTAAAGGAAATCATGGGAGCTGCAATTCTGATTGGTATTTATTTGTTTTTCTTGCTGCTAATCAGGTATCATTTCCAGCATTCGACTTTCATGGCAGTTATTATTATTTTTTTTGTTCATATCTGGAAAAAGAAAAAAAAAAGGATAAGTGGGTTGTGAAGTAAACGGTGCTTTGTTTCCACCTGTCACTTATTACCAACCGAGTATTTGCCTTACCTTAAAACCTCGTTGAAGGCTCTTAAAAGCAAAATATTCATTTTGAAATGAGGGTTTATGAGTTTCAGTTGATGGGTAGTCGTGCATCTTAAAAATTTCTGTCAGTATCATTGGGGATTTAAATGGATTTATTGATACGTTACAGGAATTATGGTTATCTGAATAAGGTTTCTGAAAATAGATTATTTTGGGTCTTTTCTCATAAAATGGAAATGATATTACTTGTTCATATTTCTATACTTTCAGATCTAGGTTTTGGAAATTTCTTGCAGTTTGAAAAGGGAACATTACTTGATTTATTCTTGTCAAAGTTTGAAACAACCTTCTACACAGGTGTTACACAAATTTATTATCCATCTGCTGATTGTCATCATTCAACTGGCTCATTTTCTAAAATCGGGATGGAGGTTTCAAATTCCTTTGACAACAAATTCTATGAAGATTTTTTTATTGGCAGACATATATGTGAAAATATATATAAACACAGTGTTTTGATCACTGTAACCAAACACTGGTGTGATTCTGTGATGTTATTACATGCTGTTGTATCAAAAATGAAATGTTGAAAAAGCTCTGTTATTAAAAAATTGAAAACATGTTGCAGAGCACTGATGTAAACCTTATTTATTTAATATTTTAAGGATTCATTGTGTTGAATCTTTAGGGTATTATATAGAGAGGTATGAGTGAGCTTATCTGAGAAACATAGAGATCCTCTATGTTATTGTAATTCTGTAATCTGATGAGGGGTTGGTGCTCCTTGAGATTGGTGTCTCTAAATGAGGGGTTGGTGCTCCTTGAGTGGGTGCTCAGAAATTGGCCTGTAAGGCATTATAAGCTGTGGTTTTTGAAGTTAAGCCAGTGAGGCAGTTTAGGAGTGGTTATTCTACCCCAAGAGGGTTTTCCACTTGGAAAATCATTTGTCTCATGGTCTCTTTGTTTTGATGTCATAATGCTTCTTGATTGTGATAGTTTTTATTAGTCTGAACATTGTTGAATGTTATTTCCTTCATCTCTGCAAATATTTATTTTTAAATTTCTTGCACAAGTCATTGTTGAAGAGTCTAATTCAAAAGGAAGCATAAAAGTAATCATTTAATTCATAGCTCAAGAATTGTAATAATTTGATAAAGGTGTTTGTTGTCTCAATACCTTTCTTGTGTGATTATGTTGCACTGTTGTTACAGTGTCTTATAAAGTTGTATTCAAATCAGTTGTTTAAGAAGTGTTTCAATAATGTTGGTCTTCACTTACACAGTCTTATGAGTTGCACTTGTACTGTCATCATGCTTTGATTGTTAAACATGGTCAGTCACAATTGTTTTGGAAAATGTAAGATATCTCTCTCAAATCATATTGGCATAAGTTGTCTAATGGACTAAGTTGATGTTGTCATATCTTTCTTTACCCCTTTTCATAAATTCTTTCAAAGTGATTACTCTTCTCTGTTGTTGATAGAAAGGATATCAAAATTAAAAGTCTTGGTCGAAGTTGAAAAAAATTTAGACACTGATTCACCCCCCCTCTCAGTGTCTGTCCATAACTCCAACACACGTTTTGGGTTGAGTCTTCATAGTCTGTTATTTTTTCAATTTCAAAAAATTTATGGCTCATGCGAGCCTCTTTAATATTGTATGTCATGGGATTTAAAGTCCATCTATTATTGGAAATCTGTTAAAAAAAGACTCTATTAATTGGAAAGTAGGATTTTGTTAGTTCTCTTCATATAAATATGTAACTCTTGCAAATAATGAAAGAAAGAAGATTATCGTTATGCTGCCAATATGTCTTTTGAGTAAAAACTACCATATGAATAAAAATGAGTTTTATCACCACTCTTTGAATTACTGAGCGATGTGAATGAAGTCTTTGGAATGAAGTAACTTAGAGATTTCCAGTGTGTGTGATCTGAGATAGCTGTAGACACACCCGAGAGTTGGCCACTCGAGGGTTATAGATAGATAGATAAATATTCTATTTCTTATTTTGTATTTTCTTTTAGTAGATAACAATTGGAATTGCAATTCATTTTCATGAGTATATGTTATGTTGTCAATGTCAAGCCTATAGGTTGTAACTAAGTCAGTAGCTTCTGAGCTTAACATTTGAATGTCCAGAGAACCTTTCTTCAGTTGATTATGTTAAATTGTTTTATGTTAGCAGTTGGCTTGTTATATTTTGCATTAGATAAATGTTTCCTAATTTCTTTACATGTTTTACTTCTTCAAAAATTTATGCATTCTTTAGGTTAATCATTTCCATGCTTTCTAGTTTAGTGGTGATGCTTTTCAGATTTATAATTTTTTGTTTTCTGGTGTGAGTCATTTCCCGCCTTCTAGGTAGAAGATTCATTGCTTTCAAGATTAGAGGCCATCTAGCGTAGAGATTTTATTTAGTTGGTTAGTATTTAGGAAACTTGAGAGAGAGAAGTTGAGATGTCTTCTATTGCATATAGTCGTTGGAAACTGCTCAGTTGATATATTGATGTGTTTATTCACTAAAGTGTTAGGACCTAACGACAACCTATCACTTTTTGGCATTGTTGTCAGGGACTCTTCTTTCTAGTGTTAGTAGGAGATATCTTGAATACCTCTTTTAGGGATAGAATTAGCTCTTTGGCTTCTTTTTTGCATGGTTAGGAAACGAGGCCCCCATGGAAGATTTATACCAAAAACCACCCTATCGACGTACCAACAACAAGTAGGGAGGAAGGAAACTCAAATCAAGAACTTACTGAGGAATTGACCGAACAGGGTCAACTTGAGACCTTCCCACATACCCCAGAAAGAGAACGAATAGTGGTCGAGGAGCATATTCTTTCACAAACTCCTGAACCTCGTGCCATTGAGAAAATTTTGGAAGAGGATCACATCCCCTTCAACATCATGGGTGACCATAGAAATTCTGCCAATAAAAAAATAACGATAACTCTCCACCACCACGCACATTCACTTATCCTATTGCTATCGATGCAGATGACGATACGACAATGAAAAACATCTCACCCGCCTTTCTACCAACCTTTCGGGGTTTGTCTACTGAGGACCTAGACCAGTTTCTATTTGAATTTAAAGTCTTGTGTTAGACATATGACTACAAGAATGATAATCAGAAACTAAAGCTTTTCCCTTCCACTTTGAAAGACTCAGCTATGTGTTGGTTTATGGGGTTACCTTCTCAGTCGATAACCTCTTGGGATAAAATGGAGTCTATCTTTTTGGATAAATACCAAAGTTACTGTAAGGTGAGTGATAGGAAAGAAGAACTGTTCAAAATAAGGAAAAATGAGGATGAAAATTTAGAGGATTACCTAGATAGGTTTATCTTCTTATCTAATCGTTGTGATGAAGTTATAAGTCTTGATATTTGAAGACCTTATTCCTCAAAGGTCTCGATGAAGAAGCTCGAAGGAGTTTAGATTTAATGGGAAAAGGAGATGTGTCCCAACTAAGACTGGAAGAGATTACAGAATTATGTCAGAATTTCTCTCAAACTCGAGGAGGAATTAGGAAGTCCACCCTTTTTAGAGGTTCCAGTGACATTAGCAAACTTCACGAAGAGATTTCCAACTTCAAGACCAACATTCTCATCCAGTTAAACACCACTCTAGATGACATATAGGCTAAAACACCAAAATTTGAGACCTTATCCATCTATTGCCCTAGATGCCGAAACAAACATTTGTTAAGAGAATGTCCCTTAGAAAAAGTCGATAAGATTGACATTTGTCAAGTGTGTGACAAAAATCACCCCACCGACCAATGTGAGCTACTGAATGCCATCAAAAAATCCAAGAAAAGAACACCCTTAGTTGAGGAAGAAGTGAATGTTGTTAATCAAAGAACTGGAGGCAATTTTTCCTATGGAAAGATTCCAATCCTAACTAGAGACCTCAACCTAATTGGAACACTAATCAATGGGAAGCACCCTAGCCTCAAGCACCACCTCCAGTACCCTCTAATTGGGGAACCTATCCTTGGGGACCATTGGAATGAAAAAACCAATCTTGAGGTAACCCTTAGTGGCCTAATCAGCCTCAACCGCAGTGGTACCCTCAAAATCCCGTTCCTCAATGGAATCAACCTTAGCATCAATTTTACACTGGCCCCAGGAGAATTCCTACCCAACAACATACTCTCCTACCACCTCCCCATAATAATACACAAACTAAACAAGTTAACCAACCACCACTTCCGGTGCAACCACTCCCTAACCCAAAGAAAAATCATCCAAATACTCTGGTATATTTTGTAGAACAGGACAATGCCACTAGACTTAATGCCATACACTGTGGAAACCTACAGTTGAGGCCTGGTAAAACACTTTTGCATCCGACTATTGAAGAAATCATCGATGAACCTGTCAAGAAGTTTGCTGAGAAAAATTCCATAACACCCACATCTATAGAACCTGAGCTCAACCCACCATCTTCAGCTGGAGCTTCCGACCTACCCTAGGAGGAGGGGGGTCAATCTCCAACTGAACTTTCGAAGCATCTTGCGTCTAAGGAAAAAATCAAAGCACCTTTTCCGGAGCGACTGAAACCAATTCCTGTGGAAGATGCTCTGAAAGCGATCTCAACCACTGAGACTACATTGATACAAGAAATTAAACAATTGCAGATTGAAGTTCCCTTGTTACAGGTGATTAAAGAGACCCCCAAGTTAAATCAACTAATTAAACAGTTGTGTATTAAGACCCCGAGGAGAAAGCTAAAACGAATCAACACCGTCCACATAAATGGGTACTTAGCTGATTTATTAGCTAGAACAACCACTGCTTCAAAATATGATGACCTAGGAAGTATGCTTATAACACTAACAGTTAATGAGGTAGCAATACCTAACGCTTTAGTGGACCTTGGAGCAGCTATTAACATAATGACTGTTGATGTAACAGAAAAATTGGGACTTACTGATCTATGCCCCACAACTATAGTCTTACAGATGGAAAACCAATCCATAGCTATTCCCAAAGGCATCATTGAAAACATTCTCATTAAGGTGGATGGATGGGAATATCCAGTGGAACTGCCAATAATTGAATCCCTTATGCCCAAAGACAATTATCCAATAATTTTGGGATGACCATGGTTGGCTACGGTTATAGCCAAAATTGACTGTAGGGAGGGAGGAATGACCATCTCCCATGGATCTAATAGCAAACATTTATTTTTGTATCCTCCGGCCAAGCCTGCTGAACACAACAAAGTATGGATTGATCAACCAGAAAGCCCTAATGGATAGGAGAATTTGGCTTCATTGGCCATGGTAGTTATTAAACAACATGGTGAAGAGCTAGAGGATGAATTGGAAAAGGATATGGAAAATATTTCCATGGATTCGGGCAGTGAGGAAATGTCAGACATAGAAGAAATCCTGGGACACCCAATCAACATAGATCATGCAAAATTTGATGGTGCTAGTTTTATTGGATTACCTTGTCCATTGATGAACTTAGTTCCAAAAACTCACCATTTCTTTATAGATGTTTCCTAGCTTCATAAAACTATACCTCATAGTTTTCCACTTATACCCTGATAAGGCCCATGTACACGGTCACGTCCAACCATCCGGGAGTGAAAACCATTAAGTTTCCGCTAGGAAAAACTTTGAACATCAATAGTTGGTTGACTGAGACATAAGAACAAAGATTGTTTGACACCCTGGTGAGTAGATCTAAAGTGTTTGCTTGGGACTATAAAGATATGAGAGGAATACACCCTAGTGTGTGTACACATCATATCTATACTGAGGATGTTCGACCTGTTCGCCAACCACAATGGAGACTCAATCTTTCCCTCAAAGACATTGTTAAAACTAAGATTGAGAAACTCTTGCAAGTAGGATTCATCTACCCAATTTCTGACAGTGAGTGGGTGTCACCCTTGGTTGTAGTTCCAAAGAAAAATGGGAAGTGGAGAGTGTGTGTAGACTATAGGGAGCTTAACAAAGTGACACACAGAGAGTATTTTCCCCTACCATTCATGGACCAAGTGCTGGATAACTTGGCCGGGAAGAAATATTTTTTATTCTTGGACGAATTTAGTGGATACAACCAGATAGAGGTAGCAGCAAAAGAACAAGCTAAGATGACCTTTACCTACCCTTGGGGGACATTTGCATATAGGGTTCTTCCCTTTGGGCTATGTAATGCTCCTGCCATGTTTTAGAGGGCCATCCTGGCTATATTTGCTGAGTTGGTAAATGAGTGCATGAAAGTCTATATGGATGACTTCACCATATATGGTTCAAATTATGATGAAGCCCTCACAAATATAGACAAGGTGTTAAAATGGTGTGAGGATCATCGGTTGTCCCTAAGTCACGATAAATGTTTGATCATGGTGGAACAAGGAATAGTGTTGGGACATCATATTTCAACCAAAGGAATTAAGGTTGATCCGATGAAAATTAAAGTTATACAACAACTCGAGATCCCAAAAACATAGACTGATGTCAGGAATTTCTTAGGGTATGCTGGATACTACCGAAGATTCATAGAAAAATTTAGCAAAATTGCAGCCCCTATGTTCTCTCTGATTCAGAAGAATGTAGACTTTATTTGGACACCTGAGTGTTAGTCTTGATTCAAAATTATTAAGGAAAAACTCATCTTTTCCCTCATCCTTCAAGGACCTAATTGGAATCTTCCATTCCATATTTATGCTGATGCATCTGATGATTCCATTGGAGTGGTTCTAGGGAAAAAAGATGAGAATGGGGGAAAATATGCTATATACTTCATCAACAAGAACTTGATGCCAACATAAAAGAACTATACCACAACGGAGAAATAATTCTTGGTTGTAGTGCATGAAATCAAGAAGTTTCAACATTATTTCATGGGATATAAAGTTATAGTGCATACAAATCACTCAGCCATTAAGTATCTCATGAACAAACCGGTGGTAAACGCAAGGATAATTTGGTGGTTACTTCTCCTTCAAGAGTTCCATGTCACAATTGTTGACAAATCGGGGAAATCCAATGTAGTCTATCTCAGATTAAACATGATGGCGACTGTGCTCCAGTACAAGATGAGTTCCCAAACGAAAATCTATTTTCCATCCCCACTAAAACTCCTTGGTTTGCTGATATTGTGAATTGTTTGGCCATTGCGGAAGTACTGCCTTACTTTTCATCAAAACAGAAGAAACGCCTTGTCAGAGAAAGCACCCCTTTTAAATGGATTAATGAAATCATGTTTCGATGTGGACCTGATATGGTTTTACACCGGTGTGTTAGGGAAGATGAGACTTATACTATTATGAGAGCTTGCCATGATGACCCTTTAGGAGGGAATTATTCTACTAAAAGGACAACTCACAAGATTTCGGGAGCAGGATACTATTGGCCCTCAATGCATAAGGACATCAAGAAGTACATGCGATGATGTGATGAATGTCAAAGAGTAGGTAGACCAACTACTTCTAATGAAATGCCCCTACAACCTCAGGTAGTTCTTGAAACATTCAAAAAATGGGGATTGGATTTTATCGGGCCAATAGACCCTATTTCACAAGGAAAAGAGTATATTCTGGTCTATGCTGACTACCTAACCAAGTGTGCAGAAGTCCAAGCCCTACATATTTCCAGGGAGGAATAGGTAGCTGATTTCCTCTACAATAGAATTTTCCTCAAATTCGGAGCTTCAAGGACAATTGTCATAGACCAGGGCCCCCAGTTTATGTCCAAAGTGTTGTTGGAATTCACAAATCACTTCCAAGTAAGTCACAAGAAGTCCTCACCCTACCACCCATAGGAAAATAGACAAGTTGAGGTCACTAATAAGAGTTGGAAAATATTTTGACGAAAATAGTTTCTTCGGGAAGAAAAGACTGGGCTAGAAAACTATTGGAAGTTGTCTGGGCCTACAACATGACTTGGAAATCAACCACTGGCTATAGCCCCTATGAGTTAGTCTTTGGTAAGAAGCCCCTCTTACCCATTGAATTCAAACTCCAAACACTTACGATAGCCATGGAATTGGGCATGGATCTCAAACAAGCCCAAATTGAGAGAGTCTTACAGCTTAGTGAACTAGACGAACTTTGTTTGGATGTCGTCCATCAAACTGAATTGTTCCAACAACAACGTAAGGTATGGCATGAAAAAAATATCAAAGAGAAAGAATTCCATACTAGGGATTGGGCATTATTGTTCGATTCTAGATACAAGGATAGACAAGGGAAACTCAGGACACACTAGCTTGGACCATACAAAATTTCTGAAGTGTTTGCTAACAATTCGGTCCAGCTGAAACCTATTGATGGTGATACCTGAACTCTCCTAGTTAATGGGCACCGACTACGTCTCTATCACAAACCTGTTAATAAGGAAGAGTTTATGAAATTGGTGGAAACGCATGGAGAAATCCACTGCATTGACTCTGCTGTGGTAGGGTCAACATAGTTTTATCAGCCAAAATAAAAAAATAAAAAAAAAATAAAAAAATCATTTTAGAATGTCTTTTATTTCTTCATCAGTTTTGTCATTTGGACTTGACTAAAATTTTGTTTCTATTTTGTAGGACTTCACCTTTTTCCAAGCACAATTCCAGCACACCCTGCTACGGTGCTTCGAAATTTGTTAGCACGGTTGTTGCAATGCTTTGGAATCTGCACAACAGACTAGTGCCACTCATCATTTTGATCCTACATCCTGGCACATCACTTAGCGGTGATTTGGGAAGCCAAGGCCAAAATGTCACAACTTTCTCCTTCTGACTACATCTTTTCAGCGATGCTCTGGAATTCTGCTATTTCTTTCTTGCGGCTGCATCTTTTTAGTGATGCTCCAAAATTTTGCCGTTCTTCCTTCCGGCTGCATCTTTTCAATGATGCTCTAGAATTCTGTTGTTCTTCCCTCTGGTGGCATCTTTTCAGAAATGCTCCAGAATTCTATTCAGATGCTTCAGAAATTTTGGTTGTTGCTCTGTCTGCATCTTTCGACAATGCTCCAAAAAATTTGGTTGCTACTTCAGCTGCATTTGTTCAACGATGCTCCATAAATCTTGGTTATTGACCCCGCAACATCTGTTCAACGATACTCTGGAATCTTCAATCTGATCACCATGTTTCGATGACATCTCTCTATGATGTTCCAAAACTCTCTTTTTCTCTACTTCGGTTGCATTTCTCGGTAATGCTCTGGATTTTTGGTGTAAATTTTGTCTTTCCAGTTTCTTTTAAAATTTTCCTAAGTTTCATGCATGCCCATCCTTTAATACCGCTTCGAGATCTGCTCCCTTATGATTATTGCACCACATCATACCGAATATTTCCATAATAAATAAGATTATTATGACACCTTTTTGTCATAATAATTTCCGCTATCACTTCAGCCATTCTATCCATGCCATTATTATCCATTGCCACCCTCGCCAACCATATGACTATCCAATTACGTCAGCACAGGTGAGTGACATTTGATCTAATGACAAGACTTAAGGTATGCGTGCATTTATTTATTTAAAGGGTTAGTACTTATTTTGAATAAAGGTTAATTAATTGGCATGATCTGTTCCTCCTTATAATTTTGAAACTTGTGCCCTTTGCATGATTGCAAAGAGTACGAAAGTGGTTGCAATTCCCCATGAAAGGCCATCATAATTATGTAGTAAGGTGACAAGAAAGTTGGTAATTAGTTCCTTCCACATTGAGTCTATTGACACAAAACCCTTTTTCCATCTGCAATTCAGTTAAAAAAGAATTCCAAAGTTCTGTAGAATCTCACCAAGAGACAAAGAAAATGGGAGGCGCTAAGAAGTCTAAGCCAACTTCTGCAATGCCATTGTTGGAATTGGGCAATATAGCAACTTTATTTTAGAGAGTTGGATGGCTGGACTTCATAAAACAATTTGAAGGGTACACAGAGTAGCTTGTGAAGGAATTCGTCAAGAATTTCATAGATGGGCAGACCATGGTGCATGGAAAATGATTCCGGGTAAGTACGAAAATCATTGCTCATCTTTTTAGTCTCGAGAACAAAGAAATTAATTTGAATGAGAATGCTCATGTTCCCTATCAAAATTTAATAGAACTTTTCCATAGGAAAGAGGAACCCCAACCTATAATGACCATAAACACCAGGGGACAAAATAAGGGAATCCATAGAATGTCTCTTCTAGAACCCTGGAGGTCTGTTGCAACCTGGATTATTAAATATTTCACTTGTGAGGGACAAATAAATATAGTTGTGGGACCCACTTTCTACTTGCTAACTCATTTACGCCACGACATTGAGGACCCTACTCTTAGGGTAAATTTACCAGCTTTTCTCTGCCATTTAGTCACCTCTATGATGGAAAAGTATAAAGTTGGGACGAGGCCCCTTAAACATCATGGTCTAGTACAACTAATATGTAAGCACCATTTCTGCGAAATGCCAGAAAATAAGTGGCAAAGGATTTTGTGGAAATTTGAAAATGAGGAGCCGAGGAGATCACTTGAGGAGCGGGAATTCTCTAAACAAAAAGAACAATTTATAGAAGAGCCCTCCTTACAGGCATTAGACGCTCTTGAATTCCAACATACCTCCATGGTTCCTAGCAGTGATGCATTGGAAACCTTGTCAGATGAGTTAGAAACCCCAGGATAGGAAGGGGAGGTGGGAATTGTGCATTCCAGAGGAGAAGAGGAGCCTCCTCGAAAGAAGAAGAAACGAAGTAAAGTTACTTTTTAGACAACTCCTCCTCTGTGGAGGCGTAAAAGGTTATCTTCAAGGGCCAATGAAATTGAAATCTAGGACGTAGGCAGTAGTTCAAAAAGAAAGAAGGCCATGACTCTAATAAAGGTGGTAGAAATTGATAGTCCACCTAGTAATGAGGAAATAGATGAAACAGAAAGGCAAGGTGATCAAATCCCTAGGGAAAAGGGAAAGGGAACCCTATCACCTAAAGAACAGGAAGGGGAGAAAATACAATCACCACATTCAGAGAAAAATGAAGATGAACCTATGGGGGGATTCTCTCCTTTTCTTGATAGAGTTGGGAGTATACCGAAAGTTGAAGAAAATGTACCTCATGTTGATGAAGAAATAGAAGAAGTGCCTTGCTCATCTTTTCCTGAGGACACTAAGGCATAAAATGTACCTCTTGCTGATGAAGAGTGCCTCACTCATTCCTTCTTGAGGACACTAAGGAGGAAAATGCACCTCATATTGATAAGGAAATTCCTCATTCATCTTTCTTTGTGGACACAGGGGATAAAAAGTCTAGTAAGAGAAATGAGGAATTAGAAAAGTTAAAGGCAGAAATTGTGGGATTGAGAACTAGGCTACAGGACAATGAAACATAAATTAACCAACAAAAAGAAGAGATTGAGGTGCAAACTACCATTGTACATAAAAGAGATCAGGAAATTGCAAAATTGATAGCACAAATGGAGGAAAAAGACAAGCTTATTGAACAACTGCAATACCAAATTCAACAGTGGAATCAACATGATAAGCAACATCAGGTTGCTCTGTGTGATAAAGATAAGTGTATTCAAGATCTAAAAAGTAATTTTATGCAATTATTCAGTGCTTTTGAAGAAGAGAGGAGTAGACATGAAACTGAGCTAAATGCTTCTATGAGTAAAATTGTGGAGCTAGAACAAAATCTGCAGGAGAGTGACACTCAACCAGTCATGGAATCAAAGGGGACACAAACTGAACCTATTGTTATAGATTGGTTCTAGGTACGCATTCCTCCAATTTTAATGAAATGGATAGAGCATTGCTATCTCTTGAGGGATGTGGAATTTGAGAATAATAGGTTAAAAAGGGAGTTGGTAATGTTAAAAGAATATTTTTATCATGCATATAGGGGTAAATAGGATGCATGTGAAATTGGTGAATTACTATTAACCTGTAGAAGACCATCTAGGCTGTACTCCATGTTTCTCAATGAATAGATTTTAAGATGGAAATTGCGAAGAATTTCCAAAACCAACCACATGATCCTAATGACAAGGAATTTGTAAAAATATTTGTTGAGTCACTCCTTGAACAACAAAATTTGTTGTGTGAGTTCTTTGTCCATAATTTTCTCCTAGAAAAATATATAGATTTCTTTATTAACTTCTTTGTGGGAGAAGTAGAATTGAGATCATTCCTATCCACTATGAAAAAAAAACTTCACTAGCAAGATAGATCAAGAGAATATGCACAGGCATAAAAGACTGTGGGGTTGCAAATGAGGTATCCTCATAGAAAGCCTTTCTCTTTCAATGCATAATTTCTGGGTGTTAGACTTAAAAAGGAAGTACAGGTCAAATACAATAACAATCTTCGGCTGTGTCATGATCACTTTCAGGAACAAGGCCACAATTAATAGGACCAACATGGCATGCATGTGAAGAGAGGTATACCCCTCTTCCTATGCATCTCAAGAAAAGGGAAATAATTTCACCCCTTAATATTAGATGGTCCTACAAAAGAGTAGTAGCTTTGGCCAAAATTCTTGAAGAATTAAAGATTAATTGGATTAGTATGAGGTACAAACCCCCTTGCTTCTTTCACCACCTCCTTCAGTATACACCAAGCTGGACCAAAGTGATGACAATTTTTCCAAGTGGAAACAAAGAGTCACTTTTCATCAGGGATTCTTGAGGAACCCAGAGACATTGGACACAGAGGCAGATGATGTGTATGATCTCAGTGCCAAGTATGAGGAGATGAATAGAATGAATGAAGGACAGGGGGCACACTAGAGAGTAGGAGGACTTGCTTGGGCTTTGGAAGGGGAGGAAATTATGAGGTAAAAATAGCCTCATCAACATAATGGCCTCAATATGCAAATGTAAACCTTTCAGCCCAAATTACCCTGCCAATTGATTACCTTTAGGAAAAATAATTGCTCTCTTTTTATGAATAAGCGTACAAACTTTACTACTTGAAGTTAGACGAATTAAGCTTATTTATGTTGATTTAATGGTTTATTCTTCAAAAATTTCACAGGTCAACTCCACTCCCAATCACCATTCTTGTCAAAAGGGAAATGAATGTGAATCTTAATACTTTTGAAAACAAGCGAGCGGGTGCTGGAATTTCAGGAGCACACGTTTTGGGCTGAGTCTTCATAGTCTATTATTTTTCAGTTTCAAAAAATTTATGGCTCGTGCAAGCCTCTTTAATATTGTATGTCATGGGATTTAAAGTCCATATTTTATTGGTAATCTGTTAAAAAAAGACTCTATTAACTGGAAAGTAGGATTTTGTTAGTTCTCTTTATATAAATATGTAATTGTTGCAAATAATGAAAGAAAGAAGATTATCGTTATGCTGCCAATATGTCTTTTGAGTAAAAACTACCATATGAATAAAAATGAGTTTTCTCGCCACTCTTTGAATTATTGAGTGATGTGAATGAAGTAAATTAGAGATTTCCACTGCGTGTGATCTGAGATAGTTGTAGACACACTCGAGAGCTGGCCACTCGAGGCTTATAGATAGATAGATAAGTATTATATTTCTTATTTTGTATTTTCTTTTAGTAGATAACAATTGGAATTGCAATTCATTTTCATGAGTATATGTGATGCTATCAGTGTCAAGCTTGTAGGTTGTAACTAATTCTATAGCTTCTGAGTTAACATTTGAATGTCTGGAGCACCTTTCTTCAGTTGATTCTGTTAAATTGTTTCATGTTAGCAGTTGGCTTGTTATCTTTTGCATTAGATAAATGTTTCCTAATTTCTTTACATGTTTTACTTCTTCAACAATTTATGCATTCTTTAGGTTAATCATTTCCATGCTTTCTAGTTTGGTGGTGATGCTTTTCAGATTTATAATTTTCTATTTTCTGGTTTGAGTCATTTCCTGCCTTCTAGGTAGAAGATTCATTGCTTTCAAGATTAGAGGCCCTTTAGCTTAGAGATTTTATTCGGTTGGTTAGTATTTAGGAAACTTGAGAGAGAGAAGTTGAGATGTCTTCTATTGCATATAGCCATTGGACACTGCCTGGTTGATATATTGATGTGTTTATTCACTAAAGTGTTAGGACCTAACGACAACCTGTCAAGCACATTGCAGAAAAGATAAAGGAAAAGCAATGGGATCTATCTACTTTCCAATCATTCAGTCAACCTCCCATAATAGTGGACATTGAAAGCACCACCCATTAGATCACACGACTTCTTTTTCAGCTTGAGTTCAGGACAGGGATCTCTACGGAGTTATCATTCAAAGAAATTGTCAATTTGCACGAGGTGCAAGAGAATTTATGTACCTTATCGATGCCATCTGAGGTCGATTGGCTGCCTCTAGAGACCACACTTTCAAAGATCTGATCGTTGCCCAATGGATAAGGCTCTGGTCTTCGAACCAAAAATTTTGGGTTCCCATTTCGCAGGAAAAATGCCCCTGATAGTTGCCAAAAGCTATGGATTTAAAAATCCTTAAAGCTCCCTTCAGGTTGGTGTTGTTGGTTTTATACAGTCCTGACTCGTGCTTCACATATTTGCATATTTTCGGGCTTCATTATGGTAGTGCCTCCATCCGCTTGCGCCACGTGCCGGTCAGGCGTGCCTTTGAAAGTTTTCTTCCCTTGCTTCATCCTTCAAGCTTCACCCTTGCACCATGTGTCTGCAACACGTGCCTTTGGGATCCTCTCTCCTTTGTTTCTCCTTTGAGCTCCGTCCGTGTGCCATGTTGCATCCTGTTGTGGGAACCTTTTTGGGTGGGCCCCATAGTCAAAGCTTAATGCATTCATTGCGCCATGTGTCTTCTCTGTGGGGATTTTGATCACAAGGGAAGGATGAATGAATGTGAAGTCCCATCATTGTGCCACGTGTCCTAACTAACTCTGTGGGCGGGTGACAAATGTCATCTAGAGATTTTTGCTACTTTCACTTTCGGACCACATTCATCATTGTTGGAGGGTGCATTTTGTTCAAGGCAACTGAATACCATGCTTCAAAATCTTTATGTTGCAATTGTCTTTAAGAATCATTATGATAGGCAACAAAGCATATTCCTAGGGAATCTTTTCGGTTATTGGCTTTCCAGCGGTGGAGGAATCTATATATACTACTTTGACTCTCTAAAAAAGGGTTCAAAAATCACAAAAAAAGTGAAAAAGAATGTAGGCCTTTACATTGTTTTTGAATTATTGTATTAAGACTCATAGACTGTGCCAATTTGTTCAGCCTCTCTATTTCTTAGTTAAATTGATAAGACATTATATTGTTTCGTTTATTGTACTGAGTAGTTTTTCTACAAGACTTCTATAATTTCAATATAAATTTGTTGATTCAGATCATGTCTTGAAATCTTCTTGTTTAGTGAATGCATATGGAAGTTATGTTATGTTATTTAATGATCTTCTTGGGTTTTCATCTATTCTTTATGTTATTTTTAGACATGCAGATCGCTGAACGAGCCCTCAAATCTCACCCTAAAGGGAAGATTTCCTATGCCTACTTACATCTTGGCACATTGCCTTAGATTAGAATTTATTTTATATATCTACTTCCCTTTCCCTTTCCAACCCCCCAAATACAAGAAGCTTCAACTTCTTTAAAACCCAGATGTCACTCAATTTAGCGCAATTGGTCCCCCCATTAACTGAGTTTCCCATAAGGTTGTTTGCCTAGAAATTTTAGGAATCAACACTTTTAATATACCATCACGCTCTAACATGTTATTAACCAAAGCCTCTAACTTTATTGGAGAATGAGCTCTTACTAGAGGAGTTTTTGACTTCTTTTCAGGCTTTGAAGTACCTTCCTCTGAATTCTTCTCCTTTTTCTTCTCAAGACTTTTGTGAACATGTATTGTGAAAGCCTCTTTCTCCTTTTCTATATCCTCTTCTTCAAAGGTTTCCACAATATTGATCTTGGGCTTCTTTGTTTCAATGCTAGCCTCTTGTGAGGCACCTTCACCACTTGTGGAGACATTGCTTCTTCTTTTCCTTTTTAGCTGTTCTTCTTCCTCTAATCCAAGTTTAATTTCCTCTTCTACGACAACACTCAAATTCCTCTCTCTCCATAAATTATTTTTGTTTCTTCCTCCTTCTAGAGGTAGCAGGAGGTGCTACTAGAGGTATATTTTTCCTTTTGGTAGTCCGAGTGTTGGGTTCAGAGGGTGCAGTCACTTAGATTATGATACTAGAGCACTATGATCCACCTTCTTTCCTTTAGAAGTAGCAAAACCAAAGGATTTTGGCAATGCAGAGGTAGGGGTGGAAGTTGTTCTTCCTAATCTTCGTGGTCCGGAGGACTCACCAACTATACTAGTTGCTTTGGCATCCCTTTCTACAATAATTTCCCTTAACATGCCTACTTATTCATTTTAAATACCGTGCAATCCAAAGTATTCATTTACTTTCTTAGTTACTCTTTTGTTTCTTGTAGCTGTTGATGTTTCCAAGTGCACCTCTATTGAATTTTCCTCATATGTGCCATGTCTTGGCAAGGAGGGGTCCTTAGTACTCTTCAGTAATAATTTCACATATCCTTCAACATATTTCTTTGAAACTTCATAACCAAGAGGCTCAATCCATATTGTACTGGGTTTAACTGCCTCTATTATGCACTCATCTGTGGATACAAGAAAAGTTAATTCATCTGCATACTTCTCTACAAGATTCTGGGGAATCCTCTCTATCATGCATGTTGTTTTGAAATACTACAAAGAATGCAACCAATGCATTGTCTTGTGCCTTGAAGTCACCAATGTTGTGCATGTAGTAAAAAATATAATGACCCACTGGTCTGCTTCTATCCCAAATCATGTCTCTCCTTCCGGGTAGCTCCCTCAAAAAATAAAACAACAAACATACAATCAAAGTTCCAAACTTAAATGCGTATTTCTTCTCTCTTGTTTGTTTTAGATTCTCCAAAAGTTGTTGTCAGAGTAAGTGGCATAAATCATAGTCCTTCCCATTCACCACCATATCATAAGCAACACAAATTGCAGTTGTAGACACTGAATTATCTCTATTGGTGAAATAAATCTTATGAGCTAACATGATTGCAACATACTTCACAGCAAGATTAGTAATAGGTTTAGTTGTTAATTCTCTTCTATCAAATGTAGCACCAGTCAACTCCATAACTACTTCATTTTTCACAAATTTTAGTATCGGTCCAGTTTCGGTATCACACAAACCAATCACGACCTTGATTACTTCTTTTGAAATTAGTCTGGTCATATCTATCCACATGAACTTGTCATGTATTCTACTCAATGCCATCCTTACATATTTTGCATCCAACTCACTGCTATAATTGGGGAACCAATTCCAAACATTCAATTTCTTTTGTACTAGGTTGTTGTATTCTAGTTTCACTAAGAAATCATCTCTAGTCAACTCCTTAGTCCAAATATCCTTGATCTTCTAGTGATTGTATTCATCCAATTTTCCATGAATGTAAACCCTTGTGTCCTCAATGAGTAAAAACCTAGGAGGAATATTTGAAAAAGCACCTTCGGGGTTGTTTTCAAAAACTTTCCATGAATATCTCTTAAACTTAGGTCTAGATCTCTCTATGATGTTAAGTACGGTCAATGTAGCCATTATGTCTTCAATTCAACCTCAAAATACTTATAAAATCACTTTCTATTTCAAACCCATAAAGCACAAATAATTGTAAATACCTTTTATGCGTTCTATGGTTTAAACGATCTGCACCAAATTGCTTTGAATTGCCTTCAACTCGCTTTCAATTCGCTCTGATTTTCTCCAAATGCACAAATGTGATAAAAAATGATTTAGAAACTCACTTTATGCCTTTCTGATTTTCCCTAATTTTGCATTAATTGCTTCAAGTTCCAAAAAGCTGGTAAATACTTCACTAATAAACTGTCAACCCTAAAATGCTCTGCATTTCTTCAAATTTTCATATTTTCTACTGGTTTCTTTTCCAATAGCTTAAGCATATCATCTCACACCATATCTATTCATGTCACTGCTTGAAACTACATATTTTCAAGGGGTTATTGGATTTATTTGTTATTTATCCCCCTAAGCCCATGCCTAGGTTTAATTTCCAAGGGAATTATCTACACCAGTGGGACTTACAGATGCATTTGATTCTTCTTTATTCTCAGGTTCCTCTTTCTTTCTCCAAATCTTCTCCATTTCCTTCTTTACTTTAGTAGGATCAACTTTATTTACTGGTTCATTCCTCTTTCCTAGATTAGTCTTCCTTCCATTCTTCTACAATATCTTGAAATGTGTCTAGGCTTGTTGCAATTGTAGCATACAACATTTTTTTGACCAAACTGAATTCCATTCAATCTTGATCTGCACTAGTTAGCCTTATGTCCAAATATATTACATGTATAACAATAACCTTTGAAAGATTGAATCATTCTACCAGTATTAAATCTATTCATCATCTAACTTCTACACTCAATAGCTCTATGTCCAAATTTCTTGCATGAAATTTTTTTCTAGAAAAGGATCTAGTAGTTTGATTCATTCTACTTCTACATTCTATAGCTTTATATCCAAATTTATTGCATGAAAAACAAATACATTAAAAGATGGGTACCTTTGTGCATTAGGTTGTCTGATAGGAGGTCTTCCAACATTGCCTCTTTGATTTTTAAATTGTTTGCCATTTCCTTGAGTCTTCTTTTGATTTTCAGCCTTGTTAGGTGTCTGATTTTCCTTTGAGCTTTCTCCTACTTCAAGTCCCAAATTGGACCTTTGTCCTTATAAGGTTTCTATCCAGCAATTATTTCATCAAGCATTGTAGTACTTGTTTTGAATTTGTCCTCATGAGCTCTTTCTTTTTCCATATTTGATCTCAGGGTTACCACTTCTTGTTCAAGTTTTGTGCATTCATCAATATTGCTCTATATAGTTGCATTCATACAATCCTTAATTCTCTTATTTTATTCCACTTGCACTTTCAGTCCAGTAATGTCTTCATTTGCCTTCAATTATTCATTAACTTCTCTATGTCTTTCTTTGAAATTCTTAATTTTCTCTCCCAACTTTTTGATACATTCATTTGCTTCCTTTAGGATTTCCTTCATACCTTTTTTTTCATCTTCAACTCTGTCAAGATCTTCAAGAGAATCTTTAAGTTCCTTGTCAAACATGCAGTCATCTTCTACATATTCAATTGTAAAAATTTCTTCTGGAGGAACAGGACACTTCTTATCAGCCATGTGTTCAAACTCCAAGATATTCCTCAAGCTATTAGGCTTCTCAAAAGGAACTTGGATTTGATACCAATTGTTGAACACCCATAATAATGAGAGGGGGGTGAATCAGTATTCTATATAACCAATTAGTCACAAACCATTTGATTAACAAAGTATATCTAACTGCAACAATAAGTGAAAGCATGAAAGGAATCATAATATCACATAACACATGAACACGAAGATTTTTACGTGGAAAACCTAAAAAAGGAAAAACCACAGTGATGATTAGCTCACAATATATTATAACTAGTTATAAGATATTATAGGGGCTCACTGCTAGGGCATACTGTCCTTATAAGGCTCACGACCAAAAATAGATGCAAAATAGGAATGGCTACATAGCCAAAATGTGAACTAATACAAAGTGCACCTTCCTTGTGTTGGATCTAGTTCCTTTGAAGCTCTGAATACAAAATACTGCTCTATTTTATAGTCACTCAATAATTCACAAGAATTATACACTTATCCGGATCATACACATGCAAATTCGCAAGTCCACACAATATCATATCTTTCGCACATCACATTACATTTCATATCATCTCATGTCCTGTTACAACTCAAAAATTTCCTACATATATACCTAGTTACATCCGCATGCATCAATTAGGTTGGCCTAATTAGAGTAGCCCTATTTAAATCAAAATCACTTTGTCGGATTCATACTTTATTCAAATACTTATTTGTGCAAGAATCAACCATGCAACACTTAGTTTAAGTTGGAAAGGACCTAAGATAGATCCCCTTAACATATGAAATACATATTTAATCTTCTCAACACATATCAGGTATTAGGTCGGCCAAGAATTAGACCTAATCAAAAAATAAGCCAACTAATCACACACCAATGATCCATCTGATCGCCTAATCATTTGCCATCTAGAATATGTAGAGTAGTGACATCTATAAAAAATCTCCCAAAATTGTACAAATTGATTCTAAACACCAGAGGAATGCGGACCAAAATACTTTACACTGTGTAAGGCCAAAAACTGTAAGTTGAACTTCTGTTACTTGTAACTTTCAACCTGTTCACCCAAAATCGCTAAAAACTTGATCATAGGTGCATTTAGTAGTCCTAAAAACATACTATAATATCATAAGCTGATCATATAACACAAACAATTCCAGACCAAATTACCAGATTAAGATGTCACTAAAATTGTTTACTGGATTTGACAAAATTGTCAACAAACAATGTTGGCATCAATGACAACACATCAAAGGGTTTCTTATTCATTCTTTCAACAAAGATAACATATAATGGATCCATGGATTTGGGGTCAGTGTTATGTCTTTGGTACAGTAATATAATCGACATCAAAATCATCATCATTCCCCAAATAACTCATGGAACAATGAGCACAAAGGAAGAATGACACATAGAGAGAGATAAAAAAGGAGATATTTTGGGTCAACATGGAAGAGACCTAAATTTATCAATGCCTTGTGTCATCCCCAAAAGGAAGACACAAAACAAAAGAAAATATAAAGGTGTATGACATATAGAATAATGAAGATACAAATAGAAGAATGTCACGATAGGTTTGCTTCCTTTGTATCCTTGCACCAACGGAGTGACAAGGGTCATCCAAAGTAGGCTCACAAACATATAAAGGCATTCCAAGAAATACTATATGGGGGATCACAATACGCAAATGCAATAACAAAGAACATGAAAAGAGAACAAAGAAAAGACTAGTATGGCAGATGTGAGTCAACCTATAGTAGGTCATCCACATCCCAATCTTGTTCATCATATGCGGAAGGAAGGCAACTAGCCAAAGGGACAACAAAAAGTGTTGTACTAGGAGCATCACCAAGTTCAACACATGGTGAGTCACTCTTTATAGGAGGATCATCATATTTGTTATTATTTAAGCTCATGGAAGAGGAAAACAATAGATTCAACTCATTATACACTTCCTCATCAATCTTAGCAATCTCATCACCATCATCCAAGTTAACCATAACAGGAGGCCTAAAGACAATATCCATAGATGTTTCATGTGTTTGTTGTGGTGAAGGTGAAGAACCATTATGATTTATTTCAATTGGTGTTTGATCTTTATTTTCTATTTTATTCTCTTCTTTTAACTTATGAGCGATAGCACGACATCTATGCCTACGCTCTTTAGCATTTCCATTTCTTCTTGTGCGATTTTCCAATTGTGATTATGTAGGAGAGGGTTTATCAACCATTGATTTATTTTCTTTTTGTAAGGGAGGAATAGAAGGAATCATGAAAGGTTGTTCAAGCATTTTTCTTTAGCTTTATAAACTTGTTTAATCTTAGGAGGAAAAATGAAACTTATATGGTTATCTCTTGATATTTTATAGGAAATAGGTGGAGGATTTGTCATGGGTTGGTCTTGGTTACTTGGAAGGTCTTTTGGTTCAATCATGGTTTCATCAATGATAGGAGGCCCAATCATGGGTTGAGGTATGTTGCTAAGGGACAATTCTGCTATGTGCTTTGCCTTGAACTTTTGATAAGATTTGAAAAAGAAGTCCTCACAAGGCTCTATAGGTTCCATGGGTTTAGACCAAAAGAAATCCAATGATAAATTCCCACAGGAAGATACATGATTAAAGCCACTATGATGCATAGTAAATATATCATTTCCAAATGGAAATTTTAAGCATTTATGCACTACCGATGACACAACATCCATGGAGTGTAGCCATGGATAACCAAGATTCACATAGAATTGGTCTAATGACAAGATGATGGAGAATGAGATATTCAACTGTTTCAATCCAACTTTTGAAGGAAGAGTGATTGAACCTATCGTAGGGAAAACAAAACCATTATGTGTTTTGATCCATGCTTTCAATTGTTCATAAGAATATTGATAAAGTTCATGCACAAATAAGAATTCCTTGGTGATCACATTCTCTATGCACAAAGGATCAATTAGTATCCCATTAGTAGGTTTTCCATTGATTCTTCCAGTGATGTAAAGAGGACCACTAGGTGCATGTTTGATTATATCATTTTGTGAGGAAGCAATGTTCATAGACAAGTTGGTTTGGCCCTTATGAGGTTGAACATCAATGAAGGTGACTAGATCATCATATCCATTATCATTCATGTTATCATCATTCATGTCAACATTCATCACATCATTCTTGGAATCATCAACTTTTACAAAAGATATATTATGATTTGGCATGGGATTGGTAAAGATTTGAAAATTTTGGTTGGGTGGGGAAATGAACTTATTTCCTTGATCATTAACATCACCAATATGGATGTGATTAGAACCAATGAGGTCTTGCACAATATGTTTACAATGCTTACAATATTTCGTATCGTGTCCATTTTGTCGATGATAATGGAAAAAGGAATTTGAGTTAAAATTTGAAGGTAAGGGCTTAGTGGTATCAATGGATCTAATCAGAAGTAAGGTAACTAAGTTATTACTCATAAGCTACAACATGATGGAATGGAGGGTGTTGGGTAATGGGATAAACTGTCTACTCCTTTCCCTAAATTGATATGGATTTGTTTTTTTATTGCAGCTACTTGAGAGTTAACATGTTGACTTGTTTGGGGTGGATTTATCTATAAAAGCTCTTATTTTTTTTCTTGAATGGTTGGAAAATGTTATGGGGCACAAATTTGGATTGTTCAGGGTGGTTAGAAGGAATTTTTTCTTTATGACGACTAGTCAAATTCTGATAGTCATGAAGAGCCATGCACAAATGTGTAAAGGAGGGAAATTTCATCATCCCAAGCTTGTATTGATTTTTTTTTGCAAATTTTGAATGAAAATTCTTTGAAGATCAACATCAAGAATCTTAATGTTGATTTTTGAGTAAAGCAATTGGTATCATGCTATAAAATCAGTGATATTTTCATCATCCTTTTGTTTACACTTCATTAAATTAGATAAGGTCATCTTGAGACCAATGTGCACTTGGAAGTGGTTGAGAAAGGAATCAAACAAGCTAATTGAATGAACTAATTGAGTTATTTGATAAAGAGCATAACCATTCCAAGGATGTATCATTCAAAGACCTAGGGAAAAGCTTATCCAAGAGATTATCTTCAAAAATTAAGTCACTACATAAGGTTGTGTACGCCGAGACATGGTTGCTAGGGTCTCCTTTACCACCATATTTCTCAAATCTAGGAATCTCTATGCCTTGTGGAGTTTGTGCTCTCAATATCTCCAAGGATAATGGGTTTCTTTTGATATATTGTGAAGGTTGGCCATTTAGATTTTGGTTCAATGTGGAAATTTTTTGTTGGAGGGATTAGTGTATGTATTGACTAGTGGCTTTCTTGTTGTTATAGTTGGATTAGTGTATGTAGGAATAGAGGCCACAATTGTAGGAGGAGGAATTGAATTTCCACCTTGACTTTGAGTGTATCCCAAAGTTTGAGCACAACTAGCCATTGTAGGGACATGAGTATCAATGATACGAGCTAGGCTATGCACAAGTTTTATTCCTTGTTCATTACCAAGCATTTTCCTCATGTTATCTATGATAGGAACCACAGTACCAACAATATATTCAACACTCACAAAGTTTTGAAATTTTTCTAAGGCTTCATCCATTTATTTTAGCTTTTCATGAGTGAAATTAGCAACCATTGTGTCAACATCAGTCACATTGGTTGTGGTTAAGGTGGTAATTGTTGATGTATAGCCATGGGCTTCATAATTCCAACAGCGATAAACAATAAACTCATATAGTCATTGGCTATTCATTTATTGATGTGATCTAATTACAATGTAATTTGTATTTATTCATTGAGGTCGATTATTGAAGGGTCACCTCTATTTATTCATAATTATATTTGTTATCAAAGGAGCTGACATGAAGAAGATATCTGCCACCTTTTGAGACACACTCCTTCATCCTTGAGGCCGACCTTGCATTTAAAAGAGATGCGTCTATTGGAGACATATCCCATCGATGTGTATATAAAGAAGGCACTCTTCATTACTTCTTATTATTCGTTCATATCTGATTTCAAGTAAAGTGCGAGTTTATCAAGGAGTTCGATATTGTGTTCTTTATAGTAGATCGAAGTCTTCAAGAAGGTCAAGATTATTATTAGCAAGGAGTTCGATATTATCTTGAGTTTGCATCAAGTGTGATGCTGGTATTCGGCTGTGTGATTGGCCTCATTGTAAAGTGAATTGCTGGTTATTATTCAATATATAAGTGATATATTGTTGTTGGGTTTTTCTCCCTCAAGTTGGAGGGTTTTCCCAGGGTATATGTCGTGTCTAATTGTGTTAAATTATTTTTAAATTTTCTTATTTAATTTCTGATCCTAAACTAACATGATATCAGAGTGGGTTTAGAAAAGATCTGAGCAGATATGGCAGAATGCATACCAGAAGAATCAAGTCAAATTAAGAATGAAGAATAATTGATTTGGCATCAGTATTCTCCTCTACATTATCTTATTTTGGAAGAGTCAGTTTGTATTTCATCAAGTCGTTGCATCAGGAAGCAAATTCTCAGAAGCTGCTTGGTGAGTTAGAGGATTCGACATTGGATGGTGTCTACGGTGAATGGTTGGCTAGTATTGAAAGACAACAGATTATATATACCGACTCCTTCCATTATTGTGTCCGATGTCTAATTTCTCTCTAGAAGGAAATCGTTGTTGATTGCAAGGACTTAGGCTTATGTTAAGCATTTTTGTTACATCTTGAGCCTGTAGGAATAGGTTTCTTTTGAAGCGGAAAATTTATAGTTAGGACTATTGCAAACTCAGTCCCGTCAAGTCATTGGTAACTGCCATAAAGATTCTTATCGGGCTATGGTTGAAGAATCAAACTCATATATTCAGGTAGCTAATAAAATAGAAGAAATGTATTAGAAGACAATGGTATTCAGGAAACAAGCCATCCGTCAGGTTGTGGTGACCACGAATGTGTATTGGCAAGGAACGACATTAGTATGTTTTTTGATGCCATTCTCAATCATTCTTTTACTCTTGGTGAGAATTCTATCAAAGAACTTCTAGCATGTCAAATATGTGATATTGAGAGTATTGGGAATTATAGAAAAGACAAGAAATAAGCCGAAAATAAACCAATTTCATACTTTCTCCATTGCAAGAAATTCGATGAAAGAATCGGGAGCTGCTTGAAAGTTGTGGAATTCTTATGGAGGATTTATTTAGCCGCCGAATTTGTTGAGGTTTTTTTTGGTGTGGAAAAGTCAAGAGAATCATTTGGAGGCATCGAAAAGTGGCACCACTATAAATGGCACCGAATATCGCTTATCGGTCGGGCGCATCGACTCCATATCACGGGAGCCCCCACATCCCTAACACTTGCGAACAACCGTCACATTCACATCTGGATAACAGGCTTGCTGAGGCCATTGGAAACCATTATTGCCTAGCATGTGCAAATTGTGATTATTTTGGTCATCATTTGTGATGGTTTTGCAATTTATGTATGACTTTTGGTATTGGCCATTAAGGAAGGCATTATTGTTTGTCGTGAGCCTATGAATATGCCTCAGGCTTCATCTGATTATTTGGAGTCACTCTTATATGTCGACTGCTACATAAAGTCTAGCTATTAGGTTCTATTGATGGTCCTATGATTGACATGGAAGAAGCATAATACATCTGTTGGAATTGGGCATAAAGGTCATTACATAAGAGATGTAAAGGATTCAACTAAGCTGAGAAGAAACTGTAGACAAGTGCCTGACTGCATCTGTAGAATAGACCAATATAAAGAGATAAGTATTTTTTTTTTATACTTTTTGAAATCTGGGGTAAAATTCAGTCTGCTGAGTTGTGCAAATCTAATGTCATTTATTTGATTGTGTGTGTGTATTAAAGATCGTGTTTTCTCTTGAATAGTGATCACTGGGATGAGATCCTTTGGAGACACCATTCATTCATTGTGAGTTGTTTCATGCTAGTTGTGAAGATTTCTAAGTGTGACTCAGAAATAAAAGGAGAACTGCAATTTCTATTGTGATTGGTTGGTCACATTGATACCATTCTCTATGTGCATGGACTGTGATGGTGCCTTGAGAGGCCTGGTTCTATATTGAATATGTTGGCTGCATAATGTATCTAAGAAATTTGTGTTGAGCAGATTGTCTTTTGTTGTGCTGAGATTAGCACTTCTGAGAGTAGTAAAGATGAAAGGAAGATATATCAAAATCAACAAAGATAAGTCCTATTATTTCTTTAATTTGATCTTGTGATATTTTCTACATACTTCACTTGTAGTTTGATTTTTATATATAAACGATTATTAATCCTTTAAAATGTAGGTTGGATCGAGAAGAAATTGAATAATGAATTAATTATCTGAGATTACTTAAGTAATTCAAGGGAGGAAGAGCTTGAGCCATCTTGTGAGGAAGCAACACAAGCTGAAAACTAGAGACACAACTTGCTGCCTTAAAGTTGAGTTGGTGATACATAACTATAGACATCTCTTGAGGGCACAAAGCTGGGTCTACCTTGGATGGAGAGTTTGCATCAACAAGAAGATTGAGAAAGATGAAGATACTAAAAGAACCACTATTGATTGTCTTTGTGTTCAGTTACTTTGAAGAGGAGGAAATGACATTCAGAGCGAGTCAAATTCTGAGGATTCAAGGCTCGAGTTGTGAGCATGTCCAGGAATAAGATTAAGGTTTTGAGATCAGTCAATGGAGGGGAGTTCACTTCTAGAAGAATTCTCTGTAATCTCTGAGGCAAGGATCAAGAGGGAGTTTTGTGAATCATTGAGAAGAAGTGAAGGTTGCAGTGTTGCAAGGCTAGGTGCTAAATCCTTGAAAGACCTCTTTAGTAGTTGAGAACAAAATTGCACAAGTCAGTCATCTGGATTTGATATTGGTAGCTCTGCAAACCTATTCAGATTAGAGTGATCTGGGATGAGGTTGAAGAGGAATGTCCTGAATTCTCTACAAAGGGTGCTGGAAAACCTTTTCTCTAAGGAAAGTGTTGCAGGAAATCTTGGACGAGGAGGTCAGAAGGTTGATGCAAGTACTTGGAGCTTCAGGGGGAAGTACACCATAGACATCTTGAAGAGATTTGGGATGATGGATTGCAAATCCATGTCTACTCTGATGGAAACTAATTTGAAGATGTTAAGTGAGTTTGCAACTAATTAAGATCTGGTAGATCCTACTATGTACAGACAATTGATTGGATCGTTGATGTATCTAGTCAAGACTATACCAAATATTTGCTATGCAGTGAGTGCACTCAGTCAGTTCATGTGTGAACCAAGGAAAATTCATTTAGTTGTAGCTAAGTATATCTTGAGATACTTGTGTGGCACTAAGCACTGCAGAGGCATAGTATATTGCAACATGTGTAGCAGCTTGAGAAGCAATGTGGCTTTTGAAGCTCCTTGCAGGATTGTTTGGACAATCATGGGAGCTGACTATTATTCATTGTGATAACCAAAGCTGTGTGAAGCTTTCTGTCAATCTATTGTTTCATGACAAAACAAAACATGTTGAGATCAAATACCATTATATCAGAGATATGGTATTGAGGAAAGCTATCTAGTTGAGATACATTTGCATTGATGAGCAGACGACTGGTATTCTCACCAAGCCTCTCTCCAAAGTAAAGTTTGTGCACTTTTCGAGACAAGCTTGGAGTTGTGGAGAATGAAGCCCTAGCTGAGAGGGAGACTCAACATTAGTGATCTTCTATTATTTGCTTTAATGCATCTTTCTCTATTGTAGAGAAATTTGAGGTGTAAGCCCTTGTTAATGCATTTTTCTCTATTGTAGAGAAATTTGAGGTGTAAGCCCTTGTTAATGAAAATTTCTCTATGAGAGATAAATTTGAGGTGAAAGCCCTTGTTTCCACCCTCTGGGAGTAGCCATGGTGGATGTCATGCTAAGTGACTCCATGACAACATCATGTTGAGAGACTCCATGATGATTTCCTTGTACTTGTGTTTATCCACCCTCTGGGAGTAGCCATGGTGGACATCATGTTGAGTGACTCTGTGATGGGAACTTGTGCACATGTTCTTTTCATACATGGTAGTAGCCATGATGGACAATATCACGTTGAGTGACTCCGTGATGAGCTCTTTCCACATATGGGTGTAGCCATTGTGTGTGTCATGTTGAGAGACTCCATGACCTTGGATTTATGGAAGTATTCCTCCCTAGTTAAGAGGGAGTGTTGATGTATAGCCACAGGCTTCATACTTCCAGCAGTGATAAACAATAAACTCATATAGCTGTTGGCTATTCATTTATTGAGGTGATCTAATTACAATGTAATTTGTATTTATTCATTGAGGTCGATTATTGAAGGGTCACCTCTATTTATTCATAATTATATTTGTTATCAAAGGAGCTGACATGAAGAAGATATCCACCACCTTTTGAGATGTACTCTTTCATCCTTGAGGCCGACCTTGCATTTAGAAGAGACGCGTTTATTGTAGACATATCCCATCGATGTGTATATAAAGAAGGCACTCTTCATTACTTCTTATTATTCATTCATATCCGATTTCAAGTAAAGTGTGAGTTTATTAAGGAGTTCAATATTGTGTTTTTTATAGTAGATTGAAGTCTTCAAGAAGGTCGAGATTATTATCGGCAAGGAGTTTGATATTATCTTGAGTTTGCATCAAGTGTGATGCTGGTATTCGGCCTTGTGATTGGCCTCATTGTAAAGTGAATTGCTGGTTATTATTCAATATATAAGTGATATAATGTTGTTGGGTTTTTCTCCCTCTAGTTGGAGGGTTTTCCCAGGGTATATATTGTGTCTAATTGTGTTAATTTTTTTAAAAATCTACTTATTTAATTTCTGATCCTAAACTAACAGTCATGGGAAATGTGGTATCAAAGCTATGGTCCATAATGTGTTGACTAGTATCAACACTATGAGTGAAAGAGTTGGAAAACTCAAGATCCATGGTGGATGTAGTCGTAAGAGATGGCATGAGTCTCGAACTATGTCTCACTAAAGTATTGGAAATAGGACACCAGGTTGTGAAGCTCATACAAGTTTCACCAAACCTAAGTGCACCCAAAATGGAGAAAGGGCACTATGCAAATGCAATGAATACCCAAAAGTATGAATCCCATTGAAAGTATGTAAAAAGATTTTACAATTTTCATATTTGAAACAAGATAATCTACTGATTATGCTATGTAAAAACTTGAAAAATGATGTCTTTTAATGTCAATTTTGATTTCAAACAATGCACTCGGTTTGACCAATTGAACTTAATGCTAGAAAGTACAAAAATTTCTATTTTTTGAAACTGAAACACCGAGTTAATAGTAGAATAAAACAATGTAAATAGAGACAAATTGATGCCCATAATTTTGAAAAGACACTTGTATAGGGACTGATTCACCCTAGGAAAAATGAGTCCTAGGTTAGGGATTTGAAAAATCAAAGCTTGAATTTCTAAGTTAATGTTTGAATTCCCCGTTTCAAGTTGCAGACTGTAGTTTCAATGACATAATTTTCTATATTTAGGTGTCCTAATGAAAATGGAATTAGTGATAAATGATGAACAAAGTAAATTTTTTTGAAATGTGATTTTGACCAAATTTTGTGATGTAAATGACTGGAGATACACTAATATGCAAGTACTATGCAAAATTAATGTAATATGCATGCAATTTTTTTGATTTTTCAGATTTTAAACAATGCAAAATGAAAATTTAAAACCCTAAATGAGATGTAAACTAATGCAATCTTGACAACCCTAGATGAAATGAAAACTAATGTAATGCAATGCACACTAATACAAATCCTAGATCTAGGGTCTGAATGAACTCCAAATCAGAAAGTTTATAGTGTAAGAATGTTAGGTTCACCAAAATGAAATGGAAGAAAATGGGGGGTGCTCAAAATGGGGTGATTGAATATGTGGTGCACCTATCTTCCTTCTTTCATTAGGAAAAAGAGATCCCAAAAGGTAGGATTGACTTTCAACCCTTAGGTGAATCAACCCTTTTGGAGATCTTGGCTATTTTTCCTTACGACAAGATGAGCTAAATATGCCTGAAATGCACTTTGTGGAGAAAAACTAAAAATACTAAATGAACTCAATTATGTAATGTGAAACTTGAATCATCAATTTAAAGCATAATTGAAACATAAACAACTTCCTTCTAGTAGATCTAAGAAGGGTAAGTTGATATATACTAGTCACCAAAAGTTGTTGAGTGTCCTCTTGGGACAGATTCGCCTTAGGGCGAATGGGTCTTGCTACAGGGATCCAAAATCTGATTTCACAGTCCTTTGCTCCTGGATCTCACTGTCAGAAAGTCAAAAATAAATTCTACAAGTAAGATTTTGTGTCTTGACGACTTTGAAAACTTTGCAAAATTGCACTTTTGATCAATCTTCAATCCTTCACCTACAAATTTTCAAACATAAAGAGAGGGAAAAATTGTTTGTTTTTGGTGAATGGGGGTTTGCCTTGGTCAAACCCCATTTAGGTAATTAAACCTTGATAAATAAATAAAATCATAAATGGAAGGAATGATGAATGAACACTAGCTTGTTGCAACTCACCTAAACCCTTGAATGGAGATCCTTAGAGAACTAAAGCCTAACACATCTCTCTAAGGTCTCTATTGGATGTTGATATTGATGCTTGAATTTTGACTTGAATGCTTGAAAACTACATCACAATGTTAGCTCCAAAAACATGAATGAATGCAAATAAATTCGACATGATGATCTTGATCTTGAATGATGATGTAGAAGACTAATAAATCTGCTCTTGAATGCTCTTGACAATAATCCTTGCTCTAGGAATACTTGCATTAAAATTCCAGGTTGCTTAGGATTTGAATTTGATAAAAAGACCTTGTATTTATAGGTAATTTTCTAATTTTCCAACAATTAAACATCAAAGGCTAACAATTGCAATTTTAATTTGAATCATGAAATACTGCCAAAAACATATTAAAATTTGAGATCCAAAACTTAAGGAGGACCCATTCGCCCTAGGACCTAAATCTAGGACACTCAATTTCCAAGGCAATTTAATTAATGTTTGCAATTGTTTAATACAGGTTCCCCTTTTAGAAAACTAGATTAATTAGGCTTTTAAATGCATAACTGGGTCAATTAGAGAAATTAAGTCCAATTAATTAAGGGGAGGCAAAAAAAGTGAGAGAATGTAACATAGTACATTTTTCATCACTATAGGTGAATTCAATGATTATGAATCTATGAAACTGTGATAACCGTGAATTGGTATTCTGTAGTGATTTAAAAATGTGTGATGGAAATTGTATGATGTAAATATATATGTTTTATTTTAATTGCTTTGGCTATATAATTTTATTGGACATATTAATGTGTGAAATTGAGTGTGTAGGTACAAATTCCATGGCCAATGGAATTAGAGGTCTTCAAGGAACCCAATGTGATAAACCTTGTGAATGCCAACTATAGTCCATTTGGAGGGACTATAGTCTTAATGTGATGTAATTTTTGTAAAGTGGCTTGAGACTTGGGTGTATTTTATTATAAAGTTTTTAAGTCTTTAAGTATATTTAATCTATAAATTTTATATTTGAGGGTATTTTGGGTTTTTAATTTATTTGAGTCAAAAGGGTTAAAAAAGGTTATTTTTTATATAATTATGTCATTTTTAAACCCCTAGGGTGTTAACCAAAAGGTTAGGTACTTAATGAACTCATATCTTTGACTTAACTAAGTTGTGACCTCTGTTAAGTGCCTATTTTGAAAAGTGGCGATTTTGGAGTTATTATGGGGAATGCATAAGATGTTTTGAAAGGAGGTCTTGAGTTGACTTGTCTTTCTTGAGTAATGTTGAGTCTTTTTTTGAAAGAAGTGGATTTAAATCCTTCTTTATTTAGTCTTCCACTTAAGAGAACTTAGTGGGAGTGTGTGCATGCATGAGGTTATGGAAATGAGATTCTATTTATTTCTTTCGTTTGCTTGTTTTATGGGTCCTGCTTTTGGGGTTTCAATTTTTGGTTCTAGTTTTTGGAAGAAGTTTTTGGTGAAAAGAGTTTGGGGGAAAATCTTGGAGCTCTTCCACAGTTTTCTTCCTTGGAAAGCATAAGAGGTTGGTTTTAATTATTTCATGTTTGTTTTTGGTTGAATCTGTAAAATGTTAAAAAGATTTTGAATATTCAATTGAAGCAATTCTTATATTGTTAGGTGTTGTTTTTTTTATTATGATGGGTCGTTTATGGGGATGGATCTCTCTATTATTGAGAGCTCCCCATGTATGGGGTTGAGAGAGGATGAACCTCCTTTGGGGAAATCTCCAACCTTTTGAGAAGGTGGAGTTTGGATATAAGTACCTAGTTATTTATTGGAGTATGGAGTTGGGTATGAGCACCCGTTGATTATGAAATATTGGTGTATGGGATATGGAGTTGGATGGAGTGTGAAACATGATGTGGAGAGAAGTGTTTTGATTATATGGGAAAAACAGTTTTTGAAGGGACCCAAAACCCTTTACAACAAAAGATACAAAATGCTTCTAAACATGATTTTCATAAAGTCACCAACAACATCCCAACAACCAAAAAATAGAATAAAACGAGTGCTAGTCAAAAGATAAGACACTAAAAAAACAACAACACCCAATAGCCTCAAAACAACAAAACAACAAAAAAGAAACCTACACCCAGCAAGAAACATAAAGCAACAAAGAAGAAGACCAAGCACTAATCCAAACCACTCAAGTTGTTGGCCACCTCAATCTGTTGGCTTCTATTCCTTTCAATCATATCCATCAGCTTCTTCTTCTCAGCATCAAAGGATCTCTTCCAATCGTCTGAACCTCTAACAGTAGGTCCTTTGTCATCATCTTTAGCACCTTTTTTACCTTTTCCCTTAACCGAGTGCTCTTTCTCCATAAGCTCAGAGAAATACACCCGATCTTCCCTTAGCTCACTTATCTTTATGAAAAGGACTTCCAAGGAGTCCGTGTTCTTCACAAAGATATGACATGCCTACAAAAGCTTTTTGATATTTGCATTTGTACCCAGAATCTTGGCTTCTAGAGCAGCCAACCTATCTTCACACAAAGATTTGAAATCATGATAGGAACCTTCAACGTCCACCATTCTGTCAATAAGAATGTTCAAAACTAAACCCTTCAGAACATTCTTCAGATTCTCCTTCAAACCTCTAATTTTAATATTGATCTTATTGAACTCCTAAAGAGTCCACTTAACCAAATTAAAAGTTCTAGTAACCCCAACCCTATCCATTTCCAGCAAATCAAACATGGAGGTAGAGTCATCATCAAGGTAAGTAAAGTCCTCAGAGAGAGGATTTACCTTCAAAGGCTCTTGCTTAGCTTTTTTCTTTTCTGCATCCTCCTCATCAAGACCCTTTAACTCCTTGTCTTGCTCCACATTACGCAAATATTGAATTGGGGAGTCCTCAATGGCCACTGTCTTATCACCATAATACTTTACATCCCCAAACACATTGGGGTCCTTAGCCAACACATCTGAGGCTTTGTTCTTGAGGTTGGAAATACACTTCAACGACCTCTGCGGCTTGTCATCCAAACCCAAAACATTAACCTATGACCCCCCCTCAAGGCCACCACTAACAACATCCTTACCAACAACCACCTCCATGGTCTTGGGAGGGGAATCATCCAAGCCCATTTCCATGTCCTCACTTTCAGAAAGGACAAGCCTCTTAGCTGCCCTGTTACTCTTAGAACCACCCGACTTTCTCTTCTTCGAAGACGTAGTCAAAACCTCTGGAGACACATCCTCCTCCTCTTCATTCCATTCCTCCTCCTCGTCCGAAGAGGAATCTGAGCCCGATGACCTAGAAACATCACTCAAAGTCTTCTCCTTACCCTTAATAGCAGGAGCAAGGAGAAGAGACTTAACATGCTCCATAATTACTAAAATAAGACCTTCATGGAGGACGAGAACCTTCCTATTCATCAAATGAGCGTAAACAGAGACCTCCAAAGACGATAACAAGAAAAAAGGAAAAGAAATGAACAAGCCATGTATAAAATGATTGAGGAGAGTGAAATGATGACTAAGAATAGCAGTAAACCTCCCCTCCAAAGTCATGTAGCGCATAAGCACCTCATCAATACTCGCCCAAATTTTCTTGAGGGATTTTCTCTCATAGTCCCAACTCTCCAATTTAACTAATTTCTTCTTCTCATCATCTTTAAGAAAATGGGCCATCGCCTCCTCATTAATCTTTTTATCCTTGAAGAACTTACGGCCAACCGTCGGCATCCCAGTAACAGTAGCAACCAAATCCTCATTCACCTCCACTTCTAGGCCTTTAACCATGAGCTTGTGGTTATTCCAAAAAGAGACAAATTGTGCTGAGGCATTGGAATCATGCCCATGCAATCTCTCTAAGAACGAAGTGAAATTACCATGGCACATAATATTCCAAAGTTTCTTCTTTTTCCTAATGCCCCCGTAGGAATGCAACTCAATTCTACTTCTATCACCACCCATGGAAAACAACACTAGAACAAGCAAACCCTTGCGAAAAACATTCAACTAAAAGCCAGAGAGAAAGAAAACCCACAAAGATGTGAAACGAAAGAAGGTACTAGAACATAAATGTCGCGTCATATCAACCCATGCCATCATTCCTCAATAAGCTCCTAGATTTATTGAGAAGGATCAATCCCTCCTCCCACAAATGAAAATCATTTAAAATGACAACCTTGTTGGCAAAAAAATTTGCCAACGAGTTTCCTTCTCAGTAGATGTGAGAGATGCGGGTCTCTTCACAAGATCACAACATGATTATAGTATCTTTAATGAGTTGATTTATGTTCCAACTCGAAGGATGATTGCCACACAAATAGGTAATTATGTTTAAAGAATCGCCTTCAACCCATAATTTGGAGTACCCTTTACTGATTGCATACTTGAAACTTATGAACGCAGCCTCCGCCTCTGCACAGTGATTGGTTTGGATTCCCAACAGGAGTGCCACCACACCAAGGAGTCTACCAGCATCATTTCTCAACACCCCCCCACATCCTGCAAGCTTGGGATTTCCCTTCGCTGCCCCATCAAAGTTAACTTTAACCCATCCAAAGGGAGGAGGCTGCCACTTAGTGTTCATTCTATAAATTAAGCTAGATTTATAATTTAAAATAGGAATTGAAGTAATATTCCAATTAGAAACCACCAAGAGATGATAACCATAAAGGCAAGTAGAAGGAACACACCGAGCAGAATAAGAGTTTATTAGAGTGAATTTTTCCAGAATCGCCCGCCATATCTTGACAAAAAGACTATCAACCTTAAGTTTAGAGCCATGAAAGATCCTGTTATTTTGTTCTTTCCATAACCCCCAAGCAATATGTGGAGCCATAAGGTCCCACAACCAATGAAGAGGGGGAGAAGAGGAAGGGAAAATCCACTGATCAAAGATCTTATCAAGAGAATCCAAAAAGACCCATCCATATTGCAGAGACTAAGAAATTTACTCTAAAGAGAAAAAGAATATCCACACCCGAGAAGGATATGGAAATCACTCTCACCATCAGCTTCACAAAGAACACATCTATTAGGAATCACAAACCCTCTCTTGCAAAGGCTATCCTGCGTTAAAACTTTACCTTGCATAAGCAACTAGAAGAAGACATTCACTTTAGGAATCAACTTCTTATTTCATAGCCTCCCCTAGAAAGGAATAGAGGCAGACACTTCCATTGAGCTCATGAGAGTAGAGGCCACCAAAAAAATTCAACTAGCATAGGGGGTCGAAATGGCTCTATCCGATCTAGGAAAAGAGGGGAGTCGAATCTTGCACAAGAAGTCCTTCAGAACCATAAAAAATGGGTCCCAATCCTGAAATTTTTTCCACTCCCCATCATCAAAGTAATCAGCCACCTTAGTCCCAAAAAGGTTTTTGCACAAGAGGATAATAGCCCAAGGAAGCTAATTAAAGGGCTTACACCACACCAAACATATTCCCAAAAAAGAATACAAGAACCATCGCCCAACAACTATTTAACACCCTTAGCAATCAAATTCCTGCTAAGAATAACATTTCTCCAAAAACATGAGCCAAAGGGAATATCCTCCGAAGTCAACAGATTCCAATATCTCTCCAAGCCATACATATACTTATTACTCGCTAGAGAGGCCCACCCAACATCCCCATTCAAGAGCCTCCAAACATTTTTCAACAAAAGAGCCTTATTGAATGATTTTAAATTTTTGATACCAAGATCCCCCCACTTCTTCAGTCTACACACCAAATCCCAAGCCACAAGAGGAATTTTGGCTTTGGTCTCAACACCCGACCAAAGGAACCTTCTCTTTATCTGTTCCATTTTTTCTTCAAACTTGATAGGAATCCTGAAAAGACTCATTGCATACAAGGAAAATTTTGGAGAGTGGAAGAAATAAGTTGAATCTTACCTACCTGACTGAGGAGCACGCCTTTCCAACCTGCCAACTTCTTGCTGAATTTATCCAACAGACCCAACTAGAAGGAATCTGGGATCTTGGAGATACACAAGGGGATCCCCAGATAAGAAGATGAGAGCTCACCTCTATTGCAAGATATGATTCTAGAAAGCTTAAGCTACAAAGCTTCAGGAGTGTTAAGGAAGAAAATTTGACTCTTAGGGAGATTGATCCTCTGACCAAAAGCCTTCTCATAGTCAATCAACGGCCTCTTAACAGCTCTAACTTCCCTAACAAAGGAATCACCCATCATAATAGTGTCATCAAAAAATTGTTGATGAGTAATCGGATCACATCTGGAAGATGGAGAAAGACCCCTCAGAGCACCAGGATGAAGCGCCTTCTAGATATTTCTTCCTAGAGCCTCCACCATCAGAATGAAGAGAAGCGGTGAGATAGGGTGTCCTTGCCTCAGCCCACATGAACTCCAAAAGAAGGGAGAAGGAGAACCATTCACTAGAACAACAAACGAAGGAGTAGAGATAATTTGTTCAACAAGTTGGAGGAACTTCTTATAGAAGCCAAAACAGTCCAAAATACTCAACAGAAATCTCCAGCTCCCCCTATCATAAGCTTTGAGTAGGTCCAACTTCAGGATGAAACCCGGTTTCTTCGAAACATTAATAGAATGAGCAAGCTCATGAACAGTAATAATAGAATCAAGAATTTGACGACCCTTAACAAAACTACTTTGATGCTTAGAGATCAGACTCAACAATCATTTTTGCAATCTGGTAGCAAGCACTTTTGAGAAGATTTTATAAATAGAATTACAAAGGCTAATTAGGCAATACTCACCAAAGCTCTTGGATTTAGCATATTTGGGAATCAATACAATAAAAATCACATTTAGTTCTTTGAGAAGACTTTTGGAGCCAAAGAAATCCTTAGTAGCATTAATCACATCCTCAGAAACAATCTCCCAACATGACAAGAAAAACATAAAAGGAAAACCATCCAGCCCAGGGGCCTTATTACCTTCAAAAGAGAAGACCGCTTCCTTAACTTCCAGGGCCAAAGGAATAGTCGTAATCTCCTTGTTTAGGTTCTCTGATACAAATTTAGTAATAAATTCTAGAGAGGCATCCACACAACTTTGGTCCCAAACCAAATCATCCTTCAAGAGCTGCTCAAAGAAACTAGCAACCACTCTTCTAATAGCCACCTCATCATCCAACAGCAAACCATCAGCCATAATTGAGGAGATACTAATAGACGACTTATGCCTAAGGGAAATGAGATGAAAGAACTTAGAATTACGATCCCCAGACTTCAACCAAATAGCATGAGATCTCTGCCTCTAGAAATCTTCCTCCTTGGCAACAATATCATGCAATTACGCGAGAAGGCCATCCTCCACCAACTGTAAATCCTCTGATAAACCCTTCGATTGGATGGAATGTTGGATATCATCCAAATTCTTAAGAACATAACTTTTAGAATTAAAAATATGACCAAACGACTCTTTGTTCCATTTCTTGAGATTCCTTTTAACAAAATTCAGCTTCTTGGCAACTCTGAACATCGCACAACCATCTATGTTGACTTGCCACCAAATTCTAATACAATCCATAAACCTTGGATCCCTTAACGAGATGGCTTCAAACCAGAAAGGAAATATTCTCTTACCCCCAAGCCTATCAGCAACAAGGGAGATAGGGAAGTGGTCAGATCCACATCTCGTAATGGAAGACAAGGAACAAGCAAAGTACACAAACTAGGAAGCAGAGGTTAAAGCTCTATCCAATCTAACTTGAATATTGTCCACACCAACACACCTATTGGACCAAGCAAAATTAGCTCCAGTCAACTTAACATCAAAAAGATCATTGTCATCAATAAACATTCTTAAATCAAGCCATCTTTCCAGATTGGATTGAGACCCCCCCCACTTTCTCATTGTCACACAAAGGAGTGTTGAAATCTCCCGTAACAAGCCAGGGGAAATCCAAAAAATTCATCCTGAGACTCCCAAGATCATCCCATAATTTTTTCCTGGTTCTCTTTAGGTTAGGAGCACACACATTAGAGATAACCCAAGAGCAAGAATCCCTGAGCCAAATAAACTTAGTCTCCACATGATTGAAACCTTCCGCAACTAGGATGCCTTTAATTAGCTTAGCATTCCAAAATGTGGCAACACCACCCAAATATCCCTCTAAGCTAACCCCATGGAAATGACAGTACTTAAAGAATAGATTCTTCAAAGCTTCCAACTTATCAATCTGCATTTTCATCTCTTGGATCAAAAAAATGTTTGGCTTATGGTCCCGAACTAGGTTCTTCAGGAGGTCCTATTTGTGCAAGTTATTCAACCCCCTGATGCTCCATGAAATAATCTTCATTTGTAGGAGGAGGGAGTGCCCTTAGAGCACATATCAAAGAGGGTTTTCTTAACCCCCTCAATAATATCCCGCTATCTCTCCCTCTCCCTACTCTTATGCAGGGAAGGTATACCTTGACCCTTCGATTTAGACCCGCAATCCACTTTCTACATTCTCATGGTAATGCCTTTGTGAGGATGAGGGGGGAGAGAAGTAGAGTACTTATTCCTCCTACCTCTCACCTAGGTGAAACCATCTTCATCTTTGCTCCCGGTATCAGCCACCACCAAAGCACCATCACTTACCAATGACACAAAATCATTAGGCTAAGGGGAAGGTGGAGAAACAACAGGCTCCATCACAGACCTTTTTGGGGAGCACAAATTATCTGAGACATGGTCCACATCCTAAGTTAAAGACTGGCCTATAGCCACCTCCACAAAATTCTTAGGATCCTTTCCTATCTCATTAGGAAAGACAAAATGATTGTCAATGTTAACTTCACCCTCCATACCATTACCAATAGCTGAATCACCTTGGATCTCTTTAGGTTCCTCACCCTCCATACTGTTGTGTAGTCTCACAACACGCCCCATTTTTCCCCTTCTTGGGAAAATGTGAACCCCCTCTTTTCTTTCTTTTCCTTTTGTTTTGTTGTTTTTGCTCACTTTGGTGTTGTTTTTCTTGGTGCTTGGCCGGTTGCTAGTTGTCCTCTCAGTTTCACTTGGCCTCTTTGTATGATCCCCTTTTTCTTCCTGGTGTTTCAGTATTTTGGTATGCTCTTAATGTTTAATTCTATTACTGGACATCAGAATTCTATAATCCTACGTGAGCCGAAAGACTTTGTATCTTCAAAATAACTCTAGTTTCACCAGGTATTTCATTAATTGAATTTTATAAACCCGGTAATTTTTCCTTTTTACTAGAGTCTGGTGCTTTCTTTGAAGTACAAGTCAAAAACCAGAAAGTCTGCTTTGAAATTTCATCAAGTATATTTTTTCAATTTCAGTTTCCGGTCTTTCTCTTGTTCCGGTTTTTTTTCCCTTTTTTTTTCTCTTTTCCAAGAAGTATTTTCCTGGATCTCAGTGTTATGTGACTCTCTTTTAAAGGCATTATCAAAAGCCTCAACTCCGATGGTCATCATTAATTGCATATCTTTAATGGCATATACCTTGTATAGAGTCAAGGTGACATATAATTGCCACGTATAATCACCACGTTGTCTTTCTTCTCAAATAGCGAGCCAACTATGAAATCTAGGTGTTCATAATTTGAACTATGTAATGATTACACCTTTATTATAGGAATTAATGTGAAATAATAGGTAATTAATGAAGGTGGTGAACTACTTATGTATTTGGAATCACCTCAAGCGTGCAATTGCTTTTACAACACTTCACTTCGTGTCATATTGCAAATTTGCTAAAGACATTGAATTCACGAAGCTACTTTGGTGCGCAAAGAGAGGTAAAATTTCAAGAAACTAAGTCACGGCTACCAAGGGTTTTGAAGTTGTATTTTGAAGAATCACCATTTTTAACTAGAACCTGGTCTGTTCCAAATAACTTATTTATTGATAAGAGTTTCTCAAGTTAGAAATCTTTGATTATGGTATTTCCTCATTTTAAAATTGGAATGTTAATTTTTTTCCCTGAGTTGTTAAATTTGATCAAAGAATGAATTGAGAATTTTATGAAACATAAATTTTGGTTAAATTTAACCCTAACTCACACACATAGACAAATATTTTAAAATTTCCAGAGCGCATCATATCCAAAATGAGCACTTTTGACGCAAGAGCAGAAGATGAATTCAAGTACTGCAATTCACAGGAAGTACCCATTAATGTGGTGGTCACAGATACCCACATGGGATGGTCTTCTGACATTGAAATTCGTTCACAGCTGCTGCAAGAGAATGCTACCCAATGCACCAAAAATGTCATATCCAATGGGATACTTCCTATAGGAGGGTTTCCACAAGCAATGGAAGCTCCAGAATTAGTCATGCAATGCATAAACTATTATAATCCAGCCAAAAGGATTGTTGAAAAGGAAGGAAGAACTTATGCAGACTTGTCTCAGAAAGGAATTATGTGTATATTTGGTCTCCCCTCCTACACACATATGTTCAATGTTGACCTAAAAAACAAGGCCAAGACATATCAGAGCATTGAAGAGCGTAACAGAGAAATTATGAGCACATAATGGTACCAACAACCAATCACACCACAGACCAAGGTAATTCAGAGATCTATGTTTAAAATAGAGATACAAGACATAATAACTTTGCCGAGCAGAGTAGCTAGTTTGAGAGATGAAAGAAAATTTGAACCCTGGATGTTTGTGATAATATCTCCAATGATAGAAGGTCCTGTAGAGTTGCATTGGGGAAAATTGATAAGTGGCAGGCTACATGAAGAGATTACTACATTCCCCGAGACTAGATGCTTCTACATGTCATCATATGTTATTTACTTCTGTGCTATAAGAGCCAGTAAATAAGTATTAAAACAGATTGGTACTCTAGGCACACAAGTTGGCAATAGTTTGATATATGCACATTTACCGCAAATCACTATTCATGGGTATAAAGGTGATTACATAAAAGTTAATGATTTGTTCTCCATGAAACTGGTGAGAACAATGGAAGGTGACAAATCTAACAGATTATCCCTGGAAGCACAGAGTGTCATTTGGCCTATGGGAGGCTGGTACATCCATTTCCCAACTTACTCCTACATTAGACTGGAGGGATTTTCCTGACTCCCATTCATGCTGCCCAAGTATCCTACAAATAAAATTGTCTTATTGGAATTAGTGAGATAGTTAAAACTGTCTCAGGCTTTCTATAGCCATGCTAGCAAGAAGGCCTCTTTTAAATTTCCTATCACAATAGGAAATTAAAAGTGCGGTGCAATCAAAGTAACTGATCTATGTTAGGAGGAACTGAGGACCTACCATTTTGAAGAATTTCCACTCTAGAGTGTGTATTATGATATTGAAGGAAATATTGCTAGAAGTATAGCTATTTTTCATGCTCATGTACCTCATTTAGAGGATTATTGGCTTAACTGTGAAGATGAGCACATGGACAGAAGAAAAAGTATGAAAGAATGACTTTAGAGTTTGATCGAATGCTCAAGCTCTATGACATCCCAGACCAATTGGAAGAAGATGATGGTCAGGTGTTGAATCAGTTTTACAATGATGACAAGGTATATGATAAACCCATTTCGGACCCAGGTGTTGATGACGAAGACATGACATCAATTGATGACTTCACTAGGCCAGTCCTAAGGTATACTCAACACTAGATTGATGATTTTTGCAAAAGTTTAAGAGAAAGAGGAATTGAACCCATCTACTCAGAAGATAAAAGAAGAAAACAAAGAGATGAAACTGCTTTTGAAAGTGGAGAGCCTACAAAGAAGAAAAGAAAGACTAGTAAGGTTACTTCAGGTGTTAGAATTGAAGAAAGAACCCCTGAAGCAATAAGACAGGAAGTTCCCATGAAATTATCAAAAAAATAGAAAGATGCAGAGACAGGTAAGACAAATCAAAAGAAAGACCTAAAGGTGCATCTTCTTCTACAACCAGACCCAAAACTAGAATAACTATTGATGAAGGAACAAGAATAACAGGAAATGTCGATACAAAAACCAGGTATGCATCTCAAAGAGTTGTAGCATTATTCACTTCTCCCCCTTCTGTTAATATGGCCAGTATGAAGCAAGCACTGGGTAGGACTCCTGTGGCTTTTGAGGAAATCTCTAAGGAAGATGAGGCCATAATCAAGGAACAAGTAGATAGATAGGGTGCTATGTGGGAGAAGGTAAAGGAAAAGAAATCCAAAGACAAGCCCATAGTACACCCAGTGATAGAAGAAATTCAGGATACAGGATCTAACCCCATAAATATTTAAGAAGAAGAATTTATTCAAGGGACGCTCGTCTTAGAGGTAGGTAATCCTAGTGTGCTTGAAATGGAAATAGGGGAAGGTGGAGAGAAAAATCCTGTTGATGAGAGAGTTGTTGAAGACACTCTTGATTCTCAATTTTCTTTTGAGAATGTGCAAAATGTTAATGAACACTCACAGGTCTTTGAAGAATCAAATTAAGGTCATGTTGAAACTAAAATTAAAACTGAAACTCCAGAAGAAGAAGCTACACAATTCACAAGAGATGGAACTGAAAATGAAGAGAATCCTAGTGTAGCTATAAATGAAGAAGATAAGATTCAGAGAGAAGAACTAGGAAATCTGGATAGACAGGAAAATATAAGTCTCCAAATAGAGGAGGCGGTGCTAAATCCTACCAATCCCGAGTCTATGTCAGATGTTGCTAAAGAAATTCCCATTTAAGAAAACATGGAAAGTCAAAGAGTAGAAATTCCATAATCAAGTAATAGACAGAAACAAGAAAAAGTTACAGAGGTACAACAAGATGATGATACACCTAATTGGTTAATCAGGGAATTAGCTTCACCAATGGAAGTAGAAATATTACCTCTGAATCTCAATAATTTCATACATGAAGTACTCCTAAACCTAGGCGCAGAGAAAGGGAAAAATATGTCATTCAGAGGAATGCAAATGGTAATAGAACTATCCAAATAGCTACTCCAACAAATGACAAAGATAGACATGAGATAACACCTAAGGATTATAAAATCACAAGTATTAATCTTGGACACTCATCTTGGCAACAAGAACTAGAAGAAATAAAAGTGAATTTAAATGCTACTATTGCTAGAGTACAAAAATATAAACAGGAGAAAAGAGAATTGAAAGAACCAGTTGCTACCTTGGAGAATTTTATCAATTCATTGGATTTATTTGGTCAAGAACAAGCTGAACTGCCTCAACATTTGGTCCTAATGTCACAAGAGCAGGTAGATGCCATTGTTGTTGTTCGTCATAAAGTGAATGTGTTTGAAGAATGGATTGAATATTGGATAAAGTAGGGAGATGAATTTATTACAAATTCAATAAGAATGTACAAGGAAGCATACCACCATTGAGAGAAATTGAAGAGATTTGAAGATGAATGTAGACTTCGCTAGGAGCAAGTCATTGATGAAAGGTGAGATATGGAAATTCTCATGCAGACAGATATCCAAGAGTTAATACAAAATAATATAATATCATAACCTGAAATTTCATTGTCAGGAAAGTGGAAGAAGCAGTTGAAATGGGAAGGTGACATGTTGGTACAATGTATTGAAGGATTTGAAAAAGTCACCATTGAGTGCAGAAGATTGATGAGAGAAAATCGAGAATTTATTGAAGTATTGTCACGTCAAGGCTTTGATCCCCAAACATTAGGGCAGGACGGGAAGGAAGCTAAAGCTTTTAAGGAATGGATAGAAAGGATAAATAGAGATCTTGTTCAATTGTTGACGAGGGAGGTCATTGATGAAATAATGTTAGTGTAATTAATATTTAATTACGCTTGCATAAGTTTACTTAGGCTTTATTTAATTCCTAAGTTTTAGGCTTTCATCTTTATCTTATCGAGCTATCTTGTTGCTCAAGATAAGATTAGGTTTAAGTATCTTTGCTTTTATAAAGCAAATTATCTCTTGTAATTATTTGGTACTTCAAATATATCAAATTGCATGTTTTTATGCAAATCTCTGCTTTTTCATTTTTCTCTTCTGTGGAAGGTCATTTTTCTAGTTTGCAATCAGATCTTGGTTTCTAACATGGTATCAGAGCCTCGATTTGTAGCCCCTTCTCACCATTTTCAGAGGAACACAGTGCAAAGCTCGTTTGAGGTCCCTCGAGGGTTTCAATCCTTGAGCATCATTATGCAGCGTCTTGGATCAGATCAGGGTTTTCCATTGGATTCAGAGTGCTAGAAAAAGTCAGAAATGACTTTTATTTCATTGATTTTCATCACTGTTTGCCAGATCTGCGAGGGTTGTAAGATCGGTGATTTTTTTGATAGATCTGGGGGTCCCCTGATTTTCGGAGCACTTTGGGCCCAAACGGACCTCGCTGTTGGATTGGCAGCGCCCAAAAACCCCCATTTTCATATAAAGTTTGTCTGATTTGGACACTATCATCCGGAGAGGCAAAAAAAATTTACCCGAGGGTCGTACGGCCCCCAGGCATGCTTCACGCCGCACCGCACCGCCGGGTCTCCACCACCACCGGCGGACTCCACCAAACCGCCGCTAGGACTTTAGCTCCTGTGGGCTTTATCTCTGCAAACTAGGGTCTTATGGTGACCGAGTGCCTAGCTGCAGCTCCCACCGGGATTTTAGCCCCAGCCCTGGTCACGTGGGTGACCAGGGGCCGTGCAGAAGCCCCCTAGCCGCCAGCCCCCTGGTCCGCCCAGGGGACCAGGGGCCGAATTTTTTCAGCCCCTGAGGGCTTAGTGGAGCCATATTGGGCAGTTTTGGACCAGTTTCACCAAATGGGCATAACTTTCTCATACGGCAACGTTTTTTTGCAAACAAGATATCGCCGGAAAGCTGTTTCTGAGCTCTACATAATGGTGATGGTGAGATTTTCTGGTTTTTCTTTTTTGATGCTTTTTTCAGCCTCGGAAGTCTGATGTTTCCTTTTTCACTCCGGGAGACGTATCTTGTGACTCACTTATCCTTTTTTTCATGATTTTCACGGCGTCAAAAAGCTGGTTTCAGCCTCTATGTAGATCTTAGGTCATTTACAACATATGTTTACCTTATTTTATGCATGCATTCATTTTTGTTTCGTGTGCTAGGTTTACATTTTCTCTCATGTTTCTGTAGTTTTGCATTATCTCCTTATGCAATCATTGGGTATTGTAATAACGAACTGATATAAAATTCCATTAAGGGGGGTTCTTGCATCCATCTTTCATGATTGGTGACAACTCGCATGAGTTTGTCTAGTTTCCTGTTGTCTCCTTCTAGCTTCTTTCTTGCTTAACTGGACACATTGTTGGTTTGCTTCGGTTCACACTTCACATTGGGATTTTATAGTTCTTGATCCACATTGGTTCAGATCTTTCTCATTTAAGGGCCATGTTTTTATGGTTAATGTCCATAATCTTGATGGTACTTGTCCTATGGGCAGTTTTAGTTTCAGTTTGGCATTGGCTTCGTGAGACACAACTTCCAGATTTTTCATCATTATGGGTCCATTCATCATTTCATCTACTATTGCTTACAGATTCCAGAGTTGATCCAGTATGTGAGTTTCTAGTGTTCCTTGGCATCGGGTCTACTGTTGCATTTGTGATTCCGATTGGTATCTTGCAAACAAAACTATCTTTCCTTGCTTGTCAGATTTGGGGTTCCAGTGTTGCTTCATCAGAGTTCTTCCAGTGCTTCTTCATAGCAGTTCATCTCTCTGAAGGGGGGGTTTTTCCCACTGAGTTTCCTCTCTCTTTACATTTGTACATGAGTACCTGATCAGGCCTTGTTGCCAGGACTCATATTTGCATAATAATTTGCTTCTCCCTAAGTTGCACTTATGGGGGGGTGTTAGTGTAATTAATATTTAATTACGCTTGCATAAGTTTACTTAGGCTTTATTTAATTCCTAAGTTTTAGGCTTTCATCTTTATCTTATTGAGCTATCTTGTTGCTCAAGATAAGATTAGGTTTAGGTGTCTTTGCTTTTATAAAGCAAATTATCTCTTGTAATTATTGGTCTTTTTGAATATATCAAATTGCATGTTTTTATGCAAAGCTTCTGGTTTTTCGTTTTCCTCTTCAGTGGAAGGTCTATTTTGGTTTGCAATCAGATCTTGGTTTTCTAACAAATAATACAGTGCATAAATATTATAGCTAAATATGAAGTAGACAAAGCACATAAAAATGATATCATACTTCAAGTGACTGAAGAATATACCAGGCTCAAGCTTACTTGGAAAGCAATACGAAGGATTTCAAAGGAATGCATGTTCAAATATTAAGAGCTTTCTGAGGATACCAATCAAAGAAAGGAGGAAGCCCGAAACCGAAGCCATAAGTGAATATGGAAAGAATCAGATACCGGATACCAGAAGTGTTATGGAATTTATTTGTTGTGTTAATTTGTAGGTTGATCTTGGTCCTGGTAGGTTTTTTCATTCTAGTATTTCAAAAGAAGCTTGTAGTCTTGATGGAGATAAATTTTTCATTCTGAAGTATGGAGAAAAGCGTTGTTGTGGACAAAGTCAAATCTTTGAGTTATTCTAGAATATTCTTGATGACAGTTGACACATGCCACGTGGCACATTTTAATTTGTTGTTTATGTTTTCTTTGAGATACTTTAAAGTTGAACTTCTGAGTGCCTTGTTTCTATAAAAGGCCATCTCCTCCCACATTTTTATTTTAAGTTCAAAATTTGTGGATGTCGGAGGAGGAAAAATTTGTTTTAAGTTTTGTTCTTTTTTCCTATTTTTTGAACCATTCCGGCGTAAAACTTTGTATGCACGTAGACATTAATTGATTCAGAGCTTTATGGATAGCTACCTATCTAAGTATCTTTTGTAGTTGGTTTTGTAAGTTCAGTTGAACAAGACTGTATGTTGCGCCATTTAAGGGTGCATACAGAACCTATTCGGTGTCCATAAACGAAACCCCCTCTTTAAAAGCTTGCACCATTTTATATGTAGCTATGAAGCAATCTGGTGAAATATAAAGCGGTTTGCTCTATTTTGATTAATTCTTTGGCGCATCCATGGAGAATAACCAAGAGAAACTTTTATTTTTCAATATTTTTATGTTTTACTTTAGATTAGATGTTTAATATTTTGAAAATGTTCCAAAAAAGAAATATAAGTGAATGGAAATAGTTTTGTTGAAAATCTTTTATTTTCCATCGAATTGCTAAATGCTTAATGCTAAATTTACTTAAGTGATAGCAAGAATTTGTGTTATTCATGAAATATTATGTTGAATCTTTTGATTTCATGATGTCATTTGATGATAAAATGAAGTTTTATGTGAAATGTTAGTAATTCTTGGCAAAGCTAGAAATAATCATAGTCCCCTTGGAATTAACAGCAAATTATCACATCTTTACCCGAGAGCGACCCTAGTGCAATCATGACCTAGTTATCGAAGACTTGGGATTAAACGGAAGTTAATCTTTGCTCTGTGAATGCAAAATTCTCTCTTAGGTTGTCTTTGTTTCATATCTTTCAAGAAGGATAGGCTCTTCATGGTCTTTTCTATGGAGATTTTTTTTTTATCTGTTTACTGCGAGTAAAACTGTCGTCAACAGGAACTAGCGCTAGAAGGAGGGCCTATTGTTGTTATTTTTGGTTTTGTTAGGTCTTAAGCTAGATTTCCATAGAACCACTAGATCATAGTCTAGTGATCCTCAGGTGACCTTAGTTGAGCTTAGTGGTGGAACATCGTCTAGACCTCAAAAGTCTACAAGTTCAAGTGCAAGTCCAAAGATTTCAACCATTGTTACACCATCACCTCCTATAGTGATGGCATTCTTTAATGTGGAATCACCGATTTAATTTTCCGTATATAATGATTTACCGAAGAATCCTGACAAGTTGTTTCCTAAGTATTATTTTCACAAAGATGTTGAAGAACATATCAATATATTCAAAGATACATGTTTTCAAACAAGAATTCAACATGAAGATGTTGTGTGTCGATTGTTCCCATATACTTTGAGTGATGAATTTTACCAGTGGTATATTAGTTTGCCTCGTAATTCCATCAGATCATGGCAAGACATGGAAACTCAATTTTTAGCTAGATTTAGAACACCTACTGATCTTGCCTTGTTATATCATCAATTCACTCAAATAAAGAGGTTCGAGGGAGAACCTATAACCACTTTTAACGACAGATTTCAAAAGGCTTATTCTAGGTTACAAGCACTTTATGTAGTGGATAATTTTTCTACTATCACAGTTTATTATACAGTAATAGATCCTTTGACTGCTATGTTTGTGAAGCGAAGAGCTAATCCTCCCACTACTCTACCAAAATCATATGTTGAAGCCGTAAGTGTGAATTTAGAAATGAAACATCTTGGAAATGGATCGTCTGCGAATGGCAGAAACAAATTAAGTATTTACCCTACCCCAAATGTGAATGGAGTCCCTATAGTTCATCCCATGACTCCTAAAGTTTATCCTCCAGTGGTCCAGAATGGGACATTTCCTCAAAATACTCTTTTTCAACCAGGAAATAGTCAAGCTTTAGTCCCTCATCCTAGTCCAGCTATTACAGAGCTACGTCCTAATGGAAATTCTTTTTTCTCACAAACTTAAGAAAATCAAAATGTCAAAATTTCTGAGGAAAAAGAGGACATGAAAGAAGTTACAACTCAACTCAAAAGATTGACTACAGAATTTACACAATTAAGAAATCAAAATTTCTATTCTCAAAACAATAATTCAAATTCTAAAAATCGAATGTATAACACTCCTAGGCCATCTAGACCATGGTATACACGCCCTAATAATGGGGGAGTGTCAACACCTTTAGATAATCCTTATTCAACTGATGAAAAGTTTACATCAAAAGTGAACTTAGTTGATCTTGCAATGAAAAATTGGTGTAGGATTCATAATACAAATGCTCATTCTGAAGTGGATTGTTCACAATTCAAAATCGCTTCAGATATTTTCCTTGCTGCTACTCATTATAATGAGCATTGTGACTCTCAACCTCCTAAAGGAAATGAATTAGTTCCAGTAGGATATGACTCTTCCTTAGTCCTGGAAAGTTATGAACGTTTCAAATTACCTTCAACTATCACAATTCATGCTCATAGATATGAAGGTGATGATTCAACTATGACTTTGGAGACATACACTTTCCCTTATTAGGATGAAAATGAGCCTATGGAAGAAATGGATGAAATACATGCTTTTCAACAATATCAGAAGGGACATGATTACAACACGAGGAATAACATTAACAGTGGAGGTAAATTCAATGGGCCTTTAACAACGTACATCCCTCCGAATAACTTGAATACTCCACCTGATGACAAATCAAGCAATAATCTCGGGTTACCTAAAGTGACCTCTCATTACAATTCATCAAATGTTTCAAAAGGTGAAAAGATTGATTCCGCTGATCAAAACAATTTGACTAATTACTTAGCGGAAGAAATCAAGAAAGTAAAGATTATCCTTTCTTTATTAGAATTGCTTAAAACACCTATGATCAAGAAAGCTTTCTTAAATACTTTGGAATATTTTCCCAAAGAAAGAAAATCCAAGGACGTTCAAGTGAAATATAGTCAAGCTAAAGTGAAAGATAAGATCGTTCCCATAGTTGACACACAAGTAGCCTTTTATAAAGGAAAGCTAGAGTCCTCGCCATTTTTGCTCACTTTGAGAATATTTGGTAAGAACCTTCATAATTGCTTAGTAGACTCTGGAGCTTCTACTAACATGATGTCGTTATCCATATGTCAAATATTGGGGTTAACTCCTGCAAATTATTTGAAGAAAGTCACTCAACTTGACAAGACAGAGGTAAATGTGATAGGAGAGTTGACTAATATCCTCATGCAATTAGCTTCTAACCCTAGAATCCAATATTACATTGACATTCAAGTCCTGGAAATACCTTATACTTATGGTATGCTTTTAAGTAGAGAATGGTCTAAAAGGTTAAATGGATACATGTCTATTGACTTCTCACACATGTGGTTACCATATAAAGGAGTGCCTAATCAAATCAAGATTGAAAGAGAACCTCGTATGAAATACATGATCACAAATTACAGTAAAAAAAATGAAGTTCTATATATCGATGTAGAACCAGGAGTTTATAAAGTACACAATTTAGGAGTTAAAATTGAAGAAGTTTTCACTTGTGATGTTGAGAAATCTAACGAGTTAATTCCTGGAATAGATGTTTTAATTGAATCAGATTGTGACTCCTTTGAGGAGGAGAATAATCCTTATGATAAATTTCAAAAGAGTATTATTGTAAAATCTCAAGAGAATAATAAAAGTAAAATTTCACTAAAAAGTTTGTTATTGCAGGACTGGTGTCGATTGCATAATGTTGCACATTCAGAGAGAAACTATATGATGTTTCTGGAGGTAATCCGCAAAATTGAGAGCTGATATTGTCTAGGACATAATGATGTCGCAAGAATTGAACCGTAAATGCATAAAAACAAAGATCAAAACATACAGAATGAAAAGATTTGTACGACGACATCGAAAAATGGTAAAATATTGAATACAGATGATCAAGCTTGGATTCTCAAATTTGATGGATCAAAATTAAAACAAGGAATTGGAATTGGAATGGAACTTATCAACCCGCAAGGTAAGTCCTTTCTTGTTGCATATCGATTGCAATTTCAATGTACTAACAATGTGGCAGAATACGAAGCTCTTATACATGGCTTGATCCTGACAATCAAGAAAAGGGTCAGAATCCTCAAAGTGTTTGGTGATTCAGAATTGGTAGTTAAACAAGTCTGAAAGCAATATATGCCACTACAAAAGATTATCTAATTATCGACACTGAGTGTGGGACCTGATTGAAGAGTTCGATGCATTTAATATTACTCATATCCCAAGAATATTTAATCAGAGAGTTGATGCTCTGGATATTGTTGCTAGTACTTTGGAACCTTTAGAGACTTCAGATTTGAAAAGATTCACAGTTGAATTGGTGCAATTACCTTCAGTTCCTGATAATGTTACTAATCTACAAGTGTTTGAAGATGACAGGAACATATTGGAATTCATTACTAATTCCGGTATTTTCAAAGCACAAATTATTGAGATAGATTGCCCTGATAGCAAAATTCAAGATGAAGAATTGACTCAAGTCAAAGATAATAATATTCCGAAAGGAATAATTGAGTTAGAACGATTGTTTGACATTGATTAGATATTCAGACAGGAAGATTTACCTCAAAGTGAAGGAGGATTATCTGAGTTATATAATTTGAATACTGAAGAAGATCCTAAGAATATACTCATAGGGAAGGTTTGTACTGAAGAAGAGAAAAGAAATATTGCTCAAGCACTTAAAGATTATTGTAAATCCATAGCATGGACATATGAAGATCTGAAAACGTATGACACTTCCATCATTACGCATACTATACCATTGAAGCCTGATGCAAAACCTTTCCAATAGAAACAACATCCAGTCAATGCACTTTAGGAAGTTCAAAAATTGTTGTCAGCCAAGATAATTTTTCCAATTAGACATTCAACTTGGGTGGCGAATTTAGTCCCTGTAAGGAAAAATAATGGAGACATATGATTGTGAGTAGATTCCCATAATCTCAACAGAGCATTTGTAAAAGACAATTATCCACTACCCTCACTCGAAGAAGTATTACAGATAGTCAATGGTTCGCAAATGATGTCCTTTTTGGATGGATTTTCGGGATACAATCAAGTAATGGTAGCAAGGGAGAATCAGATGAAAACAACTTTCACTACTAAGTGGGAGAATTTTCTTACAGAAGGATGTCGTTTGGATTGATAAATGCTGGAGCTACATTCCAAAGAGCCATGGACTATGCTTTTCGAGAAGTGATAGGAAAATGCATCATCATTTACATGGATGACCTTACAGTATTTTCTAAAGATAGAAGTTTGAGATCTCAGAGCAATATTATAGAAGTGTGAAACTTATGGAGTTTCCCTAAATCCTAAAAAATGTATTTTTGGGGTAATTGAAGGAAATTTATTGGGACATATCATTTCTAAACATGGTATTTCAATCGACCCAGACAGAGTGAACGCATTACTCAAATTACAGCCCCCGGGAAGTAGAAAAGAATTGAAGTCATATTTCGGTAAAATTAACTTTGTTCAAAAATTTACTACAAGATTTGTTGAAATAGTGAAGCCACTCAATGATATGTTAAAGAAATATTCCAAAATAGAATAGATGAATGAAGCCAAGATCTCCTTTGATACTATAAAGACTGCAACTATAGAAGCACTAGTACTAGTAAGTCCAGATTATGTTAAACCTTTTTATATTTACTCATTTGCTTCTGGTCATACTTGTGTTGCATTATTAACATAGAAAGGAAAAAATAAATAAGAAAAACCAATTGATTTTATGAGCGCTCCATTCAAGGAAGCATAATTGAGATACACAGATGTTGAAAAACAAGCCTTTGCTTTCTTCAAAGACGTACGCAAGTTCAAACATTATATCCTCAGGAGTATAGTTGAAGCTATTGTCCCATATTCGGCTGTCAAAATGTTGTTGACACAAAGTGAGCTTGGAGAAAAGAGAGCTAAATGGGTTACCATATTACAAGAATATGATTTAGACATCATACCCATGAGGTTGGTCTGGGGACAAGATTTGGTTAAATCTATTGCAGAAATAGATCCTCAAATTTCAAGTCAACACTACATGTTGGATGAAAAAGATCAAGAAGACTGGTACTTAGACATTTGGCATTATTTGGTCAGCCATACTTGCCCTGATCATATGCAAAGAAATCAAAGAAGAGCCCTTAAGATAAAATCACAGAGTTATATGATTAAGGGAGGGGTTCTATTTAAAAGAAATCATGAAGGAATCTATTTAAGATGTTTAAATATAATAGAAGTTGATAAAGTGTTGCAGGAACTACATGATAGATTTGGAACATCTCATGGAGCACCTTTGGCTACTACACACCTTATTTTGAGAGTGGGATACTACTGGCCCAATATTTTTAAAGATACTTAGGAACATGTTAAACACTGTCATACATGTCAAACAATGTCAGATAAAGGAAGATTCAATGCTCAACCGCTACAGTCGGTGATGGAGATGCATCCCTTTTCACAATGGGGGTTAGCCTTTATTGGAAATATTAATCCTCCATCCTCAACTAGACGTAGATTCATATTAACCACTACAGACTACTGTACTCGATGAACATAGGCATGCCTCAACAAACAATGCACTACCGATGTAGTCATCAAATTTTTGGAAGAAAACATTATCACCACGTTTGGAACTCCGTACGCATTGGTATGTGATAATGGCCCTAATTTTGCTTTATTAAAATTTTCTAATTGGGCATTTGAATATGGCATAACATTAAATTTTTTGTCTAATTATTATCCACAGGGAAATGGATTAGCTGAATCATCAAATAAGAATTTGTTGGATATAATTAAAAAATTGATTGAAAATAACCCTAGGGAATGGCATTCTTTGCTAAGGTTCGCCCTTTGGGTAGATTGTACTAGGATGAAAGCTGCATTAGGGAATTATCCTTATCATTTGGTCTATGGGGTAGATCCTATTCTCCCAATAAACATAAAAATCCCTACCTGGCAGTTTGCACAAGAATATATTGGATTAGATCATCAAACTGAAGCTCGATTGTTGCAATTGATGCATTTAGATGAGAAACGAACACAAGCTATAGATCATTTTGCTAAACATCAATCCATAGTGAAAAGATGGTTTGATAAGCGTTCCAAATTAAAGACTTTCATAATATCCGATTTGGTCCTATATTGGAATAAAGCTCATGAACGTAAAAATGAACATGGTAAGTTTAACAAATCATGGGTAGGCCCATACCAAATTTCTGAAATCTTGGGTGATAGCACTTATAAAATAAAGTCCTTGACTGGTGAAGATATCCCATTACCTATGAATGGGCAGTTTCTAAAGCATTATTTTCAGTCATGAGTAAATAGGGTTTTGTAAATAGATTTTGTAAATAGTTTTTTTGTGTGTTTGTTTTTGTTTGCTTTTTTTTTTGGTTTGTTTGTGTTTGTTTTTTTGTGTGTTTGTTTTTGTAAATAGTCATTGATTAGCAACTTTTGAAGGTTTACAAGTCAATAGAATGTCAACTCCATAACTTTAATCTCTATTCCGACCGGAATTAGTTTTCCATTTATAAATTGTTCGAGAACTGTTCAATTTTATGTACTTTGATTAGCATGACTTATTCAGTTGATGTTGAGCTATAAACAGACACATTTAAATCATTCTATTGAAATTTCGGATAGCAGTTGTTTGCATTAATTGAAAAATCAAAAGACTACCTTTTCTACCACTGTAATTCCCAACCTAATAGTGGTGCTTCAATGCTTGCAAGTTGATAAATGAGCTATTATTGCAATATCAAAAGTGAAAAATGAGCTATCATTGCTATATCTTTAAAAAAAAAAGTGATATCAACTCTTTAGGTTATCCAAATAACTCTACCAGGGCTATGGACGCTTGACTGGCAGTACAACTATGTTTGGGGGGAATTACAGAGATAACCTTGTTGGGGCTATGGACGCTTGATTGGCAACAAGGCTCTATCCTTGGTTGGCTTAAAATGAATTGTCATATTATGTAGATTAATGCAAACAACTAATATTTCTAAGTTTACTGTAGCGGAAATAATTAGTTGCGCACACATGAGCTCAATAATACTTAATTGTGCATGCTAACCGAAGTAAGATTTGGATATGGAATAGACTCCCATGATTTATAATTAGAATACTAAAGAAAGTTGGGACATTGATGTTAGATCTAGAATTGACTTTCTACTATTTTTGTTTAGTTTTATTGGTTGCTAGTTGTTGTGCAGTCTCACAACATAGCCCATTTTCTCCCTTCTTGGCAAAATGTGGACCCCCTCTTTTCTTTCTTTGCCTTTTGTTTTGTTGTTTTTGCTCGCTTCGGCATTTTTTTTCTTGGTGCTTGGTTGGTTGTTGGTTGTCCTCTTAGTTTCACTTGGCCTCTTTGTATGATCCCCTTTTTCTTCCCGGTCTTTCAGTGTTTTGGTATGCTCTTAATGCTTAATTCTATTACCAGACACCGAAATTTTGTAATCCTACGTGAGTCGCAAGAGTTTTTATCTTCAAAATAACTCTAGTTCCGCTCGGTATTTCATTGATTGAATTTTATAAACTCAGTAATTTTTCCTTTTTACCAGAGTCCAGTGCTTTATTGTTTCTTTGAAGTAAAAGTTGGAAACTGGAAAGTCTGCTTTGAAATTTTGTCAAGTATATTTTTTGAATTTCGGTTTCTGGTCTTTCTCTTGTTTCGGTTTTTTTTTCCCCATTTTTTTTCTCTTTTCCAAGAAGTATTTTCTTGGATCCCAGTGTTATGTGACTCTCTTTCAAAGGCATTATCAAAAGCCTCAACTCCGATGGTCATCATTAATTGCATATCTTTAATGGCGTATACCTTGTATAGAATCAATGTGACATATAATTGCCACATATAATCACCATGTTGTCTTTCTTCTCAAATAGCGAGCCAGCTCAGAAATCTAGGTGTTCATAATTTGAACCATAATCTGTAATGATTACACCTTTATTCTAGGAATTCATGCGAAATAACAAGTAATTAATGAAGGTGGCGAACTACTTATGTACTTGTCATCACCTCGAGCATGCAATTTCTTTTACAACACTCCACTTCACGTCATATTGCAAATATGCTAAAGACATTGAATTCACGAAGCTACTTTGGAGCGCAACGAGAGGTAAAATTTAGAGAAACTAAGTCGCGACTACCAAGGGTTTTGAAGTTGTATTCTAAAGAATCACCATTTTTAACTAGAACCTGGTATGTTTCGAATAAATTATTTATTGATAAGAGTTTCTCAAGTTAGAAATCTTTGATTATGGTATTTCCTCATTTTGAAATTGGAATGTTAATTTTTTTCCCTGAGTTGTTAAATTTGATCAAAGAATGAATTGAGAATTTTATGAAACATAAATTTTGGTTAAATTTAACCCTAACTCGCACACATAGAAAAATATTTTAAAATTTGCAGAGCACATCATATCCAAAATGAGAACTTCTGACTCAAGAGCAGAAGATGAATTCAAGTACTGCAATTCACAAGCAGTACCCATTAATGTGGTGGTCACAGATACCCACATGGGATGATCTTCTGACATTGAAATATGTTCATGGCTACTGCAAGAGAATGCTACCCAATGCACCAAAAATGTTGTATCCAATGGGCTACTTCCTGCAGGAGGGTTTCCACCAACAATGGAAGCTCAAGAATTAGTCATGCAATGCATAAACTATTATAATCCAGCCAAAAGGATTGTTGAAAAGGAAGGAAGAACTTATGCAGAATTGTCTCAAAAAGGAATTATGTGTACATTTGGTCTCCCCTCCTACACACAGATGCTCAATGTCGACCTGAAAGCCAAGGCCAAGACATATCAGAGAACTGAAGAGCGTAACATAGAAATTATGAGGACACAATGGTGCCAACAACCAATCACACCACATACCAAGGTAATTCAGAGCTCTATGTTTAAAACAGAGATACAAGACATAATAATTTTTTGAGCAGAGTAGCTGGTTTGAGAGATGCAAGCAAATTTGAACCCTAGATGTTCATGATAATATCTGGAATCATAGGTCCTGTAGAGTTGCATTGGGGAAAATTGATAAGTGATAGGCTACATGAACAGATTACTACATTCCCCACGACTAGATGCTTCTACATGTCATCATATGTTATTTACTCTTGTGCTATGAGAGCCAGTAAACAAGGATTAAAATAGATTGGTACTTTGGGCACACAAGTTGGCAATAGTTTGATATTTGCACATTTACCCCAAATCACTATTCACGGGTATAAAGGTGATTACATAAAAGTTAATGATTTGTTCTCCATGAAACTGGTGAGAACAATGGAAGGTGACAAATCTAAAAGATTATCCCTGGAAGCACAAAGTGTCATTTGGCCTATGAGAGGTTGGTACATCCAGTTCCCAACTTACTCCTACATCAGAGTGGAGGGATTTTTTGGATTGTATTCATGTTGCCGAGGTATCCTACAGATAAAATTGTCTTATTGGAATTAGTGAGACAGTTAAAACCGTCTCAAGCTCTCTATAGCCATGCTCACAAGAAGGCCTCTTCTAAATTTCCCATCACAATAGGGAATTACAAGTGTGGTGCAATCAAATTAACTGATCTATGTCAGGAGGAACTGAGGACCTACCATTTTGAATAATTTCCACTCTAGAGAGTGTCTTATGATATTAAAGGAAATATTGCTAGAAATATAACTAGTTTTCATGCTCATGTACCTCATTTAGAAGATTATTGGCTTAACTGTGAAGATGAGCACGTGGTCAGAAGAAAAACTATGAAAGAATGACTTTAGAGTTTGATCGAATGCTTAAGCTCTATGACATCCCGGACCAATTGGAAAAATATGATGGTCAGGTGTTGAATCAGTTTTACAATGATGACAAGGTAAATGATGAACCCATTCTAGACCCAAGTGTTGATGATGAAGACATGACATCAATTGATTACTTCACTAGGCTAGTCCTAAGGTATACTCAACACTAGATTGATGATTTTTGCAAAAGTTTAAGAGAAAGAGGAATTGAACCCATCTACTCAGAAGATAAAAGAAGAAAACAAAGAGATGAAACTGCTTTTGAAAGTGGAGAGCATACCAAGAAGAAAAGAAAGACTAGTAAGGTTACTCCAAGTGTTAGAATTGAAGAAAGAACCCTTGAAGCAATAAGACAGGAAGTTCCCATGAAATTATCAGAAAAATAGAAAGATGCAGAGACAGGTAAAGACAAATCAAAAGCAATACCTAAAGGTGCATCTTCTTCTATAGCTAGACCCAAAACTAGAATAACTATTGATGAAGGAACATGAATAACAGGAAATGTCGGTACACAAACCAGGTCTACATTTCAAAGAGATGCAGCATTATTCACTTCTCCCCCTTCTGTTAATATGGCCAGTATGAAGTAAGCACTAGGAAGGACTCCTGTGGCTTTTGAGGAAATCTCTAAGGAAGATGAGGCCAAAATCAAGGAACAAGTAGATAGATGGTGTGCTATGTGGGAGAAGGTAAAGGAAAAGAAATCAAAAGACAAGCCCATAGTACACCCAGTGATAGAAGAAATTTAGGATACAGGCTCTAACCCCATAAATATTGAAGAAGAAGAATTTATTCAATGGACACTCGCCTTAGAGGCAGGAAATCCTAGCATGCTTGAAATGGAAATAGGGGAAGGTGCAGAGAAAAATCCTGTTGATGAGAGAGTTTTTGAAGACACTCTTTATTCTCAATTTTCTTTTGAGAATGTACAAAAAGTTAATGAACACTCATAGGTATTTGAAGAATCAGATAAAGGTCATGTTGAAACTAAAATTGAAACTCAAACTCCAGAAGAAGAAGCTACACATTTCACAGGAGATGGAACTGAAAATGAAGAGAATCTTGGTGTATCTATAAATGAAGAAGATAAGATTCAGTGGGAAGAACTAGGAAATTTGGATAGACAGGAAAATATAAGTCTCCAAACAGAGGAGGCAGTGCTAAATCCTACCAATCCTGAATCTATGTCAGATGTTGCTAAAGAAATTCCCATTTTAGAAAACATGGAAATTCAAAGAGAAGAAATTCCAGAATCAAGTAATAGACAGAAACAAGAAAAATTTACAGAGGTACAACAAGATGATGATACACCTAATTGGTTAATTAGGGAATTAGCTTCACCAATGGAAGTAGAAATATTACCTCTGAATCTCAATAATTTCATACAAGAAGTACTCCTAAACCTAGGCGTAGAGCAAAGGAAAAACATGTCATACAGAAGAATGCAAATGGTAATAGAACTATCCAAATAGCTACTCCAACAAATGAAAAAGATAGACATGAGATAACGCCTAAGGATTATAAAATCACAAGTATTAATCTTGGACACTCATCTTGGCAAAAAGAACTAGAAGAAATAAATGTGAATTTAAATTCTACTGTTGCCAAAGTACAAAAATATAAATAGAAGAAAAGAGAATTGAAAGAATGAGTTGCTACCTTGGATCATTTTATCAAGTCATTGACTTTATCTGGTCAAGAACAAGCTGAATTGCCTCAACATCTGGTGCTAATGTCACAAGAGCAGGTAGATTCCATTGTTGCAGTTTGTCATAAAATGAATGTGTTTGAAGAATGGATTGAATATTGGATAAAGTAGGGAGATGAAGTTATTACAAATGCAATAAGAATGTACAAGGAAGCATACCACCATTTAGAGAAATTGAAGAGATTTGAAGATGAATGTAGACTTCACCAGGTGTAGGTCATTGATGAAAGGCGAAATATGGAAATTCTCATGCAGATAGATATCCAAGAGTTAATACAAAATAATATAATATCAGAACCTAAAATTTCATTGTCAGGAAAGTGGAAGAAGCAGTTGAAATGGGAAGGTGACATTTTGGTACAATGTACTGAAGGATTTGAAAAAGTCACCATTGAGTGCAGAAGATTGATGAGAGAAAATCAAGAATTTATTGAAGTATTGTCACGTCAAGGATTTGATCCCCAAACATTAGGGCGGGATGGGAAGGAAGCTAAAGCTTTTAAGGAATGGATAGAAAGGATAAATAGAGATCTTGTTCAAATGTTGACGAGGGAGGTCATTGATGAAATAATAGGGTGCGAAAATGTTATAGCTAAATATGAAGCAGACAAAGCACAAAAAAATGATATCATACTTCAAGTGACTGAAGAATATACCAGGATCAAGCTTACTTGGAAAGCAATATGAAGGATTTCAAAGGAACGCATGCATCAAGTATTAAGAGCTTTCTAAGGATACCAACCAAAGAAAGAAGGAGGAAGCCCAGAACCAGAGCCATAAGTGAATACGGAAAGAACCGGTTACTTGATACCGGAAGTGTTATGGAATTTATTTGTTGTTTTAATTTGTAGGTTGATCCCGGTCCCAGTAGGTGTTTTCATTCCAGTATTTCAAAAGAAGCTTGTAGTGTTGATGGAATAAAGTGTTCGTGCTAAAGTATGGAGAAAAGTGTTGTGGACAAAGTCAAAGCTTTGACTTATTCTAGAATATTCTTGATGACAGTTGGCACATGCCACGTGGCACATTTTAATTTGTTGTTTTTGGTTTCTCTGAGATACTTTAAAGTTGAACTTTTGAGTGCCTTGTTTCTATAAAAGGCCATCTCCTCCCACATTTTTATTTTAAGTTCAGAATTTGTGGATGTCGGAGGAGAAAAAACTTCTTTTAAGTTTTGTTCTTTTTTCCTATTTTTTTAACCATTCCGACGTAAAACTTTGTATGCACATAGACATTATTTGATATCAGAGCTTTATGGATAGCTACCTATTTAAGTATCTTTTGTAGCTGGTTTTGTAAGTTTGGCTAAACAAGATTGTATGCTGCACCGTTTAAGGGTGCATATAGAACCTATTCAGTGTCCATAAACGAAACCCCCTCTTTAAAAGCTTGCACCATTTTATATGTAGCTATGAAGCAATCTGGTGAAATATAAAGTGGTTTGCTTTGTTTCGATTAATTCTTTGGGGCATCCATGGAGAATAACTGAGAGAAACTTTTATTTTTTAGTATTTTTATGTTTTACTTTAGATTAGATGTTTAATATTTTGAAAATATTCCAAAAAAGAAATATAAGTGAATGGAAATAGTTTTGTTGAAAATCTTTTATTTTCCATCGAATTGTTGAATGTTTATTGCTAAATTTACTTAAGTGATAGCAAGAATTTGTGTTATTCATGAAATATTATGCTGAATCTTTTGATTTCATGATGTCATTTGATGATAAAATGAAGTTTTATGTGAGATGTTAGTAATTATTGGCAAAGCTAGAAATAACTGTAGTCCCCTTGGAATTAACAGCAAATTATCACATCATTACCCAAGAGCGACCCTAGTGCAACCATGACCTGGTTATCGAAGACTTGGGATTAAACGGAAGTCAATATTTGCTTTGCAATTAGAGAATTCTCTCTTAGGTTGTCTGTGTTTCATATCTTTCAAGAAGGATAGGCTCTTCACGGTCTTGTCTATGGAGATTTTATTCAATCTATTTACTGTGAGTAAAACCATCATCAACACATACCATTGCTAGCATCTGACTCACCTTGGTTCTCTTTATGTTCCTTAATCTTCCACACCTTGGTGTGCTTAGCAAACTTAGGTGGAACCCCTTTAGCAGGGCGGTCCTTAGCCCAATGCCTCATCTTCTTACATGTGAAGCAAGCGAAAGGGAGATTTTCAAAGACAACCTACTGCTTCCATGACCCCACCTTAGAGTTCAGAAAGAAAAACTCAGGAATCACAGCATCTTGGTCAATTATGACACAAACCTGGCTGCAACCAGCCGCTTCCTGGAACGAGTGGCCTCATCAATAGAGACAATCTTCCCAAAGGAGTTTTCCATCGCCTTGAAAAATTCTTCATCCCAATATTCCAACAACAAGTTCAGTAGCTTCACCCACACAAGGGTAGAATAAAAGAGACACTTGAACAGATCCAACCTCAGTTCCCAAGGATGAAGAACCAGAGTGAGACGCCCAAATGACCATGGCCCTTTCGCAAACATAGCTCTCAGGTCTTCATCGCAAGAGAATGAAAAGGAGAAAAAACCTTTAGCCATAGCTGCAACTTCCACCTAACCTTTTAAATCCCACTTCTTATGGACCCAGGTGTGGACCTCCTCAATATTAGGTCTAGGACCTAAAAACTTGCCAACCAAGGAGAAATCCATTTTAGCAATGTTCTTATCAACAAGAGAGTCTGGAATAGACAAGGAAAAACCACCTTCCACATTAGAAGAAGACATAGACTAATATGCAACACCTTTTCCTTTAAGCTTAGAGGAAAAAAGGTTAGACTATTTGAGACCCAACAAGGAAGACTTCCCTATTGGCCAACCCTCTCCCATCAAAGCAAGCTCAATCCGGGGAATACTCGGATTAGCTACACATGATTCCCCTTATGGGACCCGCACTTCAAATCCAATAGCCACTTTATCCCTTTGAATGTTAGGAGACGCCTCCTTCGATGGACAATAATCACAAGACACTTTGAAGGTCTCACCCGCACACTTCCCATCCGATTGCACATCTTTGACCACATCCTCACCACACGACCCGACCTTCCCAGCCTCACCACCAAGGAGCAATGGCCTATCCACACCACACGATCTCGCCTTGCCATCTGCTGATTCAGAGAGTCCCAAATCCGTAGACTATCCAAACTGCAACTCACCATGATTCCCTGAGCAAGAGTTCAAATTCAAATCACTCAAGCCCACCACCGAATTAGACTTCTCACCAACGGTCGTCTCTCCAACGGTCGCCATTCTCCTACAAGTAGGTGTTACTATAGAGATGAGATTTTTGGAGAGAAGTGTTGATACAGTTTGTGATCTATATTTATTTCCCCATTGGGTAGTGATGTCTCCTAAGTAGATGTAAGAAAATTAAATTATTATATATATAAAATATGTGTGTTAAATAATTTTTATTTTAACAAAAAGAGATTTTGGTCATTTAATTTTAAATATATTTTGAGATTAAGAGCAAGATATTTAAAATGAATATTCCAATCTTGCTATTATAGCAACATTAATAACATGATTGTTTAAATCATTTTAAGAATTTTCTATTTGGTTAAACCTTGTGTAAACCTAACTTAGTTCCTAGAGTCAAGTTTTATTTCATTTTAAGGGTGCCCATAATGGATTTTGTACACTCGACCTCATTTACACCCACCTTTCCCTCTTGCAACTTGTCAATGAATACATGCATAATTGGAAATGAATAATATTTTGTGTTTAATTCAAAAAAAATTGTTAGTTGTGTTTTTGCCCTATGTGTAGATTTAGGGCATAACAGAAATTAAGTTTTGTAACCATTTTCTTCTAACATTGACAATTCTTATATTATGTGGATTTGAGTTTGGGTAAGTGTGTAATTAGTTAAAAAATAATAGAATAGGGTTGAAATCATACCTTTTGTATAGGTAAATAAAACTTTCAAGATAATTTAGGTAATTTTGAGCAAATATGCCATCTTTTTGCTTCCTCTTTGTTTCAAATTGTTTTTTTTATACGTAAGATTTAGGATTGTATTAATTAAAATAGAAATTACAAACGTCTGCTACTACAGGGAACTAACCAGACCATAAACCAAACTGCTAACTGCAACATTGGCCATGAAAAATCCATCCAAAAAGTTTAAGCGAAACAAAGGGGACCCCAATCCTTTGTCCCAGAACAACCCCGACTACAACTACCCACCACCAACCAACCATCCATACACCACTACTACTATACGCAGAAAAGTGTCTTCCTTACAAAATTACAAAACTAGACTACAACTACTAGCCACACAACCACAACCAAACTATACCCGGACATAAACAGTGCAAAAAAAAAAACCTAAACCAACCCATACTCATAGAAAGCCATTGGCCCTTGCAAAGGCCTCAAAGTCCACAATCCAGTCGATATCCTTCATAGCCATGAGTCCGAAAAACTTCTTCAAATACTCCATAGCCACTATGACAATCATTTTATGCCTCATAAGGGTCGGGCCCTTTAAATCTAATAGGAAAGGGAAGAACTTCACCGCTTCATTAGTAGACCACAACAGCTCCAAATCACCAGGACGGGGAATGCCCTTCCCCACAATAGCAACCTTCAACATCTCATTGACACCCAACAACAATTCCTTCCTGAAGACCTTTTCCAGTAGCACCCTTACTTCCGCCTTCGACACCTGGTTATCTAGAAGAGACACCAGAAACCTGGAGGTGACATAGGCATTGTCCCTCCCAAAAATATTTCTAGCTAAATGCCCATCTCCCAACACCATTTTAACCGCCACAACCAACAGAGAATCGTTATTGATCATAATCCTCTTGAGACACTAGTCTGTAATCTCCCTAAAGGTCATTTGACATGTGTTGGCCCCCAATGAAATCAGTGTATTAGCGTCGAACCAAGCCAAACCCTCGACCAAGACTTCAATTATGAAACACAAGCACCCAGCCATTGCAACGCCCAAACACTCACCCAACTAACCATGCACTGCCAGAAACACAAGCGAACTACCAATGCCAAGCCGAAAGCAATGAAAGCAATGACTTCTACAAACTCCTCCAATTCATTTAAACCAAAGAAGATGGTGGAAAGCCATCATTAAACAAACCACAACTGGGAAAGAATAAATGTCATGACGCCACACACGAAGGAGGTTGTCCTTTTCCTCAAAAACCTCTATACTACTATGCAGGTTATCACATCAACATAAGATCTCGTACTCATCAACCGCCACCCAAACAACATGCCCTATCTAGTAATAAGTGCCCGAAATGGGCGCCACCTTGTCAAGCAAACCACGAGAGCTCTGTCGTCGATTTTTATCCAGGGTGGCGACTAAGGCCACCACCCCAATACACGAGTGCATTGCTGCCAAGGCCACAAGCATCCAAACCCCATCCTCATTAGCCTCCACGTGCTCTCCGCCACACATGGAGGGTCGCCCACCCATCCACCCACTCTTTATTTCAAATTGTTAATTTCATTAAGCAAAAAATTTAAATTTCCATAGGGGTGGATTGAATCCATTGGGGAAAAATTTATTACTAAATAGGGCATCTTTATCCAATGGGGAAAACTAGAACAAGGTAGTGCAATATCAACTTTTCCTCTTTGTGATGGGAAAATAAGCATGTGTATGTATGATTCATTTATGATGTATGTTTTGTTATTTGAGTTTATAATTATATCTCTTCTATATGGTTATTAAACATTATCTTCTCTTCTCTCTTTATGATGTGTTTGGTTGATAAAAATAAATAATATCTCAAATGGATGAGTGGTTATCTCTCTCCCCCTCCTTATGCAATTTAGGTTTAATGTGCTATTTCTCTCCATGCCTGTGAAATTGTAATGAATAATGGACTATTATAATTAAGTAAAAAGAATAAATGAATTTTGTATGATTCTTTTGAAGTTTCTAAGTTTTGGGTTGGGTTGTGTCTTCCTTTAGAACAAATTTGATTCACTTTTTCACCCTAGCTAATGAACCTAAGAAATGAATAGTCGGTGTCTCTTTATTATTTTACTTTTCTACTACAATATGTTTTTATGCTAGTGTTGTCAAGTAGAATAACAATTTACTTGAGTGTATGCTCACATCAAAATACTTCTTTTGTTGTACTTTGAATGCAAAAAAATGTTTAGTTATTTTCACCTTACTAATATCCTTGATAAAATATGAGAATTATATCATTAATTCTAAACTATAAAGTTCCCATGAAATTAAATAACCTAATTGTTAGACACACTAGTGATACAATAGTAGGTGGAACTTTGTTTCAATTACATAATGATCCTATAAATGAATCAAACTTTCTTAGCTACTGAAATCTCAATAAGAAATTTAAATTATAACTTATTTTTGGTAGTCATTAATTCCTAGAATAGAAAAATCATTAGATACGTTCCAAGTTAGACTAAAGACACCTACCCTACTTGGAATACTAAGAAATATAATGAATTATTGACTACATTGACATAATATAGAGTAACTAAGAATGGAGCAAATAAAAGATTATATTATTCTCTAACAATGTAATTTATTCCCATACGAAATAATCTTCCAAGGGCTAAACCAATATTTCCTTGTTCTTGAAAAAAGATGTTGGCACTTCTAGGATTTATATATTATAATTTATTCTCAAATTCAAGGGGTGTGAGTATGTATGTGGAGGTATAGATAAAGATATTTTTGGGATTTGGTTAATGGGATTTGTTATAATGTGAGAGATTGAAGTTATTTGTTGCTTTTGTAATATAATAAATTAGCAATGTTTAGAGATTTGAATATGTAACCTAGAGGTTTCGTTTATGCACATTCACGATATGTTGAATTTTTCCCTGGAATTTTGTATCATTGGTATTAATGAACCATGTTTATTTGGTTGTTATATAGTGTTGGGATAAGGTGTCATACACATTGCAAATTCTAACATGTTTAATTTACTAATTCATTTGTTTTATTTAATGTACCCTCATAGAAAGGGTGTCCCATTCAATGTGGCACTCCATGTCATGTTTTTTATATTATTATATGTTTAAGAATATCTAATGTTATGTAAGATGTCTATACATGTAAGAGTCGTTTGATTGGGGAAAGAGATCTAGGTCCTAAATCACACCTATCCCAATTTTTGATTTGAAGGATTAGAAATGATCTCAAATCCACTTGGCTACAAATCCTAATAGGAAGAGTCAGAATGGTGGATCAGGGTTCTAATTCTTGTGAGTTGTGTGTATGGATGTTGTCAGGATGTGATTTATGATTGCTAATTGATTGAGTTTGAATGATGTAACAAACTAATTATGAAAATAGAGCAGTCTATTATGAATTATGAGATCAAATGTAATAGGTCAAAAAAAGAATCCAAAAATGTAGAAGGTAGACACAAAGGAACTTGAGAGATAAATTTGAGCTTGAATTGGTTGGTCTAGGGTGCAATGTGCCCTGGATTGTCCTCCTTTTTTGTAAGATTTGAAAGTACAAGCCTAAGATCCCTAGTTTGTAGCTCCTATTCTTTTGGAGGTATTATCAAAACTTTGTCTATTGATGAGAAAATCCAACTTTTGTCTCTTGACAACTTGTAAGCTTGAATGCACGAATGAGAAATTAGACCTTTATCTTCCTCCAAATTTCTTCAGATCTAAAATCTTGCACACATAACATAGGGGGAAGGGTTTTACTATATAGGGTCTTTCCTAAGTCAAACCCCATTTTGGTATTTCTACCTCCACAACAGTAATGATGGTATAAAAAGAGAGCTTACCCTCGATAGGAAAGAAAAGTAATGAATTGATAAATTGTTGCAACTCACCACTCAAATCTATATTCCTTGATGGACTGAAGCCACATACTCGTCGCCTTCAAGGAGAATTTGACAACTTAATTGAATTCCTTCAAATGTTAATGCTCACAAAATAAGTGATCATAAAATATGAACAAACTTACATAAAACATGATTGATGCTTGGCATAAGGCCTGACATGAATAAATGCTACTAAAATATTGATGAATATTCTCTTGACTGCTCTTGATTTTTCAATTTTCTCAATGAATTTCCTTATGTGTGTTGAACTAGGATTTCAAATATTAAAATGACTAGTATTTATATGCAATTCTTCTAATTTCCTTAAAATCAAATGTCAATAGCCACCAACATATTTGAATTTGATCCCAAAAGAGGTGGTCTAGGGCACAATGTGTGTGCTAGACTAGGCCCATTCTTTTTGGGGCCCAAAGTGTCGGGGGCAAATATTGAATGCTTGTTTTCATTTCTCTTTGTTTGATTTTTTGAAGATGTTTGTAAAACGGGTAATTAAATGTATTATTAGGTTCAAGTACATAGCACTATGAATTTTAACCAAATAATAATGTGTGAAAGTGACACATCAAAGAGAATCTCTTAAGTGAGATAATGATTTCAATGTGGAGTTCTAATGATACTCCACTTGATGGTTGTGCAAGGCTCCATGAATCCTTTGCTAATATGATATAGAGTTTTCCTTATATTTGTAGTTTATTAACAACTAGATTTGGGTGTCATATTTACCCATGGAATCATAGCTCATGATTTTGATAAAACCACTTGTGGTTTATGGTTTGAAATTTCTCAATATATTGGATGCTCGGATGGAGATATATAAAACATTTTGTAGAGCGTTATGTTACTGAAATTTTGCTAGATGGATTTGGTGTGATGGAGGACTAACACACTTTGATATTATAGTGTAACCTTTGTATTGTTGATTAAAAAATATACATTGAGGCTCCTTGTAATTCTTGGTTTTTTTTAAAGGGTTTTTCCTAGGGTAAATACCATTTCAAGTGTGCCTTCATATTTTGCATGTTATTTCATGTGTATTTTATCTTTTTGAAATTTTTGAATCTAGTTTTCTTTTACATATTATCTCCTCAAATATTAGTGTAGGAATTTTTTATACTATATAGCTTCCTTTTATTAGGTATAAGAGATAGCTAGCTCTTGGTTTCCTTGGAGTTAGGAAAATGATTTTTTGGTACTAATATTAGTTTGAATGGGAGATTTTTACATAAATTTATTTTATTTTGGGAGAAATGGTGAGAAAATCATTGCTAGAGATGGATAAATTCAATGACACAAAATTTAAATTGTGGAAGATTAAAATAGAAGACTTACTCATAGATGAGGATTTATGGGTTGTTATCTCTAGAATAAGTCTTACATGTATTAAGGATAAAGATTGGATGATGTTGGACATAAAATCAAAAATATTGATTAAGTTTTATTTATTATACGTAATATTCTTGAATGTTTAAGGATATGTCATCATAGAAGTTCTCTAAATTTTTTTGGGTAACTTGTATTTAGCTAAATCCTTGGTGAATAAAATATTTTCTATAGAAAAATCTATTTTATTTGAAGATGGGTGATGGTGAACCTATTCCATGCATCTAAATGATTTAAATGCCACCATGGCATAGCTAAAGTCCATAGATGTGCAAATAGATGATGAGGATAAAATTATTACAATATTGTGATCTTTACTAGATTCTAGGAACAACTTGGCGATGAAAATACATAATACAACCACTAGAATTACACTTGAAGAGGTAGTGAGTGATATTCTCTCAAAGGATTTGAGATACAAAAACTTATGATTCTATCAAGGATGCATTAGTTGTTAGAGGTAGATCAAAGTAAAAAGGCTTAGGGAAAGAAAAAGAAGAATAAAAGATCCAACTATGAAGGGAGATCAAAATATCCTATTAAATCAATTTTTAAGTGCTCAAACTATTACAAGATAGAACATATAAAAGGATTAAAAGGAGAAGAAGAATACGAAATAATTATATGGTGATTCAATCCAAGATGGTGTTGGTGATGAATTTATTGCATCCTTAGCCATGTATGCATTTGAGAATGCATGGAAAGTTTCTTTTGAAGATTATTTTCACATGAATCTATATAAGGAGTGATTTTTTCAATTACAAGACCTTTAGTGGTGGAAATATTTACCTTGGTGAATTTTTTGTCCTCAATATTATTGGCTATGGTAGAGTCAATATTAGATTCTTTAATGGTATAATCAAAGGAATCTAAAGTGTTCAACACATATTGGGTTTGGCACATAACTTGATATATAATAATATGAATTATGTAGGTATGTAAGAATTATTGAACAAGGAAGAGTGAAATATGACTCATGGAGATATGGTGCTTGCTAGGGTAGTTTAGGTTGGAACACTATTTTCCCTTTAGGCTCATACTTACATTCAATGGAACACTTGTGAAGTTTGAAAACATCTTCAAAAAAAAATGTAAATTCATTTTCAATATCATGTTGATGGTAAGTTACCATTTATACAAAATTTGATGGATCTTTATCAATACCCAATCCTGATTGTGCATCAATTGTTGAACTTTTGGAATAATTTACCACTTCTACAACACCTATATGTGTGTGGGTAGCTAAGCACACTCTTACCCCATAGATAAAGTCACCAACTAAGAATAGTGTGTTGTGGCACATTCAAATGGGCCATATTAGTGAGAAATGCCTTAGATCCTTGAAAAATAAATATCTTGTAGAGGGTTTGGTTGATTATTATTTACTTTTTTACTTTTATGAACATTGTTTATATGTAAAGAAAAATTATGTTTATTTTTATTCAAGATCTATTATATCTACACATCTTTTAGGTTTAATCCATAATGATTTTTTTGTCAAGAAAATATACTTTCACTTGTAAAATTCTAGTATTTTGTATCATCCATTGATTATTTCTCTAGGAAGACACATGTCTACTTTCTAAAGAACAAATATGAGGCATTTATCCAGTTCAAAGAGTTTAAGGTTCTCTTGGAGAACTACCTATGGAAAGGAAGATTAAGGTGTTGAGAATATACAATGGTGGGGAGTATTTTTCAATATATTTTGATAAAATTTGTAAGCACAATTGAATTGCACATAATAAGATAAATCCATACACCCATCAATAGAATAGAGTTTTAGAGAGAATGAACATGATATTGATGAAGACTTAGTGGAGCTAGTTTGGATTAAAAATCTTGGGAAAAATAATTAGCAGAAATTGTTATTTGATTAAATAATATCTTATTAACAAAACCCAAGACAAGGTTTAGACAAGCAATAATCCTTCACTTTAGCATATCATATTTTTTGTTTGCAAGCCATATGCTCACATGCCTAAATAGAAGAGGTATAAGTTAGAATTTAAAGTTTATAAGTGTTTCTTTGTTGACTATAGTGAAAGTATGAATGAATACACTATTTTCAACCCCCTTATAGGTAAGTAATGATACAATTATAATGTGATCCTTAGGGGATCAAGTATTCTCCTATAGTTGAGAAACCAAAGGAGAATGTGAAATCAAAAATGTATCTATAGCTAAAAACTAAGGGGGATACACCATAAGATAAAGTATTTGTTCAAGTTGGATTGGATGAGGAGGATAGTATTTAGAGATCTAAGAGATAAAAGAAGGGATAACATCCACCTCAACTTGAAAGGAGGTCCACTTAGTAGATGAGATAACCAAAGAGGTATAGCCCACCTAATTTTAGGTGTATATTTACTTTCTCTACTATTATTAATGGGTCTATAATAATGAATGAGGCAATGAAGATGAATGATAATGAGTTCTAGAGAATGAACATGAATGATTACATTACATGTACTAAAGAAGAAAAACACATGGTACCTACTTAAATTTATAAAGGAAAGGAACTAGTTTTTGATTAGAGGTAAAATATGGGTTTTGAAGGGGCCCAAAACCCTTTACAAAAGAAAGCAATTAAAACTAAAGAAAACAACACAGCATAAATTATCCCATAAACAGTGAACCAACAACAAAACATCAGCCAAAAAGGAGGACCCCAACCAGTAGTGCACTACATATTTTTCAGAATATCAACCGCCTCCACGTCACTTTCCATAGCCTTCTGAGCATCATCCAAAACATCTGGTAGTTCTTTACCAAAATCCCCAACCTGATCCTTAGTCTTATTTGTAGTTCTAGCACTAGGTTCATCCATATTCACCTCAGTAATCAAAACATTACTCTTCTCCCCACCCTTTTCAACTACAACCTTCTCCTCCATCAACTTTCCAGCAACACCAATCTCTTCAGCATGAAGAATTTCCTTACACTTTTTGGCACTAACCATAGGAGAAGTAACATCAAAAAAATCAAAGTTAACAACAGGCTTAGTCACCTCCCCACCCCTGATCACACTAGCCCAAATTTTCTCCATTTGATCCTTGAGGGTGAGGATTCTACCTTCCATATTTTGTTTCATCTTAAGAGTTTCCTCTACCATAGTGTCTGCCATAGTGTTTAAGGAATCAAACAATTCATCAATCTGGTTTTGGACAGAGGACTCTTCGGCCTTACTCACCACACCCCTAACTTTGACATTAGTTTTATTGAGTTCATGAAAAAACCACTTGAACAATTTGAATAAAACAATGGAACCCTCATAAGTAGTTCCCAACACATCAGAGATATCTTCCCTATCAATATTAAAAAACCCCTTCCCCGCAGCATCTTCCTCCTCAGAGGAACTAACCTTATCCTGACTGGCAGAGATTTCCTTACCTTTCCCAGCTGCAACTAGTGTTTTGATTTTGCGGATGGAATTTGTAATCTCCTCAGCCATGACCTTTCTTTTCTTCAGCCTCTCCAAGTCCACAACTTGGGTATCCACAACAATTAAACCACCAACAACCCCAGTCTTACCTTTCTGTTGCAAGTCTAGGTTAACACTCAGAGAATCATCAACATCCATACCACTCGTTATTGTGAGAGGAGAGACCCTCTCCAGTAATTGACTCGCAGTCCTTAGAACCCGTTTCTTCTTACTTCCCTCCTCTAGCTCCTTCTGCTTGGTCACAAGGGGCGGCGAAGAAGCCTCACCATACAATTCATTCTTCTCCTTCACACCACTACTCAAAAAATCAACAGCCACCTCATCACTACAAGTCTCATAACCCTCGTTAGCACACAGATCCCCTTTTTATGTCTTTCCCATAGCAAAGGATTGAGGACCCACCTCCAAAAAGGCAAGTGAGTCTGGGACAAAGTCCACATCCTCCTCTGAATCTGACTCCTTTTCCAAAATAAGTTTCCTTCTCTTCCCTTTTTTATTAGCTAGTTCCTCTTCTGAGGTAGTCTCATACTCCTTCGCCGGCTTAGACCACTTACCCTTCGAGGTAGCAATTGGCTTAGCCACCTCAAAAGACTTCACATATTCAAAAATTAAAAGGATTAACCCCACATGCAAAACAATATTTTTAGGGTTTTTCTTGTGGTCCTTGAGACCTGAATCTAGAGACACCAGGAGATAATAAGGAAAGGAAATCATTTTCTTATGGTGGAAATGATTGAGCAAAATGAAATGGTAAGCATTTACTATAGAGAAGCGTACTTCCAAGGTAATAAACCACATGATCTCTTTGGCCACATCTCCCCACAATGCCTTAAGAGAGCTCCTCTGGTAGCCCCCACTCCTCGCAGTCTTCAAATCCTTAGCTTCATCCCCCTTGAAGAATATTTGCATAACATTTTGCGACTCCTTTTTGTCTCTAAAAAATTTCATACCATCCATGGCCAAACCAGTAATATTTGTTATAAATTCTTCATTGACATCATACTCCATTCCAACTAGCTTCAACACCCTATCATTCCATCTTTTTGTAAATAAAGTCGTAGCCTGAGGATTATTTCCATGCAATCTCTCCAGGTATGGATTTAACTCTCCTTTCTCCAACACCTACTAAACCTCCTTAAAAAAAATAGTTCTAAGGAAAATTTTAAAAAGTATAAAGCAATGTTGGTTGGTAAAGGTTATTAGAAGGTTGAGGGTGTAAGAAAATATGTTTGTAAGCCCCTTAAGAATTAAAATCAAAACCAAGATCAAGTACTAAACATGTAGGTATCTCCACATTAATCCTATGAGGATAATATCACAATAATTGATCTATAGAAATTTCAATAGCATTTTGACATGCTAAAAAATACTTAGAAAAGAATAACAATGACATAATAATAATAAGAAGAATAGAAACCACACAACAAGATTGATCCATATATAGACCCTAGGAAATACTTTTAGAAAAACACACCCAATATATTAATCAACAAAAATGACACTTATAATACATTATTAGAGTCCAATGAGCTCAATTAGGAGAAAGGGGGATCAACACTTTTAAATACTAAGAAAAGGTAACAACATAACCCTACAAAAAATAATGTATATTAATTTATCCATCTCAATTCCATGGGCCTAAACAAGATCCCAATATACCATGGTAACTAGCCAAAATATAATGTAACTCTTCTCAGAAGAATATTTGACCTCTATTGTGCAAGTTGGAATATATAACTCCCAATCACTAATCAAACATTTATGCCAACTAATAATTTAAAGTACTCTTGCAATTCCACTATGTAACCCTTTATTCAATACCTCATTATAAATAATATTTCTAAGGCCCCAAAGAATAATAAAATAATTATATATCACCATCCTCCCATGAGCATCCCATTTTACCACTTCGTGAGCTTTGGAGATAAATACATAATTGATTGTCTATGAAAAATTATACATTAGGGTATGCAAGGTGAATAGATTACCTAATCCTAACATTCCCCCACTTGATATTCACATTAAAAAATATAATGGGCTCCAACTAAATAAACTAACCATTGGGGACATATTTTCAAAGCCTCAATTTAATACTTTGTGCTCATGCGATCAACAAGCAATGTACAAAATCCACTATGTATTCACCATCTTAACCACAAGACTCATCCTCCACCAAGAACAAACATGAAATATAAGAAAAATAATCCAAGATCACACTCTAAATGTCACACAAATACATTATATCATGCTTCAACTTGAATTCAAATATCAAATTCCATATCCTCTATAACATGACCAAGTTTCTACCATATGCTCAAATTAATAGTTAGAATAGTGATAAAAAATTATTTCTAACAAATCTAACTAACCATGCTTGAAAATAAGATTAAAAAATAACATGAAGACCTTATGGTATTCATATATTTAAATCCATGTACCAACCATAAGCCCTTGTGAATATACTATCTTGCACAAAGAATACCTCACAAGTAAAAGACATGCATAGACATGTGATCAAAATCTTAAAGACCCTCAATATTGTAACATAATGAAAGCTATCCAACAAAGGATACACACACATCCTAGAACTCCAATTTCATGGGTAATATTTGACTTAGAAACAACCATAGCATCTAAGAGTAAACTATTATCACTCACATAAAGAAATGGATTGATTCCTCTATCACATAGTGTTGAAGAATACACATGGATCTACAAACCTACAAACTAAACTTCTACAAAAAAAATCTCCTCTAACCACCTTAAATCTCCAAGGTTCTTCACATCGCATAGAAAGTATGGATTAAATATTCCTATTGTATGTTGTTACTAAAAAAAAATTAAGGATGACAAATTCAAATGATCACCAACATGCTTGAAACTAAACAAAGTGATTTGATTATCTCTACCAAAAATTCTAACTATAATACAAAATGAACCAAAACCTCTAGGATAAACAAGCCATAGAGAGAAAACTTGCACATTAAACCATGTTCTTTTTCCAACACAAAGATGTTTTTAAGTTATGACAAGTATGATTTTTTACATCCCCAAATTAAAAATCCATCAACATCTAACCATTCAACCCCAAGTTCAAATACAATAGTAATAGATGTAAGATTCTCAAACCGGTGGAATATCAAACTAACAACCATTCCAAAAACAAAGAGAATGTGCCTAAAACTAGTAATCATATCCTATAATATTGAAAATATTTTCATAATAAGTGGCACTATAGCTCAAGACCCAAACATAAAGAGAGAACATAAAAATAACCATGCATTTACTCCTCAAAAATGATATCCATGGCTTAAGAATTAATCACATGAGAAGATAAACCACAAAGAAAGAATACATCTAAAACCCAAGTGGACAATGCTTATCACATCACTCAATGTTGAGTGGATCAAAAGTTGGTTGTGATATTGTTCCACCAATGAAGCACAAAACACTCGAAAATCCCATGTTGAACTCATATCTAGCTCTATATGTAGGATAATATTTCAATTGAAACTAAGTAAAGATACTCATCATTCTAACACATGATACACAAAAAAATTATTTATAGCCTCAATAAATTCTAATATTGATGCACAATTAATCATATCATGCCAACATAACTTCAACTGTAACTCCATAATAATCAAAATATCACAAGGTAAAATAATCACAACGCTCATCTAGTAGAGTACAAACAAATCAATGTCAAAGTTCCCACTACATAATCAATATAGAATCTAGGAAATTAAAGATTTTATGAAACAATTATTTTTATGGGACAAGTGTATGGAATAAATTTATACACAAATTCCATGTCAATATGCTTGAAAGAATAAAGTTTGATTCAATTCATTATAAATTGGGAGTGTAAGCTTGTGAAAAAATATTGAATATATGCATAAGGGCTATAGGTAATGAGGTCTAGTGGGGTATGCATGTAACTATTCTAGAAAGGGGAGATGGATAAGGGAAATGTTGGCTATACAATTATCTATACTATGCTACAAAAATTATAATGCTTTATTCAATAACAGAAAAACTAATTATAGGAAGATTACAAAAAAATGCAACAAATATAGGCTACATGAACAATTTTTTTATGTAGCCACATAAAATAATAAAACTTAACAATGTTGACATGAATGCTTACAAAACTAGTTTGTAGAACATTATTACAAGTAATCATGAGTGATGATGTACTTTTTAAAATCATAATAATTTATTATACTATTGAATTGAGCCCACAAACATGATAATAATTCACATAAATTACTAAATAAATCAAATCAAACTACATGATAGTAAATAAACACATAAGTGATCATTCACATACATATTTTGGTGAGTGGGCCCTACCTCACATTCGAGTGTTTAGGAAAAACCTTCATAACTCACACTAATGCATTTAATTTAGATATTTAGTATTTAATCAACATGAAATATAAATAAATAAATTTGTTGCATTTAAAATTCAAACTGCTACACCACTATTATTGTCTCCCCTTCTCATACCATATCTATAAGATATTATATATGTAAGAGTCGGCATGGAGATAGCCACCAAGATCTAGAGGCCAAATGAAAAGCACAAAGAGAGAAAAGATCAATATGACAAGAATAAATTATATTCCTATCAAGACTGCAAATAGAATTCAATATACAATGTATGAGAGACCCTTGGTTATATAGTCAAGGTGAGACATATGATTAGACAAGATCATGACAAGTGTGTTAATCCTATGTCATGTGACAACCAACTCATCAAATATTAAATGACTTAGGAAAAATTATTAAATGGCATGATAAGATCATATGAAACTAAGACTTCTAGAAATATTCCTAGGACTTAAGTTAAATTGTGAATAGGACCTACTAAGTGAACTAGATAGGTAGGAAACCTTATTCATACCAACACCCCCCCTTAAGTACAACTTAGGAAAGATAAAACCAATGCAATTGATACAAAGATAATGATGATGGGTCTCGTCTACAAGACCATGTTAGGTATCCATGTACAAATACAAACTCTCACAAATAGAGAAAAGGAGAAAACCCAGTGGGATAAAACTCCTCAAAATAGAGATGAAAGAAAAAAATACTCTCAATGAAGAATGAGAAATAAAAATCCAATACGAGGAAAATTACCCCCCATAAAAGAGAAGAAGAAGAGAGACTATGCATTCCCCCTCAAATTAGTGTATCCTACAATGATGGTAAATGCTCAACAATGAATGTTGAAGATGATCCAAGATCGTCGAACAATGTTCCTCCCCTTAGGAAGAAACAAAACCAATAATGTAAGTAGTATTTCTTCCCAATCATAAAAGGAAGATGAGGGAATATGAATGATTTATTATGTGTCTAAAGCATGCTCAAGTGTCTCCATGTCAATGCCAAAATTTGACACACTCCAAATAGGAATTCTAGGCCATGCTAGCGAAGAGGACAATCCAAAATTTAGTAGAGATGAATGTAGAACATAATCCAAAGACAAATATATCTCGTCTAAATACAAAGAAGCCTCCTCCAAATGTTTTCCAAAATTATCCGCACTCATGTCAAACTGTGAAGAATGATAATGTAGAGAATGATCAAAAGGGTCAGAGTGTTCCCTCAAAACAACTGAATAAGGATCAACTTCATCAAAGAGATGATGAATGAAATAAATGGTGTCTCCCAAATCTGAAATATGAGACTCCACAAACAAGTCTAAAATACCTATCAAGAAGTCATCCCAAGTCATCATATCTGGAAGACAATGAATATCCTATTGTAATGAATCATAAGAAGCCATATCTATAGCAACACAAGCATCATCAACTACAATAGTAGATGGATGAGATGGAATGCAAGGTTCAAGAATTGGATAATTGGTGAGAACCAAGTACAAGTAACCAAAATTCTTCTCAAAATCATAGTCCACACTAGAAGTGTGATCATCATCCAAAGGATCAAATTCATCATTAGGAATAAAGTCTGAAAAGGTGTATATCCAAAATGCATGATCAACCATTCCAGTAGCAATGGCCTCTCTGCTCTCCAAGTTTTGAATGATGGTTTAATCAAGAGTAAATTACATAATCCTCCCTACTCCACCATGAGTGATTTAATATATAGAAAGGATATTTTTTGTCAAATGAGGTACACGCAAGACATCATTGAAGGTTTCATCCCCAATATCAATATAACTCTGACGATGACATGCCCTTAGTTTATCCCCAACTCATTGATTGGGATCAACAAGACCCACTCGTCTTAGATATTTTTGAGAATGACGAAGCAATTGTTGAGTTCCTGGGATTACGAGAAGGCATACCTAGCAGGGATCACAAGGCTAGTTTTACAATTGACTTGGACAACAAAGCATATTTTGGGGAATCTTTTCAACCCTCCAGTCGCAAAAATGAGAAAAAGAATAAACAAGATAAAAAGGATGAGTCTCTAGGTGAAAACCGAAAGGCGCCTCTAGACAATGAAAAAGTGAAAATAAAGGACGCATCTGAAGGTGAAAACCTCTCTAAGGCACCTAAGGATGGAGGTTTGAACATTCTCCCTGTTGCATAGGAAAATTCACCCATGCTCGTTGAAGAATCAGTAGAAGTCAACATAGGCACAGAAGAGAATCCTTGACTGGTTTATTTTGCGGCATCATTAACCAAAGAAGAGCAGCTTGAATTCCACAGTTTCTTTACACAGAGATAGATAAATTTTGCTTGGTCATATGCAGACATGCCTGGGTTGGATCCTGAACTCGTTCTACATCACTTTCCCTTACAACCAGGTGTCAAACCAATGAAACAGAAATTGAGGAAAATGCATCCACAGATTGCTCTACTAGTCATGGCAGAACTCAAGAAATTGTTAGACGTTGGTTTCATTAGATCAATTGACTATGCAGATTGGATTCCAATCTTGTACCAGTCACTAAACCAACAGGGGGCATCTGCATCTGCACTGATTTCAGAGATATCAACAAGGCTTGTCCTAAGGATGACTTCCCTTTGCCTAACATAGACATGATAGTAGACATGACAGTAAGGTATGAGATGTTGTCCCTTATGGATGGATTTTCAGGATATAATCAGATTATAATTGCAACTGAAGACCAACCTAAGACAAATTTCACTTGTCCTTGGGGAACGTATTGCTGGAATGTTATGCCCTTCAGACTCAAGAATGTTGGAGCAACCTATCAGCATGCCATGACCACCATTTTTCATGATCTAGTACACACTCTTATGGAGGATTATGTCGATGACCTAATAGTTAAATCCAAGACAAGGTCAGAACATTTACAAGTTTTAGACTATATATTTCAAAGGCTAGAGAAATATAAAGTGTGACTCAATCCCAAGAAATGTGTGATTGGAGTAAAGTCAGGAAAGCTTTTAGGCTATATCATTTCTAGAAGAGGCATTGAAGTGGATCTGGCCAAGGTAAAAGAAATCATAGACATGCCTCCACCAACTAATCTTAATCAACTAAGGACATTACAAGGAAGACTACAATCCATCAGAATATTTATAGTGCAGTTAGCAGATAAGACACGTCCTTTTCAACATCTACTTAAGAAAGGGGTACCCTTTGCATGGACAGTTAGGTGTGGAGAGGCCTTTCAACTGATTAAAGAATATCTACTCACACCACCAGTCTTAATGCCACCTATTGAAGGACGACCACTGATTCTTTATATTACAACAACCCATTCATCACTCAGAGCATTGCTTGCACATAATGACGATGAAGGTCATTATTTTATTAACCTAATATTTGCATGATATTTTAAAACTAATCAAACTGTGCAAATTGGCAATCATTGGGAGAAGGAAGGGTAAAAAACAAACTACTGATGAATTTGGTGCAGGATTTTTATTGTTTTTATTAAGTAGTTGTACACTTTGTTTGGTTCTTAATCAATGAGCTTTGTATTTTATGTTTGGTGAAATTTTAACACATATGATCTCCCCTTACACCTAGTGTGAGCCTGGGGATCAAAAGCACTCTTTTATTCACATATCTATTAAGTTTACCCAAGAACTATTAGTTGAGTATGCTCTTCCCTTGTGCTTTGTGTGAGCCTAGTGATCATAAACACTAGTTATTTTTATTTACAATAGGAATCTTGTTTGGGGATTTCATCATCTTAAGGGCAACCTCAACCATATTTTTTGGTGGGGTATATAAAGGTGAAGAACAAAAACTGTACCTCAAAGTGTAGCCAACATCATTCAAGCCAAGCCACAAGACCCTTGGTTTGAGACTTATTTTATGAGGAGAAGAGGGGAGATCCCCCTAGTCTTAGACATTATAAGATGGGATCACTATTCTTAGATACCGCTACAAACTTTATTTTTAGAGACCTAAGACCTTCGGTCATTAATCTATTTGTTGTGCAAGGTACAATATCATGCCTAAAGTTACCCAACATGTATCATCCCAAGGAGAGATAAGATTTATTTAGAGGTGTAAAAAACCTTGAAGGGAAGGGGAAAGGTGAGCCCTTGAGCCATTGGAACCCTATCTATTCCCTCTTGAGTGGAACGTGCATGCACAATCCTATGGTATTTTATCACTTGGTCCCATACTACTGCAACACACCTTTATTGAATAGTTAGGCTTGCTATCATGCTTGGTGTGTTTTCTTGTGAAGGCCAATAAAACACCATTAAGAATTAGTACCTTGAAATCATCAACCATCTTGTTTTTGGTTTTATATATCTTACCATTTTTTTTCAAAAATCAATCCATGACTTGCAAAAATTTACCAATAGTTACACAAAATGACACTTTTAAGCCCAAATCTATGCTCTTGAGTCTAAAACTGTGCATTTGATACCTCCTATTGTGCTTTTGATCCTTGATATTATGTTTGTGCATCTCTCATGTAGAATTACACATCAAATTTATACTATGGCGCATTTTATATCTAGAGTGGTGCTTTTAACTATCCTTTAACACATCTAATCATATTTTTGTGTATTTGACTATCTTTTGGTACATCTAATTATACTTTGGCACATTTGATTATCCTTTGGCACATTTTATCTACGAAACTATATACTTGACTACACATTAGCACTTTTGATCAAAGTCCTGATTAAACCTATTCTAATAAACTTGCATACTTTTACAATAAGTTATACATTTGAAACCTACTATGTCACTTCTGAACTTGCTTTGTCACTTTTGATACCTACTACAATTCTTTTGATAATAGTGTGGTGCATCTGATACCCAAAGTTGTACTTTTGATTCATACAGTGACCCTTTTGACCCATGTTAAAATTTTCATAATTCTCCAAAAGTTAGTTTCTAGAACCATTCACCAAGTAGACCTAAAATTGAAGACGCGTAGCACATTTGACTTGTAGTCATCATTCATTATCCATCAATAAATTAAAATTCATATCTATTTCATATAATACTTTTTTGGACTTTAGAGTTACTACCGTAGGCCTATACAAACATCCTTATCATCATCATAATCAATCATCCAAACATCTCACAACCAAACTACTCATAATCTTGTCTAGATCTTCTATCCTTTATCACTAATTTAACCTTTTACTTGAGAAGTTTCCTATTTCAAGTAGATATTTGAATTAGCAAAAATCATTTGTGGATAAATTCACTTAGAAAACTTTGCTGCTTCTAAGTTATTAAACCCACTATCATCTTTTTACTTAGACTCAATAGTCTATTACAAGTAAAAAATCATCTAAATCTTAGAACTTATCACTAAACAAAGATCTAGGTTTACTTTGAATTATTGAGTTTTTATCTTACATCAATCAAAAACACCAAACACACTTATCCAAAATCATCACATCCTTTTGTCCAAATCTACAAACGTATCTTTAGTAGAGTCAATTATAAACAACATGTTCATATCAAATCACCCAAATTCTATCTCACATCCTCATCCCATAAGATCTTCAAATTTGTATGCCTACAACAATGTCTCAATATAAGAAACTCATGGATTCCAATCAAATTGATTCAAACATTACCACAACCATGGGTGGTACACAAACTAAGTTTGGCATGCCTTCTCATGTGAACAAACCTAATGACTATCGAATACCACAATTTCAACCCCCAAATATTTTGATAGAAGGAGTCACACATGAGTCTAATGAACTGACACAAGAGAAGTTATTAGAGATACAACAAGATCCAAAAGTAAGAAAAGTAATGGATAGCTTCCTTACCCGGACCCATACAAATATTTATTACACTAGCACAAAAAGGTGCTAAACTACCTTCATATTTTGATATTGCCACACTTAGGAAACAATCCCTCACAAGTATCATGACATCACACATCTCATCTAGTGCAAGCATACCCATACCTCAATATATCAACATATTTATGCCTCAAGCTTCCATGCCAAATATTTCAATTCAACCATCCATACTTCCTCATGAATTAGTTGTTGGCCTTGTCGTTGCACCAAAAGTTCAACCTATCAATGCTTGATACAAGTGTTAGATAAGATTCATGGGAGGCAGTTAAACCATGTCACGAATCATGCGGTCAACGCTAACTGAGGGGTAGAGCTTCCAACAATCCCCCCAGCATGACCGCGGGATTTGAACCTACGACCTGGCTTTGATACCAATTTTTGGCCTTATCGTTGCACCAAAATTTCAACCTATCAATGTCCGATACAAGCGTCAAATAAGATCCATGGGAGGCAGTTAAACCATGTCAAGAATTGGGCGATCAACACTAACTGAGGGGTGGAAGTGTTGAGCTTCCAACATTAGATTCCATACCATTTTACAAATAATACATTAATCCACTCTATCAAAATACTTTCACATCTAATCACACAACCATATCTATCCAAAATCCCAAAATTTCTTCATTCATACCTCATAGCACTAATATTCCCCTTCCTTCTCAACCCATCACATCAAATTATACAAATAACCCATTTGCTTCACAAACTATAACATCTCATGTTCCTACAAATATTCCATACACTTCACAAACATTAAATATATACATGAGCATATACAACCCAACTCATTCCCACCAATATTCTATTTCACATTGTTCACAAAGTTCCTAGTTCAACATCCCAAATCACTCTTCCACATATAATATACCTATGAATACAAAAATTCTAAAATTCTCACAATTCCATTCTCAATATGTTTCATTCACTATTCCCATAAATACACATATACCTCAAACCTATAGCTACTCATACAATATCATGCAACAACAAACCATCCCACAAAATCAAAATTCTTCATTTAATTCATCAACCATCCCACAACATCAATCATATATTCCCTCAAACCAACCATAAATCAACGCAACAAATGACTTGGCATCACAAATACAAAGGTTGCATAAAAATATAACTTACATGCAATTAGGACATAAACAAAAATCTATGCACTTGAAGATATGTGTCTGTATCCATTTGATCAAACAATACATAGGTTCCTTTCCCTCACATTTTTGAAATTCCATAGTTTGAAAAGTACAAGAGTAGAGGTGATCCACAAGAACATATACAGGAGTTATACATAGCATGTTTAGAGGTCACTTATAATGAAACATATTCGTTGCACATTTTTCTCCAAAGTTTAGGAGGACAACCAATAGAATGGTTCTCTCATTTATAACATGGTATCAAGACCTTCCATGAACTAGCTAAAATTTTCATCATTCACTTCTCATACAACATTGAACATGAGATATCTATAACTGATTATGTAACACCCAACAATGAAATGGAGAATCATTTGCTTCATTACTACAATGATGAAGACACATGGCTAGTAAATTCCTATGGCCTATACCAAAAAAAATAACTCATGAGAATTTTTGTTCAAAACCTCGATCAAGAAATAGGTTTCCACATACAAGTGCAATGCGCTAACACATTTGATGATATTATAGAGAAAGTGATCATAACTGAAAAATATCTCATCATGAAAGGATATGTCAAAATTTACAAAGAAATAAAAGATAATGTATCACGCTCCAATTAAAAAACTCACCTATGGGCCATGAATAATAACATTACAAATGATGGTGTAGTGGATGCTAAATTTGTGTAAAATATAGAACCACCACCTAACACTCAACAAAAGAACCAAAACATGAATCTTCCAAAGGGTGCACCAAGACAAAACAACAATACTAGACCCAAATACACTCTCTTAGGGGAGTCAATTGAAACCATATTGAAGAAGCTAATAAAAAAGAATCTTGTTAAGCTTCCAGACCTAAGATAATATGATGAAATATAATTCAAACCATCATATGGTACAATGACAGTGACTATTACAAGTACTATAGAATAAAAGGTCACGAAACACCTAACTACATGAAATTAAAAAATATCATCCAAGATCTTATTGATAAAGGGGATGTAAAAATTGAGAAATGTCCTAGAACTTCCACCAATAACAATATTGGTATCTACAAGGATCAATCCCTGAACATGAAATGAAAAATGACTCGGGTAAAGGAAATCATTATAATAAGGTCAACCAATTATATGATTTCATCGTGGGACATATTGAAGAAGTCAATAACCATATTGCCACTATCATTTTTCCAAATAAGGATCTTGAACGTATAGTTACTACATGACATGGAAAATTCACCCTCCAAGAAGCCCCACTCTAAACTAAAATCCTGACTACATTGTCACCATCTGAATATAATCTTATAGGTCATATGAAGAAAACACCAACCCAAATTTCCATATTAGAACTCCTGTGCATTTCTCCCACACATAAAGAGGTCCTAGATAAGGCACTTCAAGCATCATCCATACTTACCAGCATAGATACTGCACAATTCCAAGCCATGGTAGGACACATTGCATCCACCCAACACCTCATATTCAAAAAAAAAGACCTTCCTACCACCTCATATCATAACCAAGTATTATACCTAGAATTCTATGTCCATAATCACAAAATCAAAAGATCTTGATAGATGGTGGAGTAGGTTTAAACATTTGCACACTAAAATTGGTAAAATAATTGGATACTTCGATGGGGTCATAGAAAAATAGAAGAGCATTACTATTAGAGCATATGATAATGTCAATCATGAGTCAAAAAGAATAATTAAACTACCTATACAATTTGATCCTACAATCGCAAAAACCACATGTCAAGTATTGGACCTTGATCTCCCATACAACTTTCTCCTAGGCTGCACATGTATACTTACTGAAAAGGTAGGAAATGTGATCCCCACCAAAGGTTTTAATGATTGGGTTTTTTATAAAACCTTAGGGATCTTAATAGGTGCCTTTCCCCACAAATTTCATTAGGAAAGAGATCACAAGGTGTAAAGATAGACTTTCAATATCAATGGTGAGCCAATTAGACCTAGATCTAAGTCCTTAGGACAATAGGATAGATTTGAAATCAAATTGAAATGATTTGAAATGCTCAAACTAAATGAACAATAAGACCTATTACCTAAAATATAGATTCCCAAAAATACAGAGACTATTACAGAACTTTGTAAGCAGATTTGAGAAGGGTTTGAACACATGTACTTGTCACCAGAAATGTGTTTTGAAGAGTGCAAAGGAACTCATTCACCCTTGGGTGAATGGGTCTCATTCTAGGGCTCCAAAATAACTTTTGATAGTCCTTTATTGTTGGATCTTGGCTTCGGTTTGACATGGGTCCCATTGTCGAAAAGTCGGAAATAAAGTCTACAACTTAGTTTTTATGGCTTGACAACAATGATGACAACTTGTGCAATAATGAAAAATTGCTTCTTCAAGATTTGTTCAATCCTTCTTCAACCTGTAATTTGCACATACACAAAGAGGAAAAATTATTTTGTTTTATATGGGGATTTTCCTTGGTCAAACCCCAAGTTCGGTAATCAAACCTTGATAGAAATATAATGAAAAGGAGAAGGAAGTGATGAATGAACAATGCTTGCTAAAACTCACCACCCTTCAATGGCTTCCCTTAGAGGACTGAAGTCAAACCTCTCCAAGGAACTTGATCTTTTCTATGCTTGATGGATTTGGATACTTGAAATGCTTGGATGCTTTAGGATCAACAATGCATATTAGCCTTCACAAGATGACATGAACACATATAAACTTGAACATGATGTTAGGATCTTGATTGTTGTAATAAATAACTAATAAATTTGCTCTTGAATGCTCTTGACAATAATATTTTCTCTTAGTATTGCTTTATAAAGTGTGTTAGAATGTTTCTTAGATTTCAAATGATAAAAAGACTATGTCTTTATAGGTGTTTATCTAATTTCTTGAAAATTAGATTCCAAAAGCTGACAATTGCAAATTGAATTTGACTCATTAAAATACCACAAAAAACATACTTTAGAATGGGTCCAAGAACTTAAATAGGACCCATTCACCCATGGTAAAATGGGTCTTGGCCTATAAGTCTAGGACACACATATTCCATGGTGATTAAAATATTAAATACACTAATTAAATGTTGGTTCTCCTTTTAGAAAACGGGAAAATAAGGCTAAGGAATGCATAATTTGGAAAATTAGAAGCTTAATTAAGTCCAATAAATCAAGGGACCCAAACAATAGTGTGAAATTGTAAAGGTATACAATTTCCTACACTACATTTAGCCCCCACTTTAGTGAGAGTATGAATTTACACTCAAACTCACACTAAAGTAGAGAAATATATGTCAAGAGGGGTCCATGTGCACAAATGTTAATGAGATAGGATGACAAAGATCAACGAGGATGATCAAGCCCCCAGGATCAAATATCCCATGGAAACCAACATAAGTACAAAGGACACACATGCATGTAACATATGTTTAGCAAGATCAGACACACAAGCATACAATATCAAAGCCAATGTAAAAAGGAAAAAAAGAAAGAAAAAGGATGGACTAGCAAGTTGTGTTATTCCATGTCCATAAAATATGCTCACAAGGGCTAGTGCAGTCTGGTATACACTAGGTGATCCCAAAAGTAAAAATGAGAAACACAAACTAGGTCTACAAGGTGTGTACCCATAAAAAGGTGGCAGATAGGACAAACACACTAGGTCTACAGGTGTGTTCCCATATGTCAACCATACCAAAAGTTATACTCCCCGATAACTTTGATAAGGTGGCACAAAATGGTCAATGTGCTATACCAATGCTACACTAAGTCCAACTCCTGTGAACAAAAGTGAAGCCAAAATTTCAAACTAAATATAAAACTCACCTTAGGAGGTGCAAATGCCAAAATGAAATAATGCCAATGTATGCCCCCACTTTAAAGGAATTTCCAAACACCATGATGTGAGCAATTACTTTAAAGAAGAAATGATAAATGTTGATTGATAAAAGGGCCATGAGAGCTTATTTGGAAAACCTTATGCCAATGATATGTTTCCAAATAAATTCGCTTCATGAAAAAAGGTTGCCCCCACATGCAATCTCAAAAGATAACACATAAGGGATCTATAAATTTGGGGTCAACGTATGTCTTTGCTACAATGATATAATAGAGCTCAAAATTGTCATCATTCCCCAAATACTTGTAGAACAAACACAAAGGAAGAATGGCCCATAAAGAGATAAAGAAAAGAAAAGATTTTGGGTCAACGTATGTCTTTGCTACAATGATATAATAGAGCTCAAAAATGTCATCATTCCCCAAATACTTGTAGAACAACAAACACAAAGGAAGAATGACCCATAAAGAGAGAAAGAAAATAAAAGCTTTTGGATCAACATGGAAGAGACTTTGGATGTCTCAACGCCTTGCATCGTCCCCAAAAGGAAAACACAAGACAAAAGGAAAGACAATGTTTATGACAAAGAAGAATGTAGATACAAATATAAGAATGTCATGATAGATTTGCTTCCTTTGTATCCTTGCACCAGTGGAGTACAAAAGGGTCATCCAAAGAAAACTCACAAACATAAAGACACACCAATCAGCATGGTACATGGGATCACATTACATTTGAGCAATCACAAAGAACATGAAAAGAAAAGAAAGAGATTATATCGCATGCGAGCCAACCTAAAGCAGGTCATCTGCATCCCAATCTTTCTCATCATATACAGAAGGTGGATAACTAGCCAAAGGGGTAATGGCAAGTGCCATACTAGGAATATCACCAAGTTCAACACGTGGTGGGTCACTCTTTTTAGGAGGATCATCATGGTTGCCCCCTTCTAAATTTATAGAAGTGGAAAATAGTAAATTCAACTCATTATGCACTTCTTCATCCATTTTAGCAATCTCATCATCATCATTCGAGTTAATCACAATAGGAGGTCTAATGAAAATGTCCATTGTATGTTCTTATTTTTGTTGTGGTTGAGAAGTTTCATGTTGTGGAGAAGGTGGAGAATCATCATGATTTTTTTTGAGTTGGTTATTTATCTTAGGTTATTGGTTTATTATTTTCTTCTAATTGAGGAGCAATAGCACGATGTCTATGCCTACACTCTTTAGCATTCTGATTTCTTCTTGCATGGTTTTCAAGTTGTAACGGTGTAGGAGTAGGTTTATCAACCATCGATCTCTTTTCTTTGCTTAGGGGAGGAATGAAAGGGACCTCTATAGGTTGGGAAACCACTTTCTCTTTAGGTTTGTAAACTTGTTTAGTTTTAGGAGGCACAAATGGGATTGTAGGTTATCTCTTGGTCTCTTGTAGGACATAGGTGGTGAAATAGCATCATACTTAATTTTCTTATTCGAGAGAGCTTTTGGTTCAAGCATAGGTTCATTCGCAACAATGGGAGTGGGAGGAACAACTATGGATCTTTTAGTTTCAGGTGGGATATTGGCAAGGGATAACTCTGCTATACACTTTGCTTTAAACTTTTGAGATGATTTAAAGAAGAAATTCTCACGAGGTGCGATAGGTTCCATAGGCTCAGGCCAAAAGAAATCTAATGAAAATTTCCCATGGGAAGACAAAGGATTAAATCCACTATGATGCACTATAAAAATTTGGTTGTCAAATGGAAATTTTAAGCACTTATGGATGACCAACGAGACAATATTCATGAGCATAGTCATGAATAGCCTAAATTCACATGAAATTGATCTGACGTTAGGATGATGGAGAATGATACATTCAATTGCTTTAGTCCAACTTTTAATGGAAGAGTGATTGAACCTATCGTAGGGTGAGCAAAACCATCATTTTTTTTAATCCATGCTTTCGATTGTTCATAAAAATCTTAGTAAAGTTCATGCACAAATAAGAATTCCTCAATTATCACATTCTCTACACACATAGGATCAATTAATATCCCATTTGTAGGATTGTCATTAATTCTTCTAGGTATGTAAAGAGGACCATTATGTGCATGTTTAATTATATCATTATTTGAGAAAGCAATGACAAGAGAAATTGTTTGGCCCTTACAAGGTTGAACATCAATGAATCCAATCATGGCATTAGGGATATGGTCCAAAATGGGTTGACTAGTGTCAACACTATAAGTGAAAGAGTTGGAAAACTCAAGATCCACAACGGATGTACTAGCATGGGATGCCATGAGTCTCGAACAACATCTCATGGAAGTATTGGTAATAGGACACCAGGTTGTGATACTCATACAAGTTTAACCAAATCAAAAGTGTTACCAAAATGGACAAAAAGCACTAAATAAAGATAGTAGACACCCAAAGATATGAAACACTATGCAAGTATTGAAGAAGATATTGCAATATTTAGATCTGAAATATGATAATTAACTGATTTCAAGATGAAAAAACCTAAAAATGATTACTTTTAAATGCTAATTTTGATCTTAAACAATGTACTTTCTTTCACCAATTGAACTAAATGTAAACATCTATAGAAATATACAATTTTTGAAATTGAAACAAAGATCTACAAGTATAGGAAAAATGAAGTAGACAAAGACAAATAAATGTACAATTTTTTTCAAAATCATCTATACAAGGACAAGTTCACCCAAGGGTGAATGGGTCCTTACACAAGGTTCTAATTTTTTTAAATCTAAGTGTTTGATCTAATATTTAAGCTCATTGTTCCTAATTGCAAACAGATTCTTCAGTGACAATTTTTCTAAATTTTGTGATTAAATATAAATACAATTTGTATGACAATGTATGAACAAAATGATAATTTTTTTAATGCAATTTTGACTGTAATTCGGATCTAAATGACTGGAACACACCTTAATGCAAGCTATTATGTAGAACGTATGCAATATTTTTAGATTTTTTATGATTTTAAATGAAGCAAATATGCAATATGTAACCCTATATGAAATGCAAAAACAAGATAATGCAGAACCTAGATCTAGGGTTTCAAGGATCTCCAAATCAGAAAAGTATGATGTAAGAATGTCAGGTTCACCAAAATGAAAAAGTGGGAAAAGTAATCCCCACAAAATTTTTTAATGGTTGGGTTGTTTATAAAACCTTAGGGATCTTAGTAGGTGCCTTTCCCCACAAATTTCATTAGGAAATAGTTCACAAGGTGCAAAGATTGACTTTCAACCTCAATGGTGAGCTAATCACACATGGATCTCAATCCTTAGGACAATAGGATAGATCTAAAACCAAATTGAAATGATTTTGAAATGCTCAAACTAAATGAACAATAAGACCTAATACCTAAAATGCAGATTCCTGAAAATACATCTAGACTGTTACAGAACTTTGTAGGTAGACTTGAGAAGGGTCTGAACACATGTACAAGTATCACAAAAAAATTGTTTTGAGGAGTGCAAAGGGCGAATGGATTGCAATCTAGGGCTTCAAAATAATTTTTTAACAACCTTCTAATGTTGGATCTTGGCTTCGGTTTAACACGGGTCCCACTGTCGGAATGTCAGAAATAAATTCTACAACTTGGTTTTTGTGGCTTGATAACAACATTGATGACAACTTGTGCAACAATGCAAAATTTCTTCTTCAAGATTTCTTCAATCCTTATTCAACTTGTAATTTGCACATACATAAAGAGGAAAAATGTTTTTGTTTTGTATGGGGGTTTCCCTTGGTCAAACCCCAAGTTTGGTAATTAAACCTTGATAGAAATATAATGAAAAGGAGAAGGAAATGATGAATGAACAATGCTTGCTAAAACTCACCACCCTTCAATGGCTTCCCTTAGAGGATTGAAGTCAAACACATATATCTGAGGAACTTAATCTTGCTTTTCTTGATGGATTTGGATACTTGAAATGCTTGGATGCTTTAGGATCAACAATGTATATTAGCCTTCACAAAATGACATGAACACATATAAACTTTGAACATGATGTTAGGATCTTGATTACTACAACAAATGATTGATAAATTTTCTCTTGAATGCTCTTGACAATAATATTTTCTCTTAGGAATGCTTCATAAAGTGTGTTAGAATGTTGCTTAGATTTCAAATGATAAAAGACTATGTATTTATAGGTGTTTATCTAATTTCCTAAAAATTGTATTCCAAAATCCAACAATTGCAAATTGAATTTGAATCAGTAAAATACCACCCAAAACATATTTTAAAATAGGTCCTAGCACTTAAAGGGGACCCATTCACCCATGGGAAAATGGGTCTTGGCCTATAAGTCCAGGACACACATATTCCATGGTGATTAAAATATTAAATGCATTAATTAAATGTTGGTTCTCCTTTCGGAAAAGGGGAAAAATAAGGCTTTGGAATGCATAATTTGGCAAATTAGAAGCTTAATTAAGTCTAATAAATTAAGGGACCCAAACATAGTGTGAAATTATAAAGGTATACAATTTCCTACACTACACATGCCATGCAGGCTATCCTATTCACTTACCACCAATGCATAAAGTTTCCCTAAAATAAAATTGACATAACCATTTATGAGGACTCTCACCCTTTCTAGTATTTTCAAAATGTAGTGAAAAATACTAAAAATCCACCAAGTACCAAATAATTTGGCATTGCCTCATCATCATCATCTGATATCAACCTATCCATATTGACCTCATCATCCAAAACACATGAGCCCCTTCTTGAAATCAAGGTCCAAATGCATGACAAATGTTGTGGGGAATATGAGCTAAAATGGTCCTATGTAGGACAACTTTCATCTTTCCTAAGTCATATGGTAAACCTCAACATATATACAAGGCCACTTCAATCATCAAGTATGAACCCACAATATTGTAAAAGTGGGGAGAGTTAAACAAAGAGGTCATAGAAGAAGATATCTTAAAATGGTTGTATTAGGAAGATAAATAACAACCAACCCTACTAGTTGAGCATTATAGTAAGGGTTTTTTATTATTAAGAACATAGGATTTATAGGTCAAGGTGCCCTTGGGACTTCGTTAGAAATGAATATGAGAACCCATAGTTCTATAAAAGAGACAAAAATATTAAGGGCTTGGGTATGGGTCATTAAGTAATGTTACTCCTAACATTGAGAGTGTACTTAGGAAGGTAACTAAAGTTTTCCTACAGTAGAAGCCTCTAATGATGATAACATCAATGAACCTTTCATACACATCACCAAACTATTCAAAAAAACATCCATTAACACCCAAACATTCATATATTTTACATCTCCCTCACAAACCAACGACCTTCCGCTTATTTATCCCCAACTTATCAATTGGGACCAACAATGACCACTAATTCTAGACATATTTTAAAACGATGACGCTATTGCTGATTTTATGGGACTTAGAGATGACATGCAACCTAGAGATGAAAAATTAGGGTTTAACATAGATCTTTATGCACAAGAAAATTTTTGGGGGAAAATCAAATCCTTTAGTCATAAAAGAGAAAATATAAAAATAATAAAATAGTCCCCTATTGAAAACCATGATGTGGCACTTTTAGATCAAGAAAAAGTAAAAATAAAATACATACCCAAGGGTGTAAACCTCTTTGTAGAATTTACGGATAAAGGATTTGAATTCCTAAGTATCACTAAACATCAAGAGAGATCATTAGTTTTAGTAGAAGCATCAAAGGAAATAAATGTTGGAACAATCGACAGTCCTAAAATCACATTCTTTGTTGCTCATTAAAGCTTGAAGAGAAGTAGGATTTTACATCATTCCTTGAGATATAGAAATTCATTTTTCTTGGTCATATATAGGCATTCTAGGACTAGATATAGTTTTAGTGGTCCATTATTTGACAGTCTACCCAGAGGCTAAGCTAATAAAATAGAAACTACGTAAGATGCATCCTCAAATTGCAGTATTAGTCAAGGTGGAATTAGAAAAATTCATAGATGGCTTCATCAAGCAAATATATTATTTAGAGTGGGTGTCAAACCGTGTTCCTATTATAAAACCCATTGGGGGCATCCATATCTAGATTGATTTAAGATATCTAAATAAGGCTTGTACGAAAGATGACTTTTTATTACCAAAAATTGACATCATCATGGATTTGAAAGTGGGACATGAGATTATTTCCCTCATGGATGGATTTTTTAGATATAAGCATATCTATATAGCATAAGAAGACCAACACAAGACTACCTTCACATGTCCTTTGGGTACTTATTATTGGAATGTAATGCCTTTCAATCTCAAGAATGCTAGTGCAACCTATCAAAGAGCAATGTAATTATTTTTTCATGACATGTTCCACAATGGAGGACTATATATATGACTTGTTGGTGAAATAAATAACAATAAAAGAACATTTGGATGTTCTTGGACGAATATTTGATAGACTAGAGAAATATCAGGTGAGGCTAAATCCTAAGAAATGTGTATTTGGTGTCACTTTAAGAAAACTATTGGGATACATTGTATCTTGTAGAGGTATTGAAGTTGACCCCAAAAAAGTGAAATCAATAATTTAGGTGCCTCCACCAAAGAATCTCAAGAAGTTTTGTAGTCTCCAAGGAAAGCTACAACTAATCAGATGGTTTATAGCTCAGCTAGAAAATAAATGTCATCCATTTTCTCATCTCCTACATAAATATGTCATATTCAATTTGGATGAGAAGTGTCAACAAGAATTTCAACAACTTAACGATTACCTGGATTCACCACCAATATTTATGCCTCCAATGCAAGGCAAGCCATTGATATTGTACATTTCAGCTACCACAACAACATTAGGAGCCCTTTTAGCACAACATTATGATGCTAGAAAGGAGAGAGCAGTCTACTACATTAATATGACATTAGTAGAATATGATTACACTCCTATTGAGCGAGCATTTTAGTTGTCATCTTCACATCATAAAAGATTTGACACTACATGATTCATCACTAAACTAAGCTCATATTTTAAAATTTTATCCATTAAAGAATTTGTTGTCAAAAGAAACACTCATTGGTTGTATGATTAAACGGGTTATGTTATTAAGTGATTTTAACATAGAGTAAGTAGACCGAAAGGGAAAAAAGGGACAAGTCGTTGGAGATTAGTTAGCAAAAGCACCTTATGAATGAACATAATATATGCATAATTTGGATGAATATATTATAATGCATGTCTATATGGACAAGGTGGGAGGATAAGTGCATAATAAATGTGAGGTAGATGGGTAAAGGCATGGGGGAGAGGATTTGACTTTGCACAACATCACATTATTTGTAGACATGTAAACATATTAAGGTACTCTCTCAAAATGGGGACAAATCTAAATGGAAAATGACCTAAATATGCAAATTTCACTATTATAAAATGGTATTCAATGGTTTTCATATGATGAATGCACATTTAATGCCATTAAATGTCAAAACATAGCAAAAATCACATGAAAATTGTACCAAGTTAACTCATGGTGGGAATGAAATAGGTAGGAGTTCACAAAATTTCAATTCAAAATTTTTAATTTTAAAGGTCAATTTTGTGGGTTGCGGGATTGATTTGGCACTATAGGATTGACTTGGGACAAAATAATGCTAATATTAATGCAATGAGCCTATGTTTAGACATAGAGGTAAAAAATTGCATAATAAATATCAAATGCATACACATATGTGTAGAGAAGGATGGGATACAATCAATGATGTGGGAATTTGTGTAAATGGATCAAGGTGGTGGATTAGAAAATGGGCTCAACTTTACATAAAATTCTACCATTTGTGAATATGTAAATACATTAATCCATTCTATCATAATGAACCCAAATATAATTGGAAATTGTCATGGGTATGCAAATTTCATCATTACAAAATTATTTATTAACATGTTACATTAAAAATTAAGCAATTAACTTATAAATGCTCAATTAATGATGATGATGATATGTTACCGGATTACACCATCCACCAAAGTTTAAATACCTTAGACGTGTGATTAGACTAGGTTTAATCTATATGTAATTTTGATAGATTGGATAACCCTACTCTTGATAAATTAGATAAATAATAACTTTTAACATAGATATATACTCTTTCATAATATTATAATCTTCTTTATAAAATAAAAAATAATAATGGAGTCGGCTAACTCCTAGACAAAAATCACCTATGTACATACAAAAACACATGAAAACATACATAACAACATACATGGAAACATACATAACATGAAGAGACGGCGTAGTGCGGGGCCCACCAGATGGATGATAGAAGTGACAGAATCGGCAACGAAAGGAAATGTCACGGCGAGGAAAGCGAGGAGGTGTCCCATCGTCGAATTATGCCGACATTTTTTTGCCTTGTGCGAGAAACTATCCATTACGCGAGGGAAGGGCGGTGATGTGATTAAGACATGTGGTTTAAATTGTAACAAGTATTGTTCTTGGAAAACACGTTGCGCTTTTGGTTTTCTCATTCTACAGGTGGAAATCAAAATGTTGGAGAGCAAGGGTGCATTGCAGGCAAGGGAGACGACCAACCGACTTGAGGTGAGGGGTTTCTAACCAACTGTATGTAATGGTGTATGTTCTTATGTATAGTTTCATGCATTTTTGTATGTATATAGGTGTGTTGTTGTGGGTTGCAGGTTAATCAGTGTTTTGAGAACCTAGAATCTTAGAAAGCGGTATGAATGTATTCAAAATATTTTGTTATTAAAACCATAGGAATTTAGTGAAATGTGGACCATTTTATAAACACCCATTGTTTTCCAACAACCTTTAACACTCTATGTATTTTGCTCTTTCATTCTGTAGTTTGAAAGTGAAAGGTTGGAGAGTGGAGTTGCAAGTGAAAGGTTGGAGAGCAAGAGGAGACTAAAAAAACATTTGAAGTGAGTTGAGGGGTTTCTAATCATTTGGGTTGTTAGTTGTAAAGGGGTTTAAAACGTTATGAGGATTTTTGTTTGTAAATTGTTTTCAAACTTTAAGTGGGTTGCGGGTTTTGTAAAACCCAGTGTTTTGCATCTTAGAATTTTACAAAAGAATATGAATGTATTTACAAGATTTTGTTATTTAGACCTTAGGAATGTAATGAAAGGCGCTGTTTTATAAACACCCATTGTTTTCCAAGAAGAATTAACACTGTGTTTCACCACTTTCAACAAGTTTACTCATTATCAGCGATAATGTCAAGAAATTGGTGTTCTTGCTATTTGTAATGCACACATACATATACAAGCTTAAAAACCACGAGGGTTTTGGTATGTTGTGATGTGAGTTGAAATTTTATAAACACCCAGTGTTTCCATTTCATTGTATTGCACATTTTTCAAACCAAAAGCATTACTCCACATTGCATAACTAATAAGTAAATGCTCATAGATAGATGAAATTTTTTTAATTGCAATATAGTTTTTTTACATAGTCAACCTAAAAGAAATTATGTAGTTACTTGAAATTGCATAGGTAATAACTATACCCACAACTATAGGGAACTCCACCTGCACAACCAAGTACTATTCTGAAATATATTAATTTGTTGATTCTAGAGTGATAATTGCAGTTGCAAATTGTATTTTTTTGTCATGGAATTCCATGAGAGCACATTTGTGTGAGGTATTTTTTGAAACAGTTCATTGCAGTGAACTGTTTGGAAAAGTGGGTGAAAGAAATGTGGTCTCATGGTCAGTGAAATGCCATGCCAAGCCATAGACAAGGAAATGAATTGTTTCTATGTATGATTGCTTATCTATGGCTTGCCACTATGTTTTTGGAAAACATTCTCATCTCCCATTGTTTTATCCAAAATAATTGCAGATAGTTAGAGTGATAATTGCAGATATATAATGATAATTAGAGTGATATTTGCAGATGGAGACCCCCTAACCAAATTTTGTTAGAAAATGGGAAACACTTTATTTAACAAGCAATGTAGTTTGGCTCGTAGATATATATTGTCATATTCAGTAGAGGTATCAACAATATATTGTGAAACTACACCCACAACTATAGGGAACTCCACCTATGCAACCAAATACTATTGTCAAAGATATTAATTCATTCATACTAGAGTGATAATTGCAACTAGAAATTGTATTTGTTTGTCATGGCATTCCAAGAGACCACATTTGTTTGAGGAATTTTTCAAACAGTTCATTGCCTTGTCTATGATAGCATATTAGTAAGCATAATAGTAAGAAACAACATAGACAAGGTAGTGAACAGTTTGAAAAATGCCTGAAAGAAATGTGGTTTCATGGTGATTGGAATGCCATGACAAGCCATAGACAAGGCAATGAATTGTTTGTAAGTATGATTGCTTATCTATGGCTTGACATTGTGTTTTGGCAGACATATACTCACCTCACACTATGTTTTCCAACTTGCAATCACATAATGCATGTATATGGTTGTTGGAAAACATTGTGTGTTTACTATCAAAGCATAATAGTAGATCTGGATTGTCATGGCATTCCAACACCATGGTGATTGGAATGACATTTTGGAATGACATGACAAGCCATAGACAAGGCAATGAACTGTTTCTATGTATGATTGCTTGTCTATGGCATGCCATTGTGTTTTGGCAGACATATACTCACCTTACACTATGTTTTCCAACTTGCAATCACACTATCCATTATCTTATATGTATTTTACATTTACTTTAGAGTGTTCTATATATTTTATGGTCTATGGTTTCATGAAACCTAGCAATGAGAATCCATTACACATTGTGTTGTGTAAGTTTCCATGCATCATACCATAATTATTATTAGAAGTGCATTTTCTATTATGCACTTCAATGTTTCCATTCTATTGCATTTTTATTATTTTTTGGGGGCTACAGACTGCAAGGTAACCCATAGTGATCAGGTCAGATTCAAAGACCATTTTCATTGTTTGTTTTGTTGCTTGCATTAGAATGACAAGATTAGTATTACTATTTGTTTTTTTTGTGATAACTTTGCAACTTTATGGGCTGAGGATTGGGAAGCAACCCATATCCTCCTAGGTAAGATTCAAAGATTGTGTTCAGTATTCTAATTCATTTCTTGCATTAGAATGAAATGATTAGTCTTTTGAAATAAATATGCCGCCTTATGGGGTTAATTTACATTGTTTTTTCTTGATATTGTTATTTCCTCTCTGTGTTGTTCATGCAAAATGATTGAAGGAACTAGTCTCAGGTGCATTTATAAACTAATTTAAATTCCAGGTGCATTAGAGGAAATCATAGATGTCATGAATGGACCTTAGTCAACCTGATTGGCTGATTGGATATTCTTCAACATAAGCTGGACAATACTATATAAAGGTCGATTGACGTAGTGCTATGAATACATGGAAATTCAAATGAAAATTAACACCAATGTTTTGATTCTAAAAGAATAGTGTTGTTTAATGGGAGTTTATGACTTTATAAAACCATTTTTAATACTGTGGATGACTCTTAATCTCACTCTTGATGGTAGATGATTTTGCAAGGAAGGTTTTGCTCTTGAAATTTCATACCCATAAAATCTAGAGCAGGATTAAAAACTTGATTTTGGTTTTGTTGATCCACTCATCCGCCCTTATTCAAACTTGATGGTAGATGAATTGCAATGAAGGCTCTACTCATTTAATTTCATACCCATAATATTAGGGTAGGGTTAGAAACTTGATTTTTGTTATTTAAGCCAAAGGAAGTGCTTTCTCATGGTAGGAGTTATGGTTTTAAACAGAATTTTATTGCTCAGTTGTCTAGAATATTTTGTTAAACTTGGACCCACTAGGACTTCTTGTGTGTATACTGGGTTGTTGTATGTCTGAGCCATGGGTGCTCTTTGTGATGAGCTCTTTAGCAGGATTTTTATTACAGGTCAGGCGTGGCTCATTTTTCTAACCTCCTCCATGGGGTAGACTTTGGTGTTTGGGGTTCCTACTCTAGGTTTGATATGGTTACACTTTGGTGTTTGGGGTTTCTACTTTGGGTTTGATACGGTTACACTTTGGTGTTTGGTGTTTCTACTCTGGGTTTGATATGGTTACACTTTGGTGTTTGGGGTTTCTACTTTGGGTTTGATATGGTTATTCATCACCTAGTTTAATGGTTGAAGTTAAAATCTAGTCAATAAAAAAAAAGATAATTATGTATCTTTTTTAGTTGGGATGAGATATGAAATTGCTTTTAAACTATTTCACCATTTAAAAGAGTGATAATTAAATGAAATTATTTGATGCTACTATTAAACTTGGACCCACAGGCAACTTGGTCCTAAGACCTCCACTGGGTTGCCCTCTTTATAACAAGGGACTTTTTGAAGGCTTCTTATTACAATTTGGGTGGGGCTCACTTCCAGTTTGTGATTATTCTAATTAATATGGTCTTTGGAAAACATTGTGTGTTTACTATCAAAGCATAATAGTAAATCTAGATTGTAGTGGCATTCCAACACAATGTGGGTTGGAATGCCATGACAAGCCATAGACAAGGCAATGAAATTTTTCTATGTATGATTGATTATATATGGGTTGCCATTGTGTTTTCCAACTTGCAATCATACTATGCATGTATATGCTTGTTAGAAAACATCAAGTGTTTACTATCAAAGCATAATAGTAAATATGGATTGCCATGGCATTGCAACACCATCATGATTGGAATGTCATGACAAGCCATAGACAAGGCAATGAACTATTTTTGTGTATGATTGCTTATCTATGGGTTGCCACTGTGTTTTGGCAGACATATACTCACCTCACACTGTGTTTTCCAACTTGCAATCATATTGTGCATGTATATGCTTGTTGGAAAACATTGGGTGTTTACTATCAAAGCATAATAGTAAATATGGATTGTCATGGCATTGCAACACCATGGTGATTGGAATGCCATGACAAGCCATAGACAAGGCAATGAACTATTTATGTGTATGATTGCTTATCTATGGGTTTCCACTATGTTTTGATAGACATATACTCACCTCACATTGTGTTTTCCAATTTACACTCATATTGTGCATGTATATGCTTGTTGGAAAACATTAGGTGTTTGATATCAAAGAATAATAGTAAATATGGATTGTCATGGCATTGCAACACCATGGTGATTGGAATGCCATGGCAAGCCATAGATAAGGCAATGAACTGTTTCTATGTATGATTTCTTATCTATGGGTTGCCACTGTGTTTTGGCAGACATATACTCACCTCACACTGTGTTTTCCAACTTACAATCATATTGTGCATGTATATGCTTGTTGGAAAAAATTAGGTGTTTGCTATCAAAGAATAATAGTAAATATGGATTGTCATGGCATTGCAACACCATGGTGATTGGAATGCCATGACAAGCCATAGACTAGGCAATGAACTGTTTCTATTGCATGTCTATGGCTTGTCATGGCATTCCAAAACCATAGTGTTGGAATGCAATGACAATCCATATTTAGAATTATGCTTTGATAGATCTTTTCAACAATCCATAATTAGTATTTATCCATGGTGTTGGAAGCCATGACAATCCATATTTACTATTATACTTTGATATATTTTTTGCAAGCATGCATAGCTTGTTCAAAAGAACCTGTTTTAGGCTTTTAGTCATAGCAGCAAGGTTAATGAAAACATGTATAGAATGCTTTGGTAGACATGTATGAAAAAATGTGGTAGCATAGTGAACTGTTTGATATAATGCCTCAAAGAAATGTGGTCTCGTGGTGATGGAATGCCATGACAATCCATATTGCAGTAGTTGCAATATGGATTGTCATGGCATTCCATCACCACAAAACCACATTTCTTTGAGGCATTATATCAAACAGTTCACTATGCTACCACATTTTTTCATACATTTCTACCAAAGCATTTTATCAAATAGTTCACTGCCTTGCTTTTATGGCTAAAAGCCTAAAACAAGTTCTTTTGAACAAGCTACGCATGCTTGCAAAAAATCTATCAGAGCATAATAGTAAGCAACAACATAGACAAGGCAGTGAACTGTTTGATAAAATGCTTGAAAGAAATGTGGTCACATGGTGATGGAATGGCATGACAATTCATTTTGTTGCCTTGCTGCTATATGGATTGTCATGGCATTCCACCACCATGAGACCACATTTCTTTGAGGCATTTTATGAAATAGCTCACTGCCTTGTCTATGCTATCACATTTTTCATACATGTCTACCAAAGCATTTAATCAAACAGTTGATTCCCTTGCTGCTATGTCCAAAAGCCTAAAATAGGTGCTTTTGAACAAGGTACGCATGCTTGGAAAAAATCTATCAAAGCATAATAGTAAAATATTGAACATAGTAAACCTATTAATGACAATCCAAAAATCCAATCACTCAATGGGCTTGAAAGAAAGTAAAACAACTTCAAAACAAACTCAATGGGCTTGAAAAAATGTAATTGATCTATAACCTTTGATTCTGACCATATACCTTTGATGTGGAATATTATGCTTTTGACATTAGTTTAGATCCTTGTAGAAGCATGAAGATCTCATCAACAAACACCAATCATGTCTTTATGCCAAAAACCTATCCACTGAATACCTTTGAGTCACAACATCAAAATGTATTAGCCATCAAGAATAAAATGTGAATGATGAATGTGCAATGAGTACTTGTTCAATACCTCTGACTTTGTCATGAAACAACTTTGTTAAACTTCTGCAACAACTATCAATACCTTTTGCAACAACACCATGTGAACAAGTAATGAATGAACAATAAAGACTTTGACATGAATATCAACAACCACTATGGTTGTAGATCACCAAACAAATGAATATTGTCTTTGAAACCAATCCATGAAAACACAATGAAGCAACTCACTCTGCATGTAGTTGGAATCAAACACCTTTTCCATTACCAACTCCATTTACCTTTGACATCAATGACAAACAACATCAGCATAGACATGCCTGAAAAATGTTGAAGTGTACATAAGGCATGTGGTCTGTTTGAAGTATACAAGTAGAACACAACATTGTAACTCATACATTTGTCAATCACAACAACTGAGAACACTTTTCAAGCAAGAAGAGACATATTTCAGACTTCTATATGAACATTTTAACACTTGAGATCTATAAACACCAATTGTAACCCTCAATTGTGTCTAAGAGTTAGAAGATAATGCATGCATGAAATGAAACAAACTCACATTGAACATGGACTCTTGATATGGTTGTTGCCCTCATTATTTGATTGCATAACCTTGATATTTCCTTGATATTGATCTTCATATGGTATGGTGTCAATCTTATTATGATAGATGAAGGTATGTTTGAAATGTAGATAGATAATGATATGCAAGATTTACAAATATGAATGACCTAGGTGGATCCAAAGAAGAAAGGAATGTGACGCATTGATGTGATGCAAGGAAAGCATATAAATGGCTTATGAAATTTATTTGATATGGGAGGAAAGGATATGAAAGGCTGGATATGGAAATGAATCGAATGGAAAGGCTATGAAGTGATCATCTTTGAGTTGTAGATAGAGAATGATATGCAAGATTTAGAAATATGAATGACCTAGGAGGATCCAAAGAAGAAAGGAATGCAACGCATTGATGTGATGCAAGGAAAGCATATAAATGGCTAATGAAATGTATTCGATATGGGAGGAAAGGATATGAAAAGCTACATATGGAAATGAATGGAATGGAAAGGCTATGAATTTCATCATAGAGTGGAACAAATCCCCCTTTGTTATTAGTTATGCTTTTTGTAATCATCATAAGACAGACTAACTCGATACACACACACAAGAAAGACTTATGCCCCATTCCTCACTCTCCTTCATACACAACAAGGTGTAGAGATCCTCGAGCTTCCTCAGAATGTGACAAGAAAAGAAAAGATATAAAAATACAATGATATCGATGACGAAAAGAGACAAGAGTTAAGATAAAGCACAAGCTATCATGCATGCAATATGAAAATGATAAATATGCAAGATCATGATAATGAAAAAATGCAAATGCTAATGCATATGATAAGTACCAGTGCACAAAATAGTTTCAGGATGGAAAACACGGTGGGTTGTGACTTAGTAAATCCCAATGTTTAAAATGTTAAAGAGTTTATGGTTTGTTTATATTTGTTTCTCATAACAATGATGACACAATGGTAAATAAGAATTTAAATGATAATGATAAATAAGAATTTAAATGATAATGATAAACAAGATCTTACTCCTTAGTCAAGCTGAAAACCAAAGGAGATATGGATGGATAAGGATCAATGATATGGGTTAATGATGGGGCATGTAAGGATTAAGATAGATGGATCAAGATATGGAATGCTATGGGTGGAGGGAACCAATGACAAGGGAACCCAAAAAAAATTATCTTATACAAAGGAGAAATAGAGAACCTATGGAGGACTCCAAAGATGGTATGTCAAAGTAATAACATGCCCCCATGGTAAGAGGTATTAAAAGTTATAGTGACATGACATGGATATGGAAGATAAATGGACATCAAAGGAAACATGAGATGGACGACAAGTGATATGGAGGATGGAAGACACACATTGTATAAAGCATGCATTAGATTCTTGTTCTTGCTATTTTACCCCAATACTTTATGCAAGATCAAAGGAAGGCGGATGGATAAAGTGGATAACATGAAATATAAATGAAGGAATATGATGGCTAAGTGAAAATAGGATAATCAATAATGTATCTTACGAATGGAAAAGTTCTTTCCCCCAAGTGTACAAGTAAGGGTACATGGATGGATGTGAAAGCTAGTGGATATGAATGGATATGAATGGCCATGGAAATGGAAGCTTATGGAAATGGAAGCTAATGAAGGTGTATGGACATGAATGGAGGACTCAAGTGTCTTTTTGTGAAAGATAGTACCCCACTGACTAAATGTTTCTTATAGAACATGGCTAACATGTTCCCACTTAAAGACATTGGTAGGAAAATTGGTAAAGATAATGGAATGGATAGGGTTAGGCAGAAGGGGGTTAAGGATTCATGCAAAGGATTGGATTAAAGCTATGGAATGAGGGATGAAGCTTGGATGGAAGTATGGAATGGAGTCGTTATGAGGGAATGTGGGCAAGAACAACATTGGCACACACCTTGAAGGGTGGTGAAAGTTAAAGGATTGAGAGTGGGTTGGGATAATAAACTTGGGTATATAAGGACGGAAAACATATTTGGGGGACGAATAATGGATGAGTGGATGATGGTGGAATAATGGAGTCTTTTGGATTAGCAAGTAGGGATACCAAATTTTATTTTTTATTTGAATGCGTGGATTTTTTTGCTTTCTTTGGAACCCACATTGTTTTCACTTTTCATTTTTCTTTATAGCCTTTTCATTTTTTTCTTAATATGCACCTTCCATTTTCTTGGAAATGTTTTGCTTTTGATTTTGGAGCATATTTTTCTTTATTTTGGCATGTCTTTTTAGTGAGACATGATGATATTTAGGTTTTTGTGGATTCTTCGATTTATGCATTTCTTGTTTGGTATCCCAATTGTTTGGATAGGCCATAGAGGGATTTTATGAAATGAGAGGATTTTGAAGTGGAAGGTGTTGGAAGGAATTTAAGGGTATGTGCCTTTGTTGTTCTTGAAAGGGCACGTAAGGATATGCATTAGGAACATATGGGCCCATGATGGATGGAAGGGTTGATGGGTAGGGTCCAACAATAGATGGTGCAGATGATGGAGGAGGTGGACATATTGATCTAAAGGGAGGCTTTTTGTGTTTGAAAGAGCTACCAAAGTCTTAAGAAGGAGGTATGCAACCAAGGCCGTAAGAATTTAGATGTGTTTTAATATTAGGGTGTTCAGGTAAATGGAACTCATGAGGCATGTGGTATTGTAGGAGAAAACCAGCTTTTATAAAGGTGGATGAACCAAGCTTATATGTTTGTAGTTCTTGAATGGGATCTTACGAAAGTTTAGGATTATCATGTGATGTGAGGGAAATGCTTATACCTTGGGGTTCTTGACTTTATTGAATGGATGGAAAGCTTTTTTGAATGAATTTATACACTATGATTATGGTATGGAGTTGACAGACTTGGATCATGAGATGGTATGGCATCATGACATGGAATGGAATGATGAGATGGACTGGGATCATGAGAGGGAGTACTTTGATCTTCACATAAAGGGGGGTCTATGATGTCATGTTTTCAATCAACGAGGTAAAGTGTGTGACATGGTTGACTTTGTATAGGTGCTATGAAGGTGGAAAAACATGAAATGGATGAGTTGGATAAACATGGGATGGATGAGGTGAAAGTGGGCGGAACTAGAAGACTACGACTACCATTTTGTGAAATAGGATTTTGCATCGAGTATTGTATTCCTTATAGGGTGACTTTTGGTGTTCCTTTAGTGAAATAGGATGGATAGTTCTTGGTTCAACATGGAAGACAATTTGGTTTCCCTTGTCAATGGAGGAAAAGGATGACATGGAGGGTGACACGAGTTGGGTATAAGTTTCAATGGTAGGTTTATGGTTTTTCTCACTTGATTAAGATTTAGATCTTGAATACCCCATCCCACTATGGAAGATCATACACACCTCCAAGCATATATAGATTCTAATCAACTACGGTCTTCAAACGTATCATTAGATGTTTGATAAATGCACAAACACAAATAATCCGTATCACAGTGAAATGGCTTGTTGCAATGAGCACTTTTTGTTTTGTGCACTATAACAATGTATTTAAGTCCACCTTCATATTGCAGGCTAGAAAACACAATGGGTTGTAGGTTGTATATCACACAGTGTTTTCCAACTTACACTTGTACATAGACAATGTGGTTCTAATGAAACTCTTGTGTTTTTTATACATTAAGAAAATTTAATGAAAGTCACCTAAAAAATTTATAATTTGGGTTTCAAAATCATGATATGATGGTAAATCAAAATGCATTAAATAATTGTAGGTTGGAAAACATAGCATGGGATGTCAGTAGATGCTTTTATGAATCTTGCATTGCCTTTTGATGGGCAACAAGTTGAGGAACACATGTATTGTGATGTTCATTTGTTGTTAACGCTTCGAGCTTGCAGATTTGTAGCCTTTTTTCCTCCTCACTTGTTACAGAAAAGAAAGCTCCCACTTCAAATAGGACATTCTCATATAGGAGTAATGATTATCCCTTTAAACAAAATCCAAGCCCATACAATTTACCTCCTCGCCAGTCACTTCGGCCAATAGGAAGATCACTTGGCTAAAAAACGTCCCCTTTGTAGCATTTGAATTGTTGCAAACTCATGCACTATTAAATACAAATTGCATAGCTGGTTCAATTTCATCTTCACATGCAACAAGAGATAGTGACAAGCTTGTGTTTCCATTGCTCAGCAATTTGGTTGGTGATTGTTGAGTTGTTGAGGAAATGGTATGGGCTTGGATTTTATTTAAAGGGATAATCGTTACTCCTATATGTAGATGTCCTATTTGAAGTGGGAGCTTTCCTATTTGTTCTGTACCCACTACTACATTACACAAATTCCCTCCTCCACCAACCTCCAATGCAGCTATTGTTGTGGCATCTTAAACTTTTATCAGTTGTGCAACAACACCTTTGACTTTTGACCTATCAATTGTGCAACAACACCTTTGACTTTTTACCTTTATCAGTTGTGCAACAACACCTTTGACTTTTGACCTATCATTTGTGCAACAACACCTTCCATTGTTGTCTTTGTTTTATCAAATTCCCATCTTTTAGATTGCAACTCTCTCTAAACAACATTAAGCTCCTCTTCTTTTCACCGTGATAGCTTCTTCTTGTGTTTTAATTCCTTTTCTAAGTGGTTAATTTTAGTCTTTGATTGTTTTGCTCCACTTTGATCATTTCCAACTATTATTTTTGCAGTGTCTTTATCATTGGAGTATGCAGACGTTTCTTTTGGGAAGCTCGTTAGGGAACTTGTCTACCTTTTTTTATAAGACTTTCATGCCTCCACCCAACTGATTCTCTTTTTCTGCACTTAGATATGGTATTTCCTTTTCCTTATCATCTATTTCCAATTGTATTTGTTCCATGGAATTGCTAACTTCAAGAATGCTTGGCTTCATTTGTTCAACTGTACTTATAGCATCATCTATCTCTTTCTTTGCTTGCACAAATTCATATGCAATAGAAAATATTTCAAGTTAATCCACTTTTGCATTGCCATTTTCCCCTTGCACATACTATACATGCTCCTTCCTCCACTTCTCATGAGCAGGAACAACCTCTTCAGTCAATACAATATCTATCTCGTTCACTTTGGCCTGCTTCTTCCCAAGTGTTTTTACAACAATATTTATTTATTTTCTCAAGTAGTGGATGAATCAGTAGTTGCAAGTAAATAACAATTTTTTTCTACATGCCTGCAACACTATTTGTTACTAACTATTTTTTCCTTTTTTTTGACAGTACAACTAAAAATGTTGAACTCAAGGATTCAAATTAGCGAGGTTCCCTGCGACGATCAAGAAAACAATGGCAATCTGTTCACTACGGAGAGGCTTCATCTACTTTCAAATTCAATTACCAGACGGTGGAGGATGCAATTCGTAAGATCGGTAGATTTTCGGAGCCCATGGAACTTGCACTCACCTATTCGAAGACTGATGTAGCATGCGAGTTCTTTCCAAACTCCATGGACCTCCTCACCAACCATCCTCTAGTTCAGATTCTATGTGCAAAATATGTGTGGAGACATGTGGTAAATCACATACAGCTTGAGGAAGCATTCAAAAGATATGATGTTGATCATGGTGTCTACCCCATTGGTGGCATCTTCTCACATTTGTTGCTTCAATCATCCTCGGATATGAGGTGTGTACAAGCAAAATTTAGCAGCATCCTAGAGCATCAGGGTCATTTTTTTGACCAAGCAATGCAATTGCATGGTCATGTTGTTGAGCCACACATCAAGAGGACATACGAGAGATGTATCATGCCCTCTGCACACTGCTAGACCACCTCGCACCAATTCTGACAAATGATGAAAAGGTTATTCAATGGCTTGGCGTAGGATGCCCCTACCGTTCTGATCAGGGCACAAATGTAAAGAATGAATCCGATTAGGATCTCCAAAGACTTCTTAAATGAAAAATGGAAACTTCGAATTTTATTTTGTATTACTCTTTTGAAACACTACAGTGGAATGAATGATATTTTGTATTTCTCTTTATTAGTGTTTATTACTATATTTTTTATTACTATTTATTACTGTTTAATACATGAATACTGTCTTGTAAAACTACAGATTGGAAAACACAGGGTGTTGTAAAAACAACAACCCACTCATTGTTGTATAACCAAATCTACTATTTTGAAACACCACTGTAGAATGAAAGATATTTTGTATTACTCTTTATTAGTGTTTATTACTGTATTTTGTATTACTCTTATTACTTTATTACTATTTATTATTGTATTTCAATATGGTAATTTAAAACTCTATCCCTTTTCTTGTAAGAAATTCGACAAAATCCCAAAAATATTTGTTATGAGAACTATATGACATGCTAGTAATAAAAAAAATATGAGGATGTACTGGAAAGTATGTAATGAAAAAAGGAATATGCTCTAAAAACACTTGGAAAGAAGTAGACCAAAGTGAACGAGATAGATAATGTATTGACTGAAGAGGTTGTTCCTGCTCATGAGAAGTGGAGGAAGGAGCATGTGCAATATGTGCACGGGGAAAATGGCAATGCAGAAGTGGATTAACTCGAAAGGTTTTTTATTGCATATGAATTTGTGCAAGCAAAGAAAGAGAGAGATGATGCTATAAGCAGAGTTGAACAAATGAAGCCAAGAATTATTGAAGTTAGAAATTGCATGGAACAAATACAATTGGAAAAGGATGATAAGGAAAAGGCAAGACTAGATCTAAGTGCAGAAAAAGAGAATCAGTTGGGTGGAGGCATGAAAGTCTTATCGAAAAAGGCAGACAAGTTCCCTAACGAGCTTGCAAAAAGAAACATCTGCATACTCTAATGATAAAGACATTATAAAAACAATAGTTGGAAATACTCAAAGTGGATAAAAACAACCGAAGACAAAAATTAACCACTTAGAAAAGGAATTAAAACACAAGAAGAAGTTGTCATGGTGAAAAGAAGAGGAGCTTCATGTTGTTCAAAGAGAGCTGCAATATAAAAGATAGGAATTTGATAAAACAAAGACAACAATGGAAAGTGTTGTTGCACAACTGATAGGTCAAAATTCAAAGGTGTTGTTGCACAACTGATAAAGGTCAAAAGTCAAAGGTGTACAATTGATAGGTCAAAAGTCAAAGGTGTTGTTGCACAACTAATAAAAGTTTAAGATGCCACAAAAATAGTTGCATTGGAGGTTGGTGCAGGAGGGAATTTGTGTAATGCAGTAGTGGATACAGAATAGACAACAAAGCTCCCACTTCAAATAGGACATCTACATACAAGAGTAACGATTATCCCTTTAAACAAAATCCAAGCCCATGCCATTTCCCCGACAACTCAACAATCACTAGCCAAATTATTTAGCAATGGAAACACAAGGTTGCAACTATCTCTTGTTGCTTAGGAAGATGAAATTGAACCAGCTATACAATTTGTATTTCGTAGTGCATGAGTTTGCAACAATTCAAATGTTGCAAAGGGGATGTTTTTCAGCCAAGTGGTATTCCTATTGGCTAAGTGATTGGCGAGGAGGTGAATTGTATGGGCTTGGATTTTGTTTAAAGGTATAATCATTACTCCTGTATGTAGATGTACTATTTGAAGTGGCAACTTTCTTTTCTATTTTGTATCCACTACTGCATTACACAAATTACCTCCTCCACCAACCTCCAATGTAGCTATTGTTGTGGCATCTCAAAATTTTATAAGTTGTGCAACAACACCTTTGACTTTTGACCTATCAAAATGCTTTGCAGGACCATTATAGGTAAGCTAAACATTTCCTGCAACTATTTTCTTCATTTGCAGGACCATTATAGGTAAGTTGAACTATTTTGAACTTCAATACATTGTTTTGTTACAGTGTGCATAACAAAAAGTGGTCATTGAACAAGAATCGATAAGTGAGTCACAACCTTGTGTGTTTTCCATCATGCAACTATTACATGTGCATCTTCTGTTCAAAACGTATGATGAAATTGAAATAGAATGTTTGCTAAAAGTAAGGGTTGTTATAAAATATGAAGGTGAACTTCAATACATTATTTTGTTACAGTCTGCATAAAAGAAAGCACTCATTGAACAAGAATTGAGAAGTGGGTCACAACCCAGTGTGTTTTCCATCATGCAACTATTATGTTCATTTTGAGTTCCAAACATATGAACAAATATTAAAATGGAATGTTTTCTGAAAGTAAGGGTTGTTAAAAAATATGAAGCTCAACTTCAATACATTGTTTTGTTACAGTCTGCATAACAGAAAGTGCTCATTGCATGTGCTTACATCTATAAGTAAGTTTGACATAAATAAAAATACTTGAGGTGGCATTGCCTACCATTATTTGATGGCATTTCACATTGTTTATAATGAAATTTTACATGGCAACAAAAAGTGTCATGAAATTTGCAAGAACATAGTCTTATATTTTTTTAATTAAGAGGGGTAAATTCTTTTGACCCGGAGCTATGAACCAGTGAGGTCACAAACAAGGGACCTCATCCCCAATATAAATTGTCAAAAACTACACCCCAAAGGGATTGGAGCCTTGATGGCAAGATTAACAATACAACTTAACAATCTCACCATGCCACTATTGGCAGAAGACCATAGTCTTCAAACATACCAAAGTACTATAATTCCACACGATAATTGATCAATAATTACATGATCAAGGGGATCTTGACACAATTGAAAATCTCTACAACTGGGATTCTCTCGTGCAAGAGTTTTGGTGGTGTGTCCTTCTGCATTTCGTGGAGGAGGCTCAAACCTCCTCCACGATCTTTCATCATTCCTTGGGCGTACAGTTGTATCTGGTCATGGCGCTTAGTTTATCTCGGTTGTAACAATTGTTTGTGAGGTGTGACCTTGACACCGTGCTGACAGTGGTGACTCAACCCGCCCAAATATGGGTGCTCTGAAGGGTGATCATTTGATGATGCCAAGGGATACAAAGCCCCCCGATGGATCTCCTAATATCCCATCCAAATCCAATGAGAAGGTGGAGGCTTCTAAATCATTTTGAGCGGTGGTTGCGGGAGAGAGAAAACAATTGCCGCAAGGAGCCAAGTTCGACATTGGAGAAAGTGCTAGCGTGTAGTGCAATGGAGAGTAGGAACAAGGTAAGCACGCCTTGACTTTTCCATTGAAATTTGTTCTTGTTCCTAACAAAACCATAGATGAGGCTATTGAAAAGGAAGATGCTAGATTGATTAAAACAACAATTTTCTTTGCGGTTGTCGACCCTAATAGGGTTTCGGCTAGAAAATACATGGAGGAATGGTTTAATAATGTTTGGGAAAGAAAGTTAGGACTGCGATTTTATTATTGTCGAATGATTCAGAAAGGATTATTTGTTTTTTTTTCAATAATCAAAAATCCCAAATAGAAGTAACCTCTAAACAATTTTGGAATGTTGGTAATGTGGTCTTTCGTGCTCTGGCATGGAACCCGGAGACTATGGAAGACGAGGTGTTGGCCCTCTCGAGCCCTCAGTGGATAATTATAAAATGGGTTCCACCCCGCCTCTGGAAATTTGTTTCGCTCTTGCTTGAACCCTATGGTTCTATTCTAAAGGTGGATGATACCAAATCCCCGCTTCCCCATTCTGATGCTCGGGTTTTGGTGTCATTATTGTTGGGTTTGGATTTACCAGAGGTGTTGGAGATTAAATTAAAGTCTAGAAATATTAAATGTGAAATTGAATTATTGGGCAGGTTGAACACCTATTATCTTTGCAGACGCGAGGGCCATATTGGAAGGAATTTCCCTTTAATTAAAAATAGAACCAATAACAAGACCACCTTGGGTGGAGGTGGTCGAAATAAAATGCAGCCCTCTGGTTTTGAAGGGCAGAATGATAGAGATGTAAATAATGAGATGGGTACTGAGGGTCGTGACCCTACCTCATAGCAGCTTGATGAGAAATATGCCCTCGCTAATTCTAAATCCAACACTAATAGAAAGAATAACCCTCCACGAATGGAGAGTGCAGAGACAAATAAAAGAAATAATAATGCTTCGAGAGTGGAAGAAAATTTCTCCTCTCTCTTAAATGAATTAGATAACAACATAATAAAAGAACATGATGAAACCCGTAAGGGTGGAATAGAAGATATTGACATAGAACTCATAATTTTTTTTGATAAGTCGCAAAATACTCCAAAGCTAAATGTTCAACAATTGGCACTTATGAAGTTAAGACAACCAAAATAAATCCAAGATACTAATCCCAACTTGGGTAAGGAAATTTACACCTTCAACTCCAAATATTTTAAAGAAAATCAATTGGTGGAATCCCAGACAAAGTCTGGCACCCTAGAATTTAGAGATGAATTGCCCCTCTAGTCCCTGGATGATGGAAATGTGATTCCAGACAAGGGTGGTTGCCCTTCTTTGTAGTCCCTCACTCAAGATGATATTCCCATTGCTTTCCCCGACTCTAATCTAGGAGCTACCTATTTGGATCTAGTTGAGGGCGAATTGGACAAATCTAGTTCTTTCAATACTATTTCCTTTGTAGTTGGAAATCAGAAGTTTGATGAAATTCTGATTCCTAAATTGGGAATGGATCCTGTTAACCCCCTGAATGGAGTGGTTAGTTCAGACAGGTTTGCTTCACCATCAGGAATGGAATCCGCGGATCAGCATGGCTTACTTTCTACTAAGGATACCTCTGAAGGTGAGGATAATCCCATGGAGGTTGTTGTTAAAAAAACTTAGAGATACAGAAAGAAGAAGGGGTTGGAGTTTGGTAAACCCTTCCAAGATAAAGATTTAAATCAGCATCAGAAGGACAAGAGGAAAATGTTGAGTGGAATTCTCCCCCCCAATGCTAAGAGAATGGAGTCTGAAACTAGACTACCTAAATGCTTTGACAATTTTAAGAGTGATAAAGGATCTACCCCAAGTGAACAATCATAATGGAGTTAAACTGCATCTCCTGGAATGTCAGGGGCTTGGAGTCCCCTGACAGAAAACATATTGTAAGGAGGTTTTTAATGTAGAAGAAGGATATTGACTTTGTTCTATTGCAGGAGGTCAAGGCCACTAGCTTTACCTTAGATACCAGCTTAAGGGTCATTTGGAAAGAGGCATCACAATTGGTTACAAAACATGAGAGAGGGAAAGGGGGTGCGGTAATCTTGTTGGCTAGCAAGTGGGCCCAATTCGTTGATGGCTATGGGGTCTCTCCTTGCAATCAGGTAGTCTGGTTAACAATCAAGAAAGAAGACATATGTTTTGGTGTTTGTGTAGTGTATGCTCCTAATGATTACAATGAGAGGATCCACCTCTGGAATTGGATGGGTACATTGCAAGACATTTCATGGGTCATTGGTGGAGATTTCAATTTTTTTGAGAGGGAAGAAGATAAATGGGGAGGTTCTGGATTTGAGTGGAAGGGGAATGAAAGATTCTATTGGAAAAGGATGAGATCCAAACTCAAGTTAGAAGACCCCATTGAAGGGAAAAAGAAGGATTCTAAGACCATCTGGTTTACATGGTGTAATTCCTAGCAGGGTGGCCGAAGAATCTATTATAGACTTGATAGATTCTATATCAATAGTTCATTTTTCTTGGCTTCTCTAGTGAGTCCTAGATGCAGGGTTGAAGTTTCTCCATTCTCCCTCTCTGACCATCACCTGATAAGAGCTAAATTTTGTCTTAAACAGGGTGCCTCTAATATTTCCAAAGGCAACGGTAGTTTTTGTCTTAACACTACTCTTCTCAAAGACATTGATTGCAAAAATGCTATTTTATGTTTAAGATAGATTAATAAATGGATGTACCAGAATCTCACTCATACGGATAGATGGAATCTAAATACTGAAGGCTAGAAAACATTGTTTCAAACCATTGGTAAAAAGAAATCCAAGGACCACTGAAAGGAAGAGTCCCTCCTTCAAGACAAACTATTACAAGCAGAGGTAGAGTTGCAATCGAACCCTAGAGATGAAGATCTCACAAACAGGGTGACTTTGGCCAAGTGCTCCCTTAGGAAACTACAAAATTCCGGAGTCAGAGGCCTAAGGGTCAGAGCAAAGATGAACTGGCTTGAAAATGGGGACAAAGGTACTAAGTTCTTTTTTAGATTCATAAAAGAGTAATAGGCCAAAGAGAAAATTGATCGGCTTACTGTCAATGATGCCACTGTAAGCAATCCTCAAGAAATAAGGACTCAATTTTTTCTTTTTTATAAAAATCTCTTCTCCTTTGATGGTGAGACAGATGTCAATCTCAAGGCAAGACAATATATTGAAAATATTATACCTAAAAAGGTGAATGCGGAGATGGTTGATGAACTTGGTAAGGATGTCACTGTGCAAGAAGTCAAAAGGGATATCCTTTCTCTTAAAAATGATAAATCTTCAGGAGTTGATGGCCTCCCTGCAAAGTTCTATAAATCCTTTTTGGACTGGTTTAGTGATGATCTTCTCCTTGTATACAAGGAAGCATTGAGAAGGGAACTCTTGGAAGCAAAATTAACAAAGGGTTGATGAAATTAATTCCTAAGGAGACAAAACCCTTGTCAAAAATTGGAGACCCATAACATTGCTTAATGTCTCATACAAAATTCTAGCTAAGATTTTGGCGGACAGAGTGGCTCTTGTTCTCCCTTCAATCATTAACTCTATTTAGACTGGATTTATAAAAGGGAGATACATTCTTGAAAATTTGATCACTAGTTGGGAGGCCTTGAATTGGGCAAAACTTATTGGACAAAATGTTGCAATGCTTTTATTAGATTTTGAAAAAGCCTACGATAGAATTGAGTGGGGTTTTGTATTATTAATGCTAAAGACCTTTGGATTTCCTGATTCATTATGTCATATGGTCAGAACTCTTTTTTGTGATGCTACTGCTCAAGTTGAAGTAAATGGAATTCCATCTCAGTAAATTTTACTTGAAAGGTTTATAAGACAAGGGTTCCCTCTTACCCCAGCTCTCTTTGTAATTGCATTAGATGCCCTACACTATGTACTAAGGGAAAACTTATCCATTATGAGAATCAGAGGTGTTAGACTACCAAATGAGAATGATCTCCTTAACCTCCAATTTGTAGATGATACATCAATTTTATTATCCATGGAAGAATCCAACCTATCAAATTTATTGGGAAATTTGGATGTTTTTTATCTTGCCTCAGGAGCCAAAATTGCTCCCTCTAAGTCTCATCTCTTGGGTTGGACAGAGGTGGCTCCTAATTGGATCAATAAATATGGTCTCCAATGGGGGGGGCACACAAGATTGTGAGATATCTTGGCATCCCATTCGCAGTAGACCCTAATATCAAGGAAATGTGACATTGGGTTAGAGATAAGATTAAAAGGAAGATTTCCAAGTGGAATAGGCAATTTTTATCATTGGCTGGGAGAATTCAAAATTTCCAAAAGATATTGTCCTCTTATAGTATCTACTTTGCTTTGGTGTGGTTTTTCAATTCTTATCAGATTAATGAAATTCAAAAAAAGATAAGGGAATTTCTTTGGTCTGATGGTAAAGGCAAAAGGAAGCAACACTCGGTGAGTTGGGAGTGGTGTACTGTGGAGAAAGCTAAAGGAGGTTTGGGATTAAAAGATCTTAGACTACAGGGTATTGCATTGGCTACAAAATGGGTTCTTGGTGCTTTGGAAGGTGATGAACCCTAGAAAGTGTTGGTTAGACAAAACATTATTAATGTTACTCCTAAACATGCTAAGGCCTGGAAGTCTTTACCTTTCAGTGATATCCTTAGTAGGAAGGAAACCATATTACCTGTTGGTTCTAATGTTTTTAGGACTATTTGGAAGGCATGGGAAATAATGAAGACTCAGCTCACTAATTGCCACTTTACCTCAAGGGGCAATGGAACCATTCAGATCAATAGATCTATTTAGTGGAATCTTGAACATAATGGGAAACTCTTGGCCTTAATTCAGGGGTGCTCTGCTAAGAGTTGGGCTTGCAAAGGAATTCAATGTTTCAAACATATTTTGAAAGATGGTAGACTCAAAAGTTGGAATAACCTGTGCTCCGAATATAATATCTCTCCTACTAATTGGAGGACTTATTTAGTTCTCAGAGAAGCCTGTAATAAGCTGCAATTTCCTATAAAATATAATGATGAAAGTACTCAATACATGGACTTTCAGTGGAAAAACGATAATAATATACTGAAAACAAAAGTTAAGGATATGTATTCCATGCTCACTGAACACATTGATCTGACAGATCATTTAAATCAACTCTAGAAGGTTAACTGGAATAAAAATTGTTGGCAATCAATTTTTCAAACTAACTGGTCCAAACAGTTAGAAGCTAAGATTGCATGTTTTAGATGGTTACTTATCTTGCAGAGGTTGTCGTTCAGAACCAATTTTAATGACATGGATATCTGCAGTCTTTGTAGAACTCCTGAAATGATTAAACACATTTTTTTTATTGCATTTTTGCTAAGGAAATTTGGGAAATGTTATGTGATAATCAAGACATTTGGGACACTAATAGACAGCCACTTCCTGAGAAGATTCTTTTTCAAAATTCAAAAATGGGAAAGACTACTGCATTATTCTGGTTATGCTTTTCTTCTATTATTCTTTGGTCCATTTGGAAGGCTAGAAATGAGGACAGATTTCAAGAGAAAAGGAGGGTGCTTACTAAGTCTTATAGAAGACTCATATTCCACAATGTTGTCATGCAGGTTTATATCACTGTGGAGCTTTCCAAGGATAAATTTTGGCACTACCTTGAGAATGGGCAAGTTACTATTGATATTATGGAGGCTCGATATGGGCATATGTGGCTGGAGGGCCACCTAGGGGTTGATGTCTTTCTAAAGGCTCTTCATGCTTTCAGACAAGATATTGTAGGTTGTTAGAGTAAGAAGGAAGGTAACCGGTATCTGGTTGTGCAGCCATCCACTGATGAACAAAATGTAGCTGAAGCTCTGTTGGCATTGCGTAATGGAAGTGATGCTCCAAAGAATCAATAGTGATCTGCTTCTGGTGCTTTCACATCCTTTTATTTTGCAATGTTTATAAATGCTATATAGTGCTAGTATTTATACAACTTGACATTATACTTTGATGTACTTTTGACACTTCTGTTACAATTTTATGATGGCATCTTGATCATTTGCTAATGAAAAAACTTTGCTAATTTTGTAATGGGCTAGTATAGGTGGGGTTACTATACTATAATTATTTGGGCTTGGTTTTTGGTAAATTAGGGATTTATAATTTGAAAATGTACAGGGGAGCTGGTGAAAGAAAGTTTACTTGAATTTGCTACTCTTTTTTATATGTATCTTTTGTTTACTCTATACTTAATATAAAAATAATAATTACATGATCAAAGATAATGTAATTCCACACCATAATTATTCAATAATTAAATGAGCAAAGATAATGTAATTCCACACCATAATTGTTCAATAATTACATGATCAAAGACCGGATGAAAAATGAATATTGTTGGCCTCTATCATCCTCTCCTACAATGCCTTTTATGTGCAATTGAGGAGACGGCCAGATAAAATCTTATAGGCTTATTTGGGTCCTCAGCACTGATAGTGGGGTGATTTTGTTATCATGGAATCTAGCAGCCCTCGATTCACAGATAACCCCCTACAAAACTTATCTGTTTCGTAGTTTCATGATGTTCAAGCATGCAAAACAAGGCGGATTTCAATTCACCTCGATGTGTGGTCCAAAATCTCAAACAATCTGTTTGAGTGTTTTCCCTCGTCCGTCTTTTCAAAAGCTTCGAAATGAGCATCCTCATCAACTTTCAACCTTTGGGAGTTGTAAAAATTGTCAAACATGTCAGAGCGCTGAAAATCAACGCTCCTACATGTTGCCTTAGTGATTTTTGCTTCAAGTTTCAGAGCGCTAAAAATCAACACTCCTACACTTGGTTCCCTTAGTCAAAATTGCACGAGCGGTGATTTTCACCGCTAGTGCATTTTTCTCGAGTCATGTTTCCACATGCACAAGCAATGAAAAATAGCGCTCATACATATGTCTCGCCACTTGATGCGCCTTCATTAATGTGCAAGCCAAGTTGCACTAATGACTCTTTTTAAATGACTTTTAAGTAATTGTTTAACTAATCTAATTTCATTTCCTCGTTGTTCCTTCTCCCTGCATGTTGCTCTCCTCACCAACTTGAAGCTAGTTCATGATCTCCAAGATTTTTTTCTCGAGCTTTCATCGCCAGGGTTTCACATCTTTTACCAGGTATGTCATTTTTTTCTCTTCATTGCATTTCTTCCTTCCATTCATTTTAGAAATCTCTGCAGGTTTTGATTCAATCTTGTCTAAAACATTTTTCCTTGATTGGTGTTTTCAATCTTCTCTTCACTTTTGAATTCATCATCCCTCTTTCCATATTGCACCCTGTTTTCTATATTTTTTGTTAGGGTTTTGTTTTCATTTTTCAAAACATCCTAGGTCTTTTTCTTCAAACTTTTTCTTCACCTTCTTGTGTTTCTTTTGAGCTTCAAGTGTCTCACTCACCAAGCGGTGAAATTTTGAGTGCATGCGTTCGAAAAAAAAGGTAGAGCTTCATTGTTTTTAAAAGACCATCACTCGAATTGTTGGAGCGATGATTTTCATCACTCAAACACCAAGTCTACCAAGCCATTCCATGACAAAGCGGTGAAACTTGCCGCCATTTCACTTTGAACATTTTCACAAATCCACATGTAGGAGCGATGAAAAACACCGCTCCTACATGGAGTACCTTGTCTACAAAAATGCAATAGTGGTGTTTTTATCCGCTTTGACATCCAACTCAAAAAGTGAGAGATCTTCCAAGAAGAACAATGTCAAGGCACTAAAAATCAATGCCTTGACACTTTTTCCAAATGAACTTCCACCAAATGCAGGGGCGTTGATTTTCAGCACCCCAACACTTTGATTGTTCAAAGTGCCACATACATGTAGGAGCGCTGAAAATCAGCGCCCCTACATTTAAATCAACATCTCTAAGTGTAGGAGCATTGATTTTCAATGCTACTACACAATTGGTAGTTTTTCCTTCTAACACTCCAAAATCGCTCCATTTTCACTTTGAACTCCATTTCTTCGCTCATGCTCCATTTTTCGTGCCAAATTGCTCATTTCACACTTGCTTTGCATTGCTTGCTTTCCTCATGCTTCCTAATGCTGCAGTCTCGCCTAACATTTGTTGATTCAACATCCATGCAGTTTCTATCTAGATCTCGTCAAGTGATCCAGAAGGTGATATCTTTTGATCTTCTTGCTTCTAGATGACAACAAAGAAGCCTCCATCGTCTTCTAAGAAAGAGAGAAAAATGAAATATAAATACCAAGGTGTCTTTCCACCTATCGTGGTGATCTCAAAGGTGGACGAAATAAAGGACATCGAGGTAGGTCATCAAGACCTTGAAGATTTTGTGAAAAGAACTGAACAAAAGCCCCTAGAAGACAACTTAAGAGCTATTGTCCACAGTAATCTACATATGTTGTCCACATTCCCGTCTTTTGCACACGATACAAAGTTCATTCTCCAGGTTGCATCCCACTACACGAGGGATAGCAGAAGTGTAATAGATTCCTAAGGACAAGTGATGATGAGGCTAGACCCTAAATTCTTTGACATTGTTTTCAGATTTCCACACATGGAACAATACACCAATATTTCAATGCAATAGGGACAGGAGGTTTATGATGCAAATCTAACTAAGGCTAAAAATTTGATTAACAACTAATGGTTGAAAACACCTAGGCCCACTATCTCAAGATGGTCGAAGGGGCTTCCTTGAAGTGACTTCAAAGAGGATGTCAGGGACATGATTACTCTCCTGAGTAGGGTTAAAGGATTGCCCAAGTCATCTCATTTTCAGGAGTGGATGTATGAATACATTCGGATCATACAGAGAAAGAAGGCTCATATTTCTTGGGGAACCTAAATCAGTGATGAAATCCATGAGCAACTAATAAATGTGCCAACCACTTTGAAGTTATGCATGACTTCTTATTTGGTGTATGTTGCTGCCATGATGAGGCAATTTCTAGGATTATCTACAAGGGGGAACCGACACTTCGTACCTATGTATAAGTATTTTTACTGGTTAGAGCTGAAGGAAAGTCTTCATCATTTCAGGAAGGTCACAGAAGCCTTCTTTGCACCTCTGCTTTTCAGTTTTGACCCCACTCTCGAAAAGAAGAGAGTATCTGACGAGGCATACAAAGTGGTGCGTAAATTTGGGTGTATATTCTTACAATTTCCAACTTTCACTTACATGAGGGTAGGTTGCTATACTGGGTGTCCTTACATGTTGCCCAAATATCCCTCAGATAAGTGGATACTCATGGAACTATGTAGACAACTTATTTCAGTTCACAAGGAATGAATGAGAATTCACAAACTAGGTTTCAAGTTCCCACTGACGATTGGTAGATATGCCATTCACAGTGTACAAAAGGCAAAGTCAATTGCTGCAGAAATGTAGATCATGACCATAAGGACATACAAATACATATTTGGCTTTGACTACCGAGCTGTGAATAGGAAATTGAAGAAGGGTCACAGACACAAGTACCACTTCGAAGACATATGGGCTAAATGCAGAGATGAAGAGGACGTCTGCAAAATGGATTATTGTAGGCTAACTATAGAGCAGATCGGGGATCTTGGTGTTGATGACCTACCAAAGGGTTTCAAAGATCTCGGTGACATCATGAATGTTGCCTATGATGAAAATGAAATTTCTAGGAGACCTTTTCCCACAGTACAATGGTCTAAAAAGGAAAGTGTCTCCATCAGCGAAAGGATTACTCCCATATTGGCTAGCACAACAAAATGGTTGCACAAACATGGTTTCCAAATGAAAGCCTTTAGGACAAAGTCAGAAGGAGAAGTTCCTAGAGCAGAAGCCATCCAACAACAGGAACTCTGCACAAAAGACAAGAATGTGGCTCTTCTTCTTGAAGAGGCCCTAGAATCAAGTTCACTATTGGCAAGAAGGATACACGGGCAGTTGAAGAAGAAGAGGCCACAAAATCTGAACCATCTCATGCAAAATGAAAAGGGCATGCTTCTGAAGAGGAAGAAGAAGAAGGAAATGAAAGAGAGGAATCTATTGAAGAAGAAGATTCTAAAGAAAAGGAATCTGATAAGGAAGAAGATTCTGCATAAGAACAAGAGTTTGAAGAAGAAGAAGGTGAAGAAGGTGTTAAACATGAACTCGGGCATGATGAAGAACAAACTCTATCTCCACATAAGAATGTTGTCAAAAATATTCCCCAAACTTCAACGCCCATTACTTTAAATGTTCCTCATACACCTCCTAATCCTACCACTCCTCCACCTCCTCTTCCTACTTCACCTCCTCCTACATCTATCGTACATGCAGTGGACATTTCCACTCCCCCTTCAGCATCAACCATCCTTTCCACTCCTACTGTTTCAAATCTACAAACTATTGATATCTTGTCAAGCTCTCCCTCATCCATCCCAAGTTTGTCATCTCCATCTTTTGACGTTACATCTGAAGTTGAATTTAACAGATTTATGAATGAGTCTTTGCAGAATCAACTTTGTGCATAGCCTATTAGAGAAATCATGATAGATACTACCTTGATTATTACCATACCAAGCATTTCTACATAAGTGACTGCAACGCAAGAGTTAACGGTGAGTCAAGAAGCGTATGCTTCCTCTCTTCCCCCTTGTTTGGTATCTCAAGTATCGAAAAGAAAGAAACAAATGATATCTCTAGAAGAGATAGATCTTGAAGAGATAGCCCCTCCAAAAGCCAAGGGGAAGAAAAAGGTCAAAGTACATTCAAGGCTTCATGTTGACAAGATTGGTCATAAGTTTGTAGAAATTGGCCTACCCTCGCAAGAGGAAGGAGATGTAAGCATGGAGGACTACATTGTCACAAGAGTCTAGCTCAGAAAAGTGAAAAATGAAAGTGCCAAGGCAGATGCACAAGTAGTCCTGGATGCATTGGAAAGTAGGCTTGACAAGATGGAACAAGCCCGAGATATGTACAAGCAGAAGGTCGAACGCTATGCAGCTATTTTGAGGAGACTTGCAAGCTCCTCAGGAAATATAGAACCCATGGCTATTGTAAACCTTGAGGAACCAGCAATACAAAAGGTAGAAAAGTTTTCCTCCAAGGGTAAGGCGTTGTATGATTTCATTGATGAAATTGTCGAACATGGTTCACAAGTTATAGTTGTTGCAAATGAGAAGGCCACTCAGATAGCCAAGCTCAAATTAGAGCTTGATAAAGAAAGTATTCTTTCCCAAGAGCAAAAAGAAATGGAAAAATTCCTATCATTTTGGTCATAAATGAAGCAAGCAAAGCTTAGTAAGTTGGTGGAAGTTGGGGTAATTCCCGACAAGGAGAAATATGTGGAGGTAAGAGAATCACTCAAGCACCGCATTCAAGTGATCAAATATCTTATCAAAGATATCCACCAAGTGCAAGAAGATGTCAAAGGACATCGTACTATCCTTGAAAATGGAGTTAAGGAGTTACCGGGTAAGCTCCTTGATGAAGATCATATTTTCCTCCTGGCCAGTGAACTTTCACAGATCTACAAGGAATTTGTCATGAAGCAAGTTGAGGATGCAAAATTTTCAAAGGCCTCAATGCATATCATTTGTGATATACGGCTAACTCTAGATAATCTCAAGATGCATCTTAACAGATGCAAGAAGGTTCATTCATTTGCCAGAAGGTCAATCACAAGAGTTCACACCCTTGTCGATTACACTATCAGTTCAGATGATGCATTCATATACGAGACCAAGAAGAAATATGAAGACTTCCGCACCCAAAACAAGGAACCATGAAGACTTCTTTTCTCCAGTGTTGAATATTTTTATGCTTTCCCTTACGCATTTTGTAAATAGTTTTTGACATCTTAAATGTCTTTTCAGCAAATGTAATTACATGTAAAATCTAAGATGTTTTCCCAAAAAGATGGACAACATTTTTGACTAAGTCAAAGTTAGGTGAGATTTTCCTAATTTATCTCACCTAACTTTCCTAATTTTTTTCATCTAATTTCCTAGATTTTCTCTTCCCTCTCTTTTATAAATAAGAGGGATTTCTATTGTAATCTGTATCTTTTATCTTTTGCAACAAAGTGTTGCCCATTTTGAGAAGCAAATACATGAAACTTTGTGTTCATCTTTGTGTATCTATTTTGATCAATAAAGAAGAAAGTTGCATACCAGACTTTGTGTTGGATCAATCATCTTTTTTATTTGATTAATATTGGCAGCGATTAGTGTGTGAGATCTAAGGGCTTTGAATAAATCTGTGTAGACTTTGTGTTGCACTCTTTATTCGGATTTGTGTTTATGTTTGGATATCTATTGGTGGATTATCTACAATACTTTGTGCTTGTAATTGTTCAAGATGTTAGTGGAATTGTTGTATCTAAGAAAACTTTGTGCTTCTAATATGACAATCGTTACATCTCTCAATGATCCATTGGTGAAAAGCTATGAAACGAATTTGTGCCTTTGTGAGCTTTTCTTTCTTATTTTATTATTTATTATTATCATACCGGTATCTCTAAGCTTTGCTTTGACAAGATAGAGATATTGGAATTACTACTTTGTTTTTAGTTTAAAGTTGTATCGAATTAGAACTATCAACCGTGAAGCATTGTAAAATATACTCACTGAAAAAAGAGAGAAGTATGAATGTGACACACCCAATCTCGTAATTGTAGTGTACATGTTTGTGAATATTTAATTAGTTTTACTTAGCTTCTGTAAGCAGTAAGAAGGGCGCCTCCCCTTTCTGAGAGGAGAGATTACATCTCACACAACTGTGGTGGAAATCAAGGTTGTGTAATATATTGAAAAGGGGATTACATAATTTTCACCCAATAGTTTTTTGGCGACTACACTGGGAACGACACACACAATTAAAGCCTCACACTTTTGATTGAAGTGAATAAGTTTTCTAGTTTCTTATTGGGATCTTGTATATTGTTATTTTTAATCTCTATCTTGTTTAGATCTACATTCTATTGGATAGAAGGTATACGTGAGGATTGAGGGCTCAAGGAGTAGCAGATCCAATTTTTGAAAACTTGTTGCAACATAATTCTCCACCTACTCCTCCGTGAGTAAGGTCACCATTGAAGCGCACATCAAGTTATCCTCCATGAAGGCTAAGATCTCCTCTTTCGATTGAATCCTCTATTTTCCACAGAGTTTCAGTGCAAGTACCTGTCGTGCAACCTATCATAGTCGCACCACCTCTAGGACCATGGGGAAATGCTTTCGGTCCCCTCTGTTTGGTTGCACCTCTGCATGAAATTCCATGTGTTTCGAGAAAGCATCCTCCAAAGTTTCTAGGCGATGGAAAACAATATTTTGATTAACACATTTCTGCCTTCTACATCATTTGTGGTGTTCTCGGCATAGAGAGTGAAGACGTTTCTATAAGATTGTTCATCGAATCTCTCCAAGGGGTTGTTGTCGAATGGTTTTATACTCTTCCAACTGCTTCAATCACCAACTGGGCCACTCTTCGCACCAAGTTTGAAGAAAGATTCAAACCTGCTGAAGATGCACACGCCTTGTTGGTGCAGCTCACAACCATGTGGAAAGAGGCCCATGAACCCATGCGTGAGTTCATGGCTAAGTTCAACAAGCTGGTGACATGGATCCCCAACAATGCAAGACCAATGGATCATAATTTGAAGTGCTTTTTCATCAATACGCAACTCCCCAAAGTAAGTTTCTTCTTGCGTAGGGAAATTCTTGCCAATGTTGAAGCAGCTCAACAATTAGCTACCAGTCTTGAAGATGATATGATCCTTGTTGGAGAAATAAGGATGAGTACCAACAATGACAAGAAGATGCAAGCATCAAGATCTTCAGCTTCTAATGCTAATGCTCCAAGTGCTAATTCTAATTTTGTTGATCCCATGGTTCAAAGGTTGGAAAATGAAATCTTGGCTTTGAAAAAGCAAGTTTCCAACAACAACACCTACAAGGATGTCCCTAGAAGGACTTTCCCTAACTATGCTAGAAATAGAAATCAAAATCATCTTCCAGTACCCCAAGGAAGACTCGTGCTTGAAGCTCCACCTACCAATACTGTCGCAGGATACTATGAGGCTAAACAAGATGAATATGCACAGTTGTTGATCTCTTTCAAGATGAAGAAATGGAATTAGTTGGCGACTCCAACATTGGCTACTTGCAAATGACGAATGAAATTGATGAGGAGGACCTAGTGACATAAATGTACGTTGTTTTTACGCGGCAACAACAAAATCAACTTGATCAAGCTCAAGCTGTTGCTCCACCAGCAAAGGAAAAGCTGCCAGTTACTATTGCCAAAAGAGGGTCTCCTCTCCCTTGGCAACCAAAAAATGAAGCAAACAAACAAGTAAGTTCTCCCCATCCTCCTCCTTCAGTTCCTGTCGTTCCTAAAGCCAATCTCCCAGTTCTAAAGACTAGTGTGCCTTTTGTTAAACCTATCAGTGAAGTTACCGCATCCACTTTACAAAATGCATTTCAGGCTTTTGACATTATTGATCATTCCAAGAAAGCCAAGATCCAAATGTTTGAATTTGAATACCTCAAGGCCAATCCCGACCAATTTGACAAGCTTGTCAAGTTCGTGAAGGATAAAGGAATTACCCGAAATCAAGATTCATCTCCTAATATTCATGTTGCTCCAAAGCCCTAGATGCCACAAAATAACCTTGTTTCTACCCCTCCAATTGCATTTGGGTGTATTGATCTGTTCTTTATTTCTTTACTTGTCAATGGCTTCAAATTAAGCAACTGTGTTATAGATTCCAGCACATCAGATAATGTGATGCTTGCCAAGGTAGCTACTGCCTTAGGTTTGAATCTGACCAAAACCTTTTGTCGTTGTTTCTCCATGGAGAACAAACAAGTACCTTTGATTAGTCAAATCAAAGATGTGCAGTACACATTCGTTGCGTATCCAGAAAAGAAAATAAAGATGACGATTCTAGTAGCTGATGTTCTAGCATCTTACAAAATCCTTCTTGGACGCAATTTCTATAAAGATGTTGGAGGTGAACTGAACATGGACATGTCTGAAGCTAGGATACTTGTGAAAGGCGTGATGCAAAAATTGATTCCTAAAAGGGAATCAAAAATTTCAGTAACTCAATCCAACGATCCAAGAGCTCAAATTTTGTTTGAGTCTTCAGGTGTTGGAACGTATTATCTACAAAAAGAAGAGGTTGGTGAATCTTCAACAAGACATGAGTTGGAGAGCGATGATTCTTCCTCAATAACAAATGAGTCATCATTTGTCTATCTCAGATCATGAAGCTTCATCAGATGATGAAGCTACGAATTTTAATATTGTTGGTATTGGTGACCCAAATGGTGTTTAGTTACTTGAGTTTGATGGCAATTACTCTTTCATTGGTTCTGGAGTGAGAATGGTTTTCATTTCCCCTATAGGAATTTTTTTCCCTTTTTCTTTCAAATTACAGTTTGACAACACTAATAACACTATCAAATATGAAGCTTTGTTATTAGGAATGTAAGTTACATGATAGAAAGGTATCAAAAATCTTCATGCACAAGGTGATATCGAGTTGATAGTGTGTCAGGTAAGGAATTTGTATCCGACAAAAAATGACAGGCTTAGGCATTATCACAATCTTTTTTGGGATTACATTGAAGAATTTGAAGCTTTTGATATATTTGTAGTTCCAAGGGAATATAATGATAGAGCCAATTCCTTAGCAGTTTTGGCCACGCTCTTGATACCAAATAAAGACTTTCAAGGTTCCACCTATACTATTGAGTTGGTTTTCCACCTAAGTGTTCCTGATAATTCGGAGAACTGGAAGATTTTCAATGACAATCATCAAATTGTTGCCTTTTTGGAGAAGGCAGAAAATTTTGATGAATTGTACTTTGAAGGAAGTGATTCTCCACATCGAGAATTTGTGTCTAATATGGATCTAGTTACGGGTGAAGAATTCTTGCAGTTCAAAGGGAATAAAATTCCCAAGGGGTTGGTATCTCTAAAGAAACTTTTTGATAAGCATGATCTCTACGTCAAGAAGCAACTCTCAGACTCTGATTCATCTAATGAGGTTGAGCAAATCAACTTAGGAACTGAAGCAAATCCTAAGATGGTAAACATTGGTAAGTGGTGCACGGTCGAAGAGAGGAAGCAATTCGCTAAGTTGTTACAAGAATATATGGATGTCTTAGCATATTCATATGAAGATCTGAAATCCTTCTTACCAAAGGAGGTGCAACACGACATTCCCCTTAAGGTTGGAGCATTGCCTTATAAATAAAAGCAAAGGTAGTGCGACCCAAAGATTTCTGGAACACTCCTTGCGGAAGTTCAAAAAATATTGAACACTTGAATAATATTCCCTATCCATCATCCAACATGGATAGAAAATTGTTATCAATTCAGATTGCACCTGAACGCTCGATTAGTTAAATCTAGCAATCTGTTGAAACATGGAATGATTCTCAGGCCTGTGGGTTGCCTAATTTTGAGAATCAATCTCCAGAGAGGGTTGGTTCCCTGATGAAAAACCTCCTAAAACTAACTGATTTGGCTGGGAAAGAGGTAGAAAGACTAAGTCTGAATTCTAAACTATGAAAACTTTAACTATGGTGATGCACCGAAGAATTCAACATGCAGACTTAACTCACAGAACAATTACTCACTATTTTCATTCGCACAACTAGATCTGGAAGTTTAAACACTTGAATGTTTTAAACAAAGGTTGTTAAAGAAACAATCACAGAAGGAAAATATGATTTCCACAACTAGACTGTTCAATTATTGATTAGCACAATGTTTAACCAGTAGATTTAAACTTGGATGCATACAAAATTCACTAAGGAGACATAAATATTTAAAGGTTTCCTAAACTGCAACACAATAATTACTTTGATCAATCCCACATGACAAAGATGCTTGAAACTTGAAGGAAAATTCTAAAATACTGAACTTGAAGGAATTCTCTGCAATAACACGATTTGAACCTGTAAAAAACACTGCTGTATTACTCTATAAAAATGCTGAGTTACAAGATGATTCGCTTTGCAGAGTGCAAAGGCTGAAAAATAAGAACTGAATTGAAAAAGATAAACTTTCTCAATATATACAAAATGAAGGCACTCCAAAGTGCATGAATAAATAACTGAAAGTGATCTGAAAGTGCAAAGATGAAAATTCCAATGCGAAATCCGAGCACAAGTGAAAATCCTTGAAAAAATGGCTCAAACTCATGCAAAAATGAGTGAACACCAACTCAAACTGGCGATCATAAAGCATGTAACTGATCTGCAACTCGAACTAGATTGAAAATCCCTGAAAAAGTGGCTTAAAGCATGTGAAAATCACCTCGTTTGTATCAATCCGCCCATGCACATCCTTCTCATTAAGTCTTCAATTGAAACTGATGTAGAATTGGAGTAATACATGTCTTAGCTTTACATAATGTTCTTATTTGCATTTAGATGATAAATTAATCAAATGATTTATTTCATCATTCAATTAATTTATTTACATTATTTGTGCAAATAAGAATAAAGAAAAATAAAGCTAATTTATTTCATTTCACATTATGATCTTCAAACAATAGTTATAACTCAGCTTCAAAAACACTCATTTATTTGCATTTTAAAATACTAAATTAATTAAATGATTTAAGAAATATCATTTAATTAATTAGTTTACAAGATTCAATGCAAATAAACAAATGTTTAACCCTTTTGCAAAAATTGAATTCCCCTCATAGCTTTATACACTTCACTCAGCATATATTAGGAAATGATTTAAATTTTCGGCCATAAAACCTTACACCCAACTTCATTATTATTTGACTTAACCATGGAGAATAAAAAACAATGATTATTAAAAATCATTTGCAAAAGTATCAAAATTAATTTAGGGCGAATGAATAAGGAAAAACATGAACCCTAAAATCATTATGTCTTTTGACTTTTTGAGAAGCTTCTGGAGGAAGTCGGCTGCCATGAGAGGGTTTGAAGCTGGGATTTGATCATTTCCTGTCATTTTTAGCCATGAAGAACTTCGAATCCGATCATTTCTAGGCGAAATAAGAGCAAAATGACATTTTTCCAAAAACATGGAGAGCATTTTGGATGCGATTTTCTATTTTAAATGATGTTCTTTCATTTTTCTATGATCTTTGTGTGAACTGGGCATGGATCCGCATCTTGTTTGGCCGCCATTGACTTCTTGAGCTACGAACTTGCTGCAAGAACTCTTCAAATTCGAAAATAAGAAGATTTCATCAGGTATTTTGAGATAAAAGTCTGGTTATTTTCTGCATTTGTGCAAATTTCTGGAAGTTCTCTTCTTTTCTTGAAGCTGCCATGAACATCTTGAAGTATTTTTAAACAAGCTTTGCTTATGAACTTCGAATCTGTGTCTTTTTTTGCTTTAGATCTGCAATATTTTTACTCTTGTAAGCTGCACCATGGACACAAATTTTTGTTTTCTGCAAAAACATAGCATTTTAACTCACAAAAGATGAAATGCTTCAATTTTCTGTTAAAATACAGTCACGTTTTTCAAATATGGGCATTTTTCTCTCTTTGAATCTGCAAAAACTTCACTTTCAAGTTGCGCCATGAGGATTTCCTTTTGATCTTTGCAAAACATTTCACTTGAACTCATAACAGATGGAAAACTTCGATTTTATGTGTATTACAGCCACGTTTTTCTTAAATCTGGGCATTTTAAACTCATAGAAATCTGAGATTTATGTTTTAAAAGCAATCTTTTCTCAGATTTTAAAAAAAAATTCTAGTTTGTTGTTAATCTTTCACCGTATAACTCTACAGGCTACATTTTCTGTTTTAAATGACTCATAAATCTGAAGCTTCAATGTATTCTTGTGCTGAAGATGAAAACTTTGGTTCATTGTCCTGTGACACCTTTTGAAGATTTTTCTAATTTATAGCAAAGTGTTGTCATTCAATGATCACTGCTCAAATCTGAACCTTTCAATTGTTTAATGACTTTGCTTCTCAGTTAATTGTATTTTGAGTTGATGAACATGAAAGCTTTTTGTTTTCTGCCTATTGTCTCTTGAACTTGAATGCATGACTACTACAAGCTTTTGAAGCTATGAATACTCAAATGCATGAATACTCTGTCTCTCTTCAAATGTAAAGAGGCTCTTCATTTCATTAAAAAGCAACATAAAAATATGAAGCAAAACTGAACAAAGTATTATCAAAATTGATGAGTTCTTCACACTATTCTTTTGAATTTCTTTGAAATAAGGCTGCTTATATGATTATCCTTTAATTTCAGCAACTCTCTTAATGACTATTTTAACAATGTTAACAAACTCTCGTATGTAACTTGAGAGTGTATCCTTTTGATATGCCGGGCTCAACCCTTGTGGGAGCCCGTTTTACTCCACATATCTGACGAAATGAACTCGAACATGATAAACCTATTCCTGCACACTGAAACAAACATGTTAGCAAAATAAAAGAAGCTGAAAGCTTCCATTGAATTATGTCTTTCCTCTCGATCTTTTGCAATTATCTGATGAATGCTTGGTTTAATGCAAATTACATTCCTGTCTGTAGCATAGGCGTAAGGCAGAAAGTAATTCACCATTACTTAGAGTATAACTCTAATACCATTTCCTTAATGATTTTGTAGGTACATGGAGCGATGAAGCTACAGGTACACTGAGCGATGAAGTGAGGCTGCAACTGCTTGGAGGCACGACGGCTAGAAGCACCAACGAAGTGATTCATCATTACAGACAATGATGAATTGCTTCTCTCCTTTACTCTTATGTTATTTTCAGTTGTGTAGCTTGTGTATTTAAATTTTGTATTCATCTCTTGATTGTCAGAAACAAACTCAGTTACTCTCGCGGCTTGTGCGAGATTCAGCATTTCGCAAAATGAATAAAAGTATCACTATGCAAATTTTCTTAATTTTTTGTTTTAAAAATTTGCACAATAAACTATGCCTCATATGTAAGATGATCTCAATGTGGTGCCAATGAACACTCAATCAGCAAAATATGAAAATTTTATGTACCTATAAATGATGAACTTCATTAAGCTCTACCTGTTTGAGCTTGGAGTGAAAAATAGGTAACAAAAATATTATTCCCATTCGTAAGAAAAATGGTGAGATTCGTATTTGTGTGGATTTCAGAAATCTAAACTTGTTGTCACTCAAGGATAATTATCCTCTTCCAGTGATGGACCAAGTTCTTCAAAACATGACTAGATTTGAAATGCTCTCCATGTTGGACGATTTTTCTGATTATAACCAGATTGAAGTCAACTCAAGCGATCAACACTAGACGGCTTTCACAACGCCATGGGGTACCTTTGCATATCATAGAATGCCTTTTGGCCTAATCAATGTTGGCGCTATATTTCAACGAGCTATGGACTTGGATTTTTGTGACGTGATGGGTAAGTTCATTGTGGTGTATCTTGATGATCTTACGGTTTTTTCTAAAAAGTGTCATGAACATTTTTACCATCTAAGGAAAATCTTAGAGAGATGCCGACAACATGGTATTTCCTTGAACCCCAAAAAGTCAATTTTTGGGGTTATAGAAGGTAAACTTCTTGGACACGTGGTGTCTACAGAAGGAATCAAGATTAAATCAGAAAGAGTTAAAAGTATTAAATCACTTACTCTGCCATCAAGCAAGAAGGTTGTCCATTCCTTCTTTGGCAAAGTAAACTTTCTACGAAGATTCCTTCCAGACTTTGCAGAAAAGACTCGTCATATTGTTAATATGATGAAAGGTAATACCACTTTTCATTGGATGACATAAGGAAAAGTTGTGTTCGATGATATCAAGGAGGTCCATTGCTCATGTGCCAGTGTTAGTCTGCCCAAACTACACCAAAGAATTCATCATGTATAGTTATGCTTCTGAGCATACACTTTCGGCGATTCTGGTGCAAGAAAACAGTCAGGGTTTTAAATCTCTGATTGCATTCATGAGCTTCCCTCTAAAGAATTATGAACTAAAATATTCCCAGATGGAAAAACATGCTTTCGTTGTGGTCAAAGTTGTTAAACATTTTCGGTTCTACATTCTTAATAGCCATGTCAAAGTTCTAGTTCCAAATTCAACTGTTAAGTCCATCTTAACACAACAGGAGTTTGGAACAAAAAGAGGTAATTAGATTACCAAGATTCAAGAATATGACATGGAAATCAGGCCTACCAATTTGATATGTGGGCGAGGACTATGTCAGCTCATCGCTGAAAATAATCTTGATGGAGAAGTTTCAAAAACTAAAGAGGTAGATCCGAGTGAACTTCCAATGGTGTTGTTCATCAGCACCATCAATGAATGGTATTCCAACATTTCCCATTTCCTCACTTATGGGGAATGTCCTGATCATTTGAATTCAAAGGAAAAAAAGAACCATCAAGTTAAAACTAGAAAACTTCATCTTATGGGATAATGGTTTGTACAAACGTGCAAAGGATGGAACTTTTTTGTGATGTGTTGATGAAGAACAACATAAAAAATTGTTGAAGTCATACCATGATTTGGCATGTGGAGGTCATCTTTTCAACGCTATTTACCGCTCACAATATTTTGAGAGCAAAGTACTACTGGTCCACACTCTTCCATGATGCATACTCTTGGGTGCGTAAATGTGAACTGTGTCAACAATTTGTAGGTAAGCCAAAGCTGGTCGCTTTGCCTCTAAAACCAGTTCCTATTGAAGAGCCCTTCTAGCAGTGGGGAATTGATTTCATTGATGTAATGAACCCACCGTCAAGTTCGGGACACACCTATGTCCTAATTGCAACCGACTACTTTACCAAGTGGGTGGAAGCAATTCTGGCTAAGCATGCTACTTTTGAAGTGGTATGTGTTACCTATTTTTCACTCCAAGCTCAAACAGGTAGAGTTGGATGAAATTCATCATTTATAGGTACATAAATTTTCATGTTTTGCTGATTAAGTGATCATTGATCATCATTGGGATCATCTTACATATGAATCATAGTTTTATTGTGCAAACATTTAAACAGAAAATTGAGAAAATTTGCATAGTGATGCTTTTATTCATTTTGTAAAAATGTTGAATTCCACACAAGTCGTGGAAGTAAATTTTGGATTTTTACAATCAAAATAAAGAATGCATAAACAATGGTATGCTATACAACTAAAAATAACAAAAGCATAGGGTAAAAGATGATCCGTCATTGCCTGGAATGACGAATCGTTGACGGTTGAGGTTAAGTTGTGACGTCAGCTCTAGCTCCTTTTCCAGCTTTAGCTCCAGTTCCAGCTCCAAAAGCATCTGCAGGAAAGATTAAAATGATGTTAGAGATGGTCTCTAAGTGATGACGGATCAAATCCTATCATATACCTACGCTACTGACAGGAATATAAGATACAGTCGATCAGGCATCCATCATATGACTACAAAAATCGAGAGGAAAGACATAATTCAATGGAAGCTTTCAGCTTCTTTTATTTTGCTAACATGTTTGTTTCAGTGTGCAGGAAGAGGTTCATCATGTTCGAGATCATTTCATCAGATATGTGGAGTAAAACGGGCTCCCACAAGGGTTGAGCCCGGCATATCAAAAGGATACACTCTCAAGTTACATACGAGAGTTCATTACTATTGTCAAAACAGTCATCAAAAGAGCTACTGAAATAAAGAAATAGTCAAATAATCAGCTTTATTTCAAACAGATTTAGGAAAAGCAGCTTGAGCATACAGTATGACTTTGCTCTTCATATCAAGAAAGGATCAAACAGTGTGAGAATTCATCATTTTCATTGTATTCGGTTCAGCTCTACTTTACATTTTTTATTTTACATCTAAATGAAGTTTAGAGCCTCGTTAAATTGAAGAGAAACAAAGTATTTGTGCTCTAAGGTGTTTTCATAATTTCAAAACCATATAACAGTCTACAGGAGGATCAGTGATAATATGAGCAGCAGAGAATCATGAATATAATGGTCAGGAATCATATAATGAGGAGGTTACAGCCATGTTCGTTTCAACGAGATTATGCTCTTTTCCATTTTTAGGGTATTTAAGTACACAAAAAGCTGTAAGAGGGACAAAGGGCTGTAGAATTACTTGAAACAGTGCTATTGAAGTGTCAATAAAAGATAGTGATATTGTTCAGCAGGGTGCAATTTTTAAATGGATGAAAAAATGGCAATTTCTAATGCAAACTGCATATGGTAATGATCAGCAGTCAAGTTTCATTACATAACAACTATTACAGCCAACAAAGATATATGAAGGCTTGCAAATAAGACAAAGCTCACAGTTGTTCACTCATAACCTTGAAATAGAAACAGAACATTCAAATAAAATACCTCTATTCATGATATCAATGCCTTTGAAGGATGAAGTAAATCTTTGTGGACTGAAAATGAAAGAGAAATTGCCACCAGCAAGGATTAAATAATCAACATTTAATGACAGTCACCATTATTTGAAAAGCATTCATATGTTACCAATCATACAAGTAACATCCAAGATGCATATAGAGGGACAGTCAACAGTATTGATAGAAGCCATGAACATCATCAAATGGCATTCATATTATGATCTGGAATGATCTTATCATAGTGTAGATGATTGTGATACTGCTGACAGTAGTTACATAAGCATAAACAGAGTATTGTTTTTGAGCAATTTTATACAGGGAATGAAGCAATTAAGCACTTGTCGAGCTACATATCACATACATTTACAATGGAGAATAGAGTTAGCTGAGATCTATTTTTTGTTATCACTTTCAGAAAGTGAAATATAGGAAAATCATGGAAAGAGGTATAATAAGATCACGACCTGTCATAAGATGAAGCATGGACAAGGTATGAATACCATTTAACAGAATGCCTTTAATCTGGTGAGATGCAATGATATGTGTGAATTATTTAACATCCATGATTCAAATCAGTGAAGCCGTGCTATATGGCGAGGAGGAGAAATACCCAATAGAACAAACCAAGAGAGCTCTCCAAGTCTAAATAAAAGCTGACATTCAGAATAGACATTTCAAGTATCCATGAAATTACAAATACCCAGATGAAAGGAGAAAATCGTGGCTGTATAACCATTAAGAGCACATGAAATGGAAGTGTTTCACTATTGTGAGTTCAGAATAAAACGTTTTTACAGAGATTAAAGAAAAATCAAGATAGTTGCGGCCTGAGAATTCAATATAATGCCTCAAAAATGAACAAGAGTGTTCAGATCTGTACAAAGAAGACTTACCTCACAATTTTTCAGAAAGTCTTCAAGAAATCAACAGAAGTAAGCATTAAGTATGTAAATAGAGCTCAAATCCAGTTCACATGGTGGCCAGAACAAAGGAAAAATACAGAAAAACATCAGATTAGATCATGGCCGCAGCTGTATAAATTAGAAAATGATTCAAAATGGTAAGAAGTTGCGTTTTTATGAAGGATCAAAGTCATTGCGCATTTTTACCCTGTTGAGATTCTTCAGAAACAGCGAAGTTAATGAAATTTTGAGCCTTAGCATCAAGAGTTTCTCAGAAACCCTATTCATGGCGTCGCTTCCTCTCCAAGCAAGAAGTCAAATGCGAAAATAGAAAATGATTAGGGTTCTCTTGTTTTAGGTTTCTTTTTGTTTCCCTTCATCATTTCTTTTGAATTATCAATATTGACTTCTAAGTCAATTAAAAAGTCATGCGAATTTTTGAAGGGGGCTGAGTTTAGTATCTTAGGAGATATGTGTTATCATATGATTTATGATATGAAAAGAATAGGAAGTGTGCAACCATACGAAAACATGGAGTTTTCTTTACTCATAACTGGTGGAAATCATATACTTTGAAATATTGATATCGGCTGAGAATAGTGGCAAATTTTAAAATATGCATGGACTCACGTTTATAAAGTTAAAGTTCCACTTCAGATTAATTGAAATATTTTATGCTTTGCATTACTTTTTGTAAAGTTAATAAATTAAATGATTAAATATAAATCATTTAATTTATTTAACTATTTTAGATGCAAGTGTTAAAATATCAGGCGAAGTGGACTTTTAAATGTGCATGGGCAGATTGATACAAACGAGGTAGTTTTCACATGCTTTAGCCCACTTTTTCAGGGATTTCAGTCCAGTTCGAGTTGCAGATCAATTACATGCTTTATGACTGCCAGTTCGAGATTGAGTTCACTCATTTTTGCATGAGTTTGAGCCACTTTTTCAGGGATTTTCACTTGTGCTCGGATTTCACTTTGGAATTGTCATCTTTTCACTTTCAGATCACTTTCAGTTGCTTATTCATGCACTTTGGAGTGCTTTCATATTGTATATATTGAAAAAGTTTATCTTTTTCAATTCAATTCTTATTTTTTCTCCTTTGCACTCTGCAAAGCGAATGATTTGTAACTCAGCATCATTTCAGATTAATACATAGCAGGTTTTACAGGTTACCCTTGGTTTTAGCATGGAGTTTTTCCTTTTATCTTCTCAATAGTGTCAGGTTTTTCCTTCAAGCTTTCTAGCAACATTCTTGTGCTTGATTTTGATCGAATTATATTGTGTTTCAGCATTGAAACCTTTATTTTTTCTGTCTTAATCATAAGTATATGTATGCATTCAGTTTAATTCATAGGTCATACACTGAGTTCGTAATTTAAGAGTATTTTCTTAATTGTGAGAACACTATTCTTTTCCTTTGAAAGAAAATAGTTTTATGAGCCTCTGTATGAAGCATTTATATGAGTTCAAACTGTTTAGATTTTGATGTGCAAGTTAGATATATTGAGAATCAATTGTGAACAAAACTGCCTTTTAGGCCATCATTACGGTGATGCAAGCATCACCGTAATTAAAGTTTCATAGTTCTGCAGTCGAGTTAGTTCTTTTTATCCCTTTTCCTAGCAATTTACCCGAGTATTAATCAGAACAAATTCATAGGAACCAGCCTAGAATCTGGAGGTCTAATTCCTTATAGGATACCCACAGCCTAGAATTAGTTCCCATGTGTCAACAGATTGCTGAATTAATTATTCAAGCATACGGGTGCAATCTGAATTGACAACAGTATGTAGTTTCTTAAAAGAAAATATCATTTCCAGGTTTGGTGTGCTGAACAAAATTGTTGCTGACAATGTGTCTGCCTTCTCATCAAACGAGATAACTGAGTTATGTTTTGAACATGACATAACTTTGTCACATTCTTTTGACTATTACCCACAAGGTAATGGTCAAGCTGAATCAAGCAACAATAATTTGGTGACTATAATCCGCAAGCTAGTGGATGAGAATCAACGTTTGTGGCACAAAGCTTTGTACGATGCTTTGTGGGCGGGCATAATAACTTCGGAGTGGGCGGTTGGTATGTCTCCTTTCCAACTCTTGTACAAGTTGAATGCAAAATTCCCACAACCTTAGAACTTCCAGCCCTCAAATTGGCTAAGGCCATTGAGGATGAGACTTTTGACAATTTGGTCAACAAAAGTATAATGTATCTCTCTGAATTGGAAGAGAATCGAGTTCAGGTGGCTAATCGCATCGTGGAGCATCAGAACCAAGTCAAGAATCTTTTTGACAAGAAAGCCATGTCTCGTGATTTTCAAATTGGTGATCTTGTTCTCCTGTGGGACAAGCGAAGAGAACCAAAGGGTATGCATGGGAAGTTTGATTCATTGTGGACAAGACCTTTCAAAGTTCATCAACTGCATGGTGAAAACAGTTTCTTGTTGGCATACAAGGATGGAACGCCGTTTTCCCTTCCTCATAGTAGGCAACATCTCAAACACTTTACACAGTAAGGTGACAGGTGTTCAAATGTAAATATTTTTATTTTAGTCCTTGCGTCTTTTTGTTTTTGAGTCTCTGTGTTATCGTCACCTGAATCTATGCCCAATGAATGGATAAAGGCACTTGAATTCTAGAGTTCTTCTCCCTTCATTCATTTCAAAGAACGGTTGAAGGAAGATCCCTAGCTAGAGCCAACTATTATCATGGAATCTAGCAGCCCTCGATTCACAGATAACCCCCCTACGAAACTTGTCTGTTTCATAGTTTCATGATGTTCAAGCATGTAAAGTGAGGCAAATTTCAATTCACCTCGATGCGCGGTCCAAGAGTGTTTTCCCCCGTCAGTCTTTTGAAGAGCTTCAAAATGAGCATCCTCGTCAGCTCTCAACCTTTGGGAGTTGTAAAAATTTCAAACATGTAGGAGCGTTGAAAATCAACGCTCCTACATGCTGCCTTAGTGATTTTTGCTCCAAGTGTCAAAGCGCTGAAAATCAGCTCTCCTACACCTGGTTCCCTTAGTCAAAATTGCACAAGTGGTGATTTTCATCACTAGTGCATTTTTCTTAAGTCATGCTTCCACTTGCACAAGCAATGAAAAACACTGCTTGTGCATATGTCTCACCACTTGATGCACCTTCATTAATGCGCAAGTCGAGTTGCATTAATGACTCTTTTTAAACAACTTTTAAGTAATTGTTTAGCTAATCTAATTTCATTTACTCGTCGTTCCTTCTCCCTGCGTGCTGCTTTCTACACTAATCGAAGCTAGTTCATGATCTCCAAGATTTTTTTTTTGAGCTTTCATCGCTAGGATTTCATGTCTTTTACCAGGTATGTTATTTTTTCTCTTCATTGTGTTTCTTCCTTCCATTTATTTTAGAAACCTTTGCAGGTTTCGATTCAATCTTGTCCAAAACGTTTTTCCTTGATTGGGGTTTTGAATCTTCTCTTCACTTTCGAATTCATCATCCCTCTTTCCATATCGTGCCCTATTTTTTGTATTTTTTGTTAGGGTTTTTTTTGTTCATTTTTCAAAACGTCCTAGGTCTTTTTCTTCATACTATTTCTTCACCTTCTTGTGTTTCTTTTGACCTTCAAGTGTCTCACTCACCAAGAGGTGAAATTTTGAGTGCATGCGTTCAAAAGAAAAGATAGAGCTTCATCGTTTTTGAAAGACCATCACTCAAATTGTTTGAGCGATGATTTTCACCGCTCAAACACCAAGTCTACCAAGCCATTCCATGACAGAGCAGTTAAACTTGCCGCCATTTCACTTCAAAGATTTTCACAACTCCACATGTAGGAGCAGTGAAAATCACCACTCCTACATGGAGTACCTTGTCTGCAAAAATGCAATAGTGGTGTTTTTATTCGCTTTGACATCCAACTCAAAAAGCAAGAGATCTTCCAAGAAGAAAAATGTCAAGGCATTGAAAATCAACGCCTTGACACTTTTTCCAAATGAACTTCCTCCAAATGCAAGGGCGTTGATTTTCAGCTCCCCAACACTTTAATTGTTCAAAGTGCCACATACATGTAGGAGCGCTAAAAATCAACGCCCCTACATGTAAATTAGCATCTCCAAGTGTAGGAGCGTTGTTTTTCAGCGCTCCTACACAATTGGAACTTTTTCCTTCTAACGCTCCAAAATTGCTCTATTTTCACTTTGAACTTCGTTTCTTCACTCATGATCTATTTTTCATGCCAAATTGCTCATTTCACACTTGCTACACATTGCTTGCTTTCCTCATGCTTCCCAATGCTGCAGTTTTTCCTAACATCCGTTGATTCACCATCCTTGTAGTTTCTCTCCAGATCTCGTCAAGTGATCCTGAAGGTGATATCTTTTGATTCCTGTTGCTTCTAGATGACAACAAAGAAGCCTCCATCATCTTCTAAGAAAGAGAGAAAAATGAAATATAAATACCAAGGTGTCTTTTCGCCTACTGTGGTGATCTCAAAGGTGGACGAAATAAAGGACACCAAGGTTGGTCATCAAAACCTTCAAGATTTTGTGAAAAGAACTGAACAAAAGCTAGAAGACAACTTAAGAGCTATTGTCCATAGTAATCTACATCTGTTGTCCACATTCTCAACTTCTGCACACAATACATAGTTCGTTCTCTAGGTTATATCCCACTACATTAGGGATAGCAAAAGTGTAATAGATTCCTAAGGACACGTGATGATGAGGCTAGACTCTGAATTCTTTGACATTGTTTTCAGAGTTCCACACATGGAACAATACACCAAATTTTCAATGCAACAGGCATAAAAGGTTTATGATGCAAATCCAACTAAGGCTAAAAATTTGATTAACAGCCAATGGTTGAAAACACCTAGGCCCACTATCTCAAGATGGTCGAAGGGGCTTCCTCAAAGTGACTTCAAAGAGGATGTCGGGGACATGATTACTCTCTTGAGTAGGGTTAAAGGATTGCCCGAGTCATCTCATTTTTAGGAGTGCATGTATGAATAAATTCAGATCATACAGAGAAAGAAGGCTCATATTGATTGGGGAACCCAAATTAGTGATGAAATCCATGAGTAACTAATAAATTTTCCAACCACTTTGAAGTTCTACATGACTTCTTATTTGGTGTATGTTGTTGCTGTGATGAGGCAATTTCTAGGATTATCTACAAGGGGGAACCGACACTCCGTACTTGTGTATAAGTATTTTTACCAGTTGGAGTAGAAGGAAAGTCTCATCATTTCAAGAGGGTCACAAATGCCTTCTTTGCACCTCTGCTTTTCAGTTTTGACCCCACTCTCGAAAAGAAGAGAGTATCTGACAAGGCCTACAAAGTGGTGAGTAAAGTCGGGTGTATATTCTTGTAATTTCCAACTTTCACTTACGTGAGGGTAGGTTGCTATACTGGGTGTCCTTACATGTTTCCCAGATATCCCTAAGATAAGTGGATACTCATGGAGCTATGTAGACAACTTATTTCAGTTCATAAGGAATGAATGAGAATTCACAAATCGGGTTTCAAGTTCCCACTGATGATTGGTAGATATACCATTCACAATGTGTAAAAGGCAAAGTTAGTTGCTACAAAAATGCAGATCATGACCATAAGGACATACAATACAGATTTGACTTTGACTACCGGGATGTGAATAGGAAATTGAAGAAGGGTCATACACACAAGTATCGCTTCGAAGACATATGGGCTGAAAGTAGAGATGAAAAGGATGTCTGCAAAATGGATTATTGCAGGCTAACCATAGAGAAGATCAGGGATCTTGGTGTTGTTGGCCTACTAGAGGGTTTCAAAGATCCTGGCGACGTCATGAATGTTGCCTATGATGAAAATGAAATTTCTAGGAGACCTTTGCCTGTAGTATAATGGTCTAAAAAGGAAAGTGTCTCCATCAGGGAAAGGCTTGCTCCCATATTGACCAATATAGTAGAATGGTTGCACAAACATGGTTTCCAGATGAAAGCCTTCAGGACAAAGTTGGAAGGAGAAGTACCTGGAGTATAAGCTAGCCAACAATAGGAACTCTACACGAAAGACAAGCATGCGGCTACTCCCCCTTCTTCCCGAAGAGGCCCTAGAATCAAGTTCACTGTTGGCAAGAAGGATACACGACCAGTTGAAGAAGAAGAGGCCACATAATTTGAACCATCTCATGCAAAAGGAAAAGGGCCTGCTTCTGAAGAGGAAGATTTTGAAGAAGGAAATGAAAGTGAGGAATCTATTGAAGAAGAAGATTTTAAGGAAAAGGACTCTGATAAGGAAGAATATTTCATAGAAGAACAAGAGTTTGAAGAAGAAGAAGGTGAACAAGAAGGTGATAAATAGGAACTCAGGCATGATGAAGAACAAACTCTATCTCCACATGAGATTGTTGTCAAAAATCTTCCCCAAACGTCATTGCCCGTTACTTCAAATGTTCCTCATAAACCTCTTAATCCTACCACTCCTCCACCTCCTATTCCTACTTCACCTCCTACATCTACCGTACATGCAGTGGACGTTTCCACTCCCCCTACAACATCAACCATCTTTGCCACTCCTACAGTTTCAAATCTACAAACTGTTGATATCTTGTCAAGCTCTCCCTCATCCATCCCAAGTTTGTCATCTCTGTCTTTTGATGTTACATCTGAAGCTGAATTTAATAGATTTATGAATGAGTCTTTGTAGAATCAACTTGGTACGCAACCTATTGGAGCAATCATGATAGATACTACCCCGATCGTTACCATACCAAGCATTTCTACAGAAGCGACTACAATGCAAGAGTTGACAATGAGTCAAGAAGCGTACACTTCCTCTCTTCCCCCTTGGTTGGTATCTTAAGTATCAAAACGAAAGAAACAAATGATATCTTCAGAAGAGCTAGATCTTGAAGAGATAACCCCTCCAAAATCCAAGGGGAAGAAAAAGGCCAAAGTACATTCAAGGCTTCATGTTGACAAGACTAGTCATAAGTTTGTAGAAATTGGCCTACCCCCGCAAGAGGAAGGAGATGTAAACATGGAGGACTACATTGTCACGAGAGTCCAACTCAGCAAAGTGACAAATGAAAGTGCCAAGTCAGATGTACAAGTAGTCTTGGATGTGGTGGCAGGAAGGCTTGACAAGATGGAACAAGCCTGAGATATGTACAAGCAGAAGGCCGAGCGCTATGTAGTTGTTTTGAGGAGACTTGCAAGCTCTTTAGGAAATATACAACCCATGGCTATTGTAAACCTTGAGGAACCAGTAGTACAAAAGGCAGATAATTTTGCCTCCAAGGGTAAGGCGATGTATGATTTCATTGATGAAATTATAGAACATGGTTCACAAGTCATAGTTGCTACAGATGAGAAGGCCACTCAGATATCCAAGCTCAAATCAGAGCTTGATAAAGAAGAAAGTATTCTTTCCCAAGAGCAAAAAGAAATGGAAAAATTCTTATCATTTTGGTCACAAATGAAGCAGGCAAAGCTCAATAAGTTGGTGGAAGTTGGGGTAATTCCCGACAAGGAGAAATATGTGGAGGTAAGAGAATCACTCAAGCACCACATTCAAGTGATCAAATATCTTATCGAAGATACCCGCCAAGTGCAAGAATATGTCAAAAGACATCGTACTATCCTTGAAAATGGAGTTAAGGAGTTACCGAGAAAGCTCCTTGATGAAGATTATATTTTCCTCCCGACTAGTGAACTTTCACAGATCTACAAGGAAGCCGTCATGAAGCAAGTTGAGGTTACAAAATTTTCAAAGGCCTCAATGCATATCATTTGTGATATATGGCTAACTCTGGATAATCTCAAGACGCATCTTAACAGATGCAAGAAGGTTCATTCATTTTCCATAAGGTCAATCACAACAATTCACACCATTGTCGATTACATTGTCGGTCTAGATGATACATTCATAGAGGAGACCAAGAAGAAATATGAAGACTTCCCACCCAAAGAAAGGAACCATAAAGACTTCTTTTATCCAGTGTTAAATATTTTTATGCTTTCCCTTACACATTTTGTAAATAGTTTTCGACATCTTAAATTTATTTTCAGCAAATGTAATTACATGTAAAATTTGATATGTTTTCCCAAAAAGATGGACAACATTTTTGACTAAGTCAAAGTTAGGTGAGATTTTCCTAATTTAGCTCACCTAGCTTTCCTAATTTTTCTCATCTAATTTCCTATATTTTCTCTTCCCTCTCTTTTATAAATAAGAGGGATTTCTATTGTAATCTTTATCTTTTATCTTTTGCAATGAAGTGTTACCCATTTTGAGAAGCAAATACATGAATTTTTTTGTTCATATTTGTGTATCTATTTTGATCAATAAAGAAGAAAGTTGCATACCACACTTTGTGTTGGATCAATCGTCTTTTGGATTTGATTAAGATTGGCAGCGATTAGTGTGTGAGATCTAAGGGCTTTGAATAAATCTGTTAGACTTTGTATTGCACTCTTTATTCAGATTTTTGTTTATGTTTGGATAACTATTGGTGGATTATCTACAATACTTTGTGCTTGTTATTGTTCATGTTGTTCGTGGAATTGTTGTATCTAAGAAGACTTTGTGCTTCTAATACGACAATCATTACATCTCTCAAGCATCCATCGGTGAAAATATATAGAATGACTTTGTGCCTTCGTGAGCTTTTCTTTCTTATTTTATTGTTTATTATTATCATACCGGTATCTCTAAGCTTTTCTTTGACAAGATAGAGATATTGGAATTACTGCTTTGTTTTTAGTTTAAAGTTGTATCGAATTAGAACTATCAACCGTGAAGCATTGTAAAACATATTTTTTGAAGAAAGAGAGAAGTATGAATGTGACACACCCCCATTTCGTAATTGTAGTGTACATGTTTGTGAATATTTAATTAGTTTTAGTTAGGTTTTGTAAGCAGTAAGAAGGGTGCCTCCCCTTTATGAGAGGAGAGATTACATCTCACATAGTTGTGGTTGAAATCAAAGTTGTATAATCTATTGAAAAGAGGATTACATAATTTTCACCCAACATATTCCACTTGCACAAGGGTTTAGGGAAGCCTCTGCTTTGACCATTGCACTTTGAACACCTTTAGCCTATAAATGACTATAAATATAAATGACTATGTTCAACAATTAATGTATGGATATAAGGAAAAGGCAACATCAGATCTAAGTGCAGAGAAAGAGAATTAGTAGGGGGAGTGATGAAAGTCTTATCTGAAAACGTAGACAACTTTCATAACACATATATATATATATGAAATCAAATCATTTATATGTACTTGTGGAGGAGAAATACTATTGAAAATAGATGAGAAGGAAAGGAAAAGGCAAAATCAGACAAACCAAGAAACGTTGCCAATAATCAAGGCCCAATTTTTTCGCTTCTTTGATAAAAATTGAAGGAAATTGAGAAATTGAGTAGGCTAGTGTCAAGAATCAATAAAATTGGGCCTTGATCTTATTGGCGACATTTCTTGAGCAGGCTAGTGTCAAGAATCAATAAAATCGAGCCTCAATCTTTTTAGCAACGTTTCTTCACACCCGCCACTTCATTGTTCATCCTTGCCTTGTAACGCGAAGAATGTTAACATCACATCAAATTCAAATGCATGCAATGAATTCATTCAAATTATGAAAATACACGTTCAAAAGCAGATTTCAAAATTACCCTTTCTTCCACTTTCTTCCTTTGAAAGAACTAGGGACAATGTGTTTTCCAATATACTGTCAAAATCAACATATTTGTAACATAAATTAAATTTTCTAAATTAAATCACAAAGACACTCTAAAATCTAAGCAAAAAGAGACCACAACAACACATATTATAGGCAACCACGAATGCATACTTTAAAAGGGAAAGTGCAAGAAAGTGGGAGTTTCCTATCTCTCAAAGATTTTTGCCCAGGAAAACGATCTCCTCCCCAAGCACCCTTTCTTCTTACTTCCCTGTCGAGGCACATTTTCCTGTCCCAAATGGACACTAACTTGCTTGCACCCACCACCTCCTTGTCCATCCTTGCCCTCTAATGCCAAGAATTTAAATGTCACATCAAATTAAAATGCATGCAACCAATTCATTCAAAATATCAAAATACACGTTAAAAAGCAGATTTCAAAATTACCCTTTCTCTCGCTTTCTTCCACTTTCCCTTTCCAAGTACACATCTGTGGTTGCCTGCAATATGTTAAAAAGTTGCAAGTTTTACGAGACAGCTAAAGTTCCAAAATTTATTGCACTGTCTACTATAAGCAAGCATATAGTTTTTCAATCATAAGAAACAAAATTTTAAGGTGGACTTCTTTACATTCTTGGTGCATTGGAAACAAAAACTTTTGACAAGAAAATAATTGATAGGGGATAGTGTGTTTTCCAACACTTCAAATAATATGAGCATTTTTTTCTTCTTGCAATTAGATGAAGATAGTGAAATGCCATTTTTACTATTACAAATAGCATTTAATATGATTATTCATTTGAAAGTATCCATGATGAGAAAAATAGTCGACCTCAAACAATTTAAATGTCAACCTTTTTCTTTCATTTATAAGCAAGCTATCATAAACAATAAGACTTCAGGTGGCATTTCCTACCGGTATATTTCATATTAGCATAAATAGAATGCACATTATAAACACACAACTAAACAATTATTGTTACAGTCTGCATAACAAAAAGTAGTCATTGAACAAGAATTGAGAAGTGAGTCACAATCCTGTGTGTTTTCCATCATGCAACTATTATGTGCATTTTCTGTTCCAAACGTATGATGAAATTGAAATGGAATATTTTTTGAAAGTAAGGGTTGCTATAAAATATGAAAGTGAACTTCAAAACATTGTTTTGTTACAGTCTGCATAACAAAAAGTGCTCATTGAATAAAAATTCAAAAGTGAGTCACAACCCTATGTGTTTTCCATCCTGCAACTATTATGTGCATTTTTTGTTCCAAACGTATGACGATATTGAAATGGAATGTTTGCTGAAAATAAGGGTTGTTGAATACATTCATACTGTCAATATAATTGCTAGTGGAGGATGCATAAAAGTATCCAAAATCAACTGAGTCACCGACCAATTGGGTTCTCATAGTGTAAGTAACCAAAATGTTTTCATTACATTCATACTGTCTATGTGTAATTGTAGGTTCGAAAACATTGGGTGTTATGAAACCTGCAACCCAAATACTATTTTCAAACCCTTTACAAGTAACAACCCAATTGGTTACTCACCCCTCAAGTGAATTTGGATAGTCTTATATATCCCTGACCTGCAACTCCCTGCAGAATAAGAAAACTCCAAACACAAAGTGTTTTCCAAGAACAATACTTGTTACAATGTAAAATGCATGTCTTAATCACAACAATGCCCTTCCCTTCTGATTCAATGTGACGGGACACCTCCTCGCTTTCCTCGCCGTGACGTTTCCTCCTGTCTGTCGGTTTCATCACTTTTATCATCCGTCTTGGCGGGCCCTGCACTATGCCATCTCCTCATGTTATGTATGTTTCTATGTATGTTGTTATGTATGTTTTTATGCATTTTTGTATGTACATAGGTGTGTTTTGTCAGGAGATTAGCTATGTCCATACATGGTTTTACAACATTGTGTGGGTTGAAGGTTTCATAAATCATGTACTCACATCCCACCGTGTTTTCCAACCTACAATCATACATAGTTTTAATGGTTGTTGGAAAACACTAGGTGTTTAAAAATGATGCCTTTCATTGCATTCCTACGGTCTAAATAACAAAAGCTTTTCAAGATGAATATTCATACTATTGTGTAAAATTCCAAGTTGCAAAACACTGCTTTTTCGAAATCTGCAACCCACACAATGTTTTAAAACCCTTTACAAGTGACAACCCAATCGGTTACAAACCCCTCACCTCAATTCCATTGGTTTTTCATCTCCCCCACCTGCTCTCCAACCTTTCACTTTCAACTTGCAGAATGAGAAAACCCACAACACAAAGTGTTTTCCAATAACAATACTTCTTACATATTAAAACACATGTCTTAATGAGAGAAGCTAACTCGTAGACAAAAAGAACCTATGCATGTAATATGATATCGTACCCCCCATCCCCCATCCCACGCGCTAGACAAAAGGCATTGACATAAAGACTTGAAGGATGGTTAGTTGTGTGCTGTCACCAGAAAAAGGACGTGCGACCTTGGTGGGAAAGTAAAAAAGCTAGACAAAATGCACCTAAACTTTGCCATTTTCCACATTTTCATTTTGCAGTTTGTTGGGTGGGGAGGGACACGCGAGCGACAAAATGGAGTTGCAAGCGGCCGAACCAGAGTAAAAACTTTTCATTTTTTTTAATGTACATAGGTGCATTTTGTCTACATTTTTGTCGCGTCGAGAGAGCTAAAAGTTGTCATTTGTGACATTTCATTTTGTAGTTTGGTGGGGAGCATAGGTGACACAATGGAGGCTGAACGAGAGAAACACATTCGACAGGCATGATGACTAGCCAACATGTATGTATATCTGCCATTGTATATGCCATTTTGTCATTCTGTAGGAATTGTGAAGCAGAGCTTTTAAATGGGTTTTTGTGAAGCATTGAACATCGGTTAAATGGGTTTTCTGAAAAGCATTAAATGACTATTGGTTAAAGAAAAATGGTTTTCATTGATGGAAAAATAAAATGTTTTGTTTGTGTGTAGGGTTTTCATATCAAATGCATAGCTGTTTATGTTTATTTGTTTTGAGGGTTTTCAAATTTCACTCTGAAGAATTGAACGACTATTGGTTGGGAAGAAGGGTTTTCATTAAGGCCGAATGAGAGCCAAGGGTCTACACTACCTAAACACATTTGACAAGCACAACAACTAGTTAGTAGGTATATAAATCTGCCATTTTTATATCTGCCATGTTCATTAAGAAAATGGGTTTTCATTGACGAGAAAATAAAGGGTTTTCATTTGAAATGCAGAGCTCTTTATGTGTTTTTGTGTAAAGGGATAATTAAAAGGATGCGGTATCATTGTTCACTACTGTTTTGAGCATTTCCCATGTAACACTCACACTTCAAGGAGGAAACATCCTTCATGAAAATTTTTGGGATATAATAGGCACACAATAATGTAACATTTAAAAAAAAAATTCAACTGGAAATTCTTTGCATTCGCCACAGTAAGCATCTCATCTATAAAAATATCATAACTTCTTAATGCATAATACATTTTGAAATTTTAATTGACCAGTACACTTGCAATTTAAGCTATGACAGCTAGAATCATTTGTATTTAGTGCAGAAGCTTCATGTCTCCTAAAGCGTCCTTCTCAATCTACCTGCCCTTGTTTTCTTCAATTTTGTTTCCTCAAATATATCAACTACTTGGAAGGAAGACAAGTGTTAGCGGTAGATTAAATTGGCAAACTAAAGACATTTGGTGCTACAAAGAATTCTTTTTATTCCAAATTTCACCAATACACAATTAAATGTTGTGCTGAGTGCAAAATGCCAACTTGTACAGACAATAAAAAAATATATTAAACTGTACAATGGGAATTTAATTTCCAATTTAACCTATTGCTAACACTAGTAATATATATCAACAATTATATTTGTCATTCTGCCATTTTGGAGGAACTGTGAAGCATTGAACGTTCATTCAGATATATAAAAAACTCATCTCCTAACATATGAAAGAGGCAATAAATTGCAATAATCAATAAGGGCATAGAAGACAGACAAGAAGGATACCATGTACCACTATCAAACTTCTGTTTATATCCTGTGTCTCTCAATGAACATCTAAATGACATATTGGTATCGTAACCATTGTTCAATAATATTGTAAATTGAACCATTACTTGTACAAACGACTGAAAAAATACAAATCATTGCAAGAACAAAGGTTAACAAGTCAACAAAAGCCTTGTTGATTACCTTGATTGACCAAAAAATAGCAACTAATATGCTGACAAAACACACCTATGTACATACAAAAGTGAATAAAAACGTACACAAAAACATACATAACATGAAAAGAAGGAAAAATAGGATGTCAGTGCAGAAAAGAGAATTAGTTGGATGGAAACATGAGAGTCCTATGTGAAAAGGTAGACAAATTTTGTAAACAACTTATTAAAAACAAAACATCTGCATTCACTAATTAGAAAGACACTCTCAAAGCCGAGAACAGTATTTGGGTTGCAGGTTTCATAACACATACTATTTTCCACATGCAAGTATATATAGACAACATGATTCTAATGAAAACCTTAAAGTTTGTAGATAGTAAGAATGTACTAAATTTCATTCACCTTCACAATTTATAGCAACACTTACACAAAAAAATTGAAATTCAATTTCATCATATGATTTAAAAATAAATGCACAATATAATTTTTAGGTTGAAAAACACAATGTGGTTTGCCATTTATTTCATTATGTACATTCAAAGTTACGTGGTTGAGAGCACGTGTAGGAATGTCTTGACAAGCTTTTGTTAATTAGGCAGTAGGAATGCAATGAAAGGCAATGTTTTATAAACACCCATTGTTTTCCAACAACCATTAAAACGCTAAATGATTGCAGGTTGGAAAACACAGTGGGAGGTGAGTGCATGATTTATGAAACCTCTAACCCACACAATATTGTAAAACCCTCTACGGACGCAACTAATCTCCCAACAAAACACACCTATGTACATACAAAAATGCATAAAAACATACATAACACGAAGAGATGACGTAGTGTGGGACTCGCTAAACAAATGATAGAAGTGACGAAACTGACAGATGAAAGGAAATGTCACGACGAGGAAAGCGAGGAGGTGTCTTGTCACATCAAATTATGTCAGTGTTTTTTTGCTTGTGCGAGAAGCTATCCGTTCACTGCGGGAGGGAAGGGCGTTGATGTGATTAAGACATGCGTTTTACATTGTAACAAGTATTGTTCTTGGAAAACACTCTATGTTCTGGGTTTTCTCATTCTGCAGGTTGAAAGCAAATCATTGGAGAGCAAGGGGGCATTGCAGGCAAGGGAGACGACCAAGTGAGTTGAGGTGAGGGGTTTCTAATCGATTGTATGTACATGGGTGTGTCAACTTGGTTTTCTCGGCTTACCAATTGGGCTATTACGTCTAGAGGGTTTTAAACACTGTGTGGGTTGTAGATTTATTAAAACTCAGTGTTTTCCAATCTCATTACATTCTTACTATCTAATTCACAAAAGGCTCTCAAGGCAATCACAAAACATACCAAATTGAGGTGAGGGGTGAGTAACCAATTGGGTTGTTACTTGTAAAGGGTTTAAAAACATTATGTGGGTTGCAGATTTTGAAAAACCAATGTTTTGCAACCTAGAATTTTACAAAACAGTATGCATGCAATTTAGATAGTGCAAACAATATGAGTATGAGTTGTCATTTTCAGAGCTTTTTTCTGGTGCGAGAATTGGAGGTAGAATGACGTGTGCATTTTCAGTTTGGAGAAAGAAGGGGGAAAACACTTTGCATTTCATGTCTACACATTGAAAGTTGGAGGTTGGAGTGCACATGTAGGAGTTGGAGGAGAAAACCAATGTTTTGAAACCTGGGATTTAACAAAATGGTATGAATGTAATTTAGAAAGTACAAATGTAATGAAAGGCATCTTATAACAAGTCTTATGCAGAGTAAAAATTGTGTTTCTATTTCTTGATATGATCCAAATATACACACACAATATGATTGCAGGTTGGAAAACATAGTGGGAGGTGAGGTGACAACATGATTTACAAAACCTCTAACACACAAAATGTTGTAAAAACCTCTACACATTGAAGCCAAATACCTTATTGGCTGTTTAGAAAATGGTGCCTATCACCACACTCCTACAGTCTAAATAACACAGCTTTTCAATACATACATACTGTTTTGGAAAATTCTAGGATGCAAAACATTGTGTTTTACAAAACCTGCAACCCACCTAATGTTTCAAAACCATTTAGACACTAGTATTTGAGGGATGTTTAGGCGCATTTTGTCTATTGCTTTATGTGAATGCCTGCAACTCCATTTTGTTGCCTGTGCGCCCATCCCCAACAAACTACAAAATGAAATGTGGAAAATGGCGATGTTTAGGGCATTTTGTCTAGCTTTTTGACTTTCCTGCTGGCTGTGCATCCTTTTTCAGTGATAGACACGTGACGACACACAACTAACTGTCCGTCAAGTCTTTTTGTCGGTGCATTTTGTCCATTGTGTGGGATGGGGAACGGGGGTTATGATATAATGTTACTTACATAGGTTCATTTTGTCTACACTTTAGCTTCTCCCCTAACGATATATTAGACCAGTATTAAAGGCTGATCCATATAATATACCAGTATTTGAGGGAACAACTGAGAGGAGACAATGTGTTTTCCAACATTGCAAATAATGCGAGCATTTTATTTAAACACAACAATGGAAGGTGTGATTTTGAAGACATTCATACTATTTTGTAACATTCCATGTTGCAAAACCGTACGTGTTAAGCAGCAAGCAACCCACTGTGAGACAACCCCTTACATTTAAACAAGGAGATTCAAATAACTAAAAACCCACATTGTGTTTTCCAAAATACAACTATTTTGTGCACTCTTTTTTCAATCATCCAAAATTTAAACACAACAATGGAAGGTGTGATTTTGATGACATTCATATTATTTTGTAACATTCCATGTTGCAAAATCGTGTGTTAAGAAGCAAGCAACCCACTGTGAGACAACCCTTTACATTTAAACTAAGAGGAGACAGTGTGTTTTCCAACACTGCAAATAATGCAAGCATTTTATTTGTTCCAATCAAATGAAGAAAGTTAAATGCCATTTTGACTGTAGCAAAGAGTTGTTCAAAATGAGAATGTCAATGGGAAAATAAAAGATTTTGTTTGTGTGTACGGTTTTGGGCTTTCTGTCCATGCCAAATTCTGATTTTGAAAACCTGCCGACTCAATATTTTTTGAAATTTGCAACCCACATAATGTTTTTTGAAAACCCATCTTCACAACACAAAAACCCACATTTTTAATTCCACTAATCTTCCTGTCAATGAAAACCCATCTTCACAACGAACAACCAAAAGGAAAAATTTAAACGCCAACACAAAAACCCACAAAAACACACAAAACGTTGAAAATGAAGGTAATATTGTAGCTTAAAACTTGTAAAACTATGAGACTGTAGATCTAATTAAGTGTTCTTTGTTACAATTCTTTGTGTATGATTAATCTTTTTAGATCAATTTTACCAATTGTAGAAAGAGACAGAAGATTGTAGAAGAATGAGACAAGAAGATATAAGTGACATAACATATACGTGGAGAAACCCTTTCAGGAAAAAACTCCACCACTAGAATCAATAGTGCTTGTATTATTTAACCTTAGAACAAGATTACAATAATACTGTATCAATCCTTGATTGATATGCTTCCTTTGCCTTCAACAATCCTTGTTCACAACCTGCAAATAAAATCTCATAGAACTCTCATCCACTTGCTGTAATTAATAGACAATCAATGAGTATGTAAACTCAATAAGAGTTGTACAAAACAAGAGCATAAAGCTCCTCTAAAAAATCTATGCCTAGATTGTGCAAGTAGAGTTCCACCATGTAATCTGAAGTCAAACCAAAGTCTTCCTCAATTTAGGCACCCAAATTGAACACTTAACTGAACTTTGGTCAAGAAAATATCCTGCAAGCTTCACCTCAAAGTTGGCGCCTAAGAATGGGCCCACTTGACTGAGCCTTGTAAATATCTTCTCATGCAAAAGGTGTTAACTAAAAGATACCAACTTGAGCACCCAAGGTGGTCCCAAGTCAATCTTAGTTAACTGAAACATATCTCTCCACCAATTCATGCAAACACTATGCATGATTGATCATCCCCACTTAACTGAAAGTATCCACTTGTTATCTGTCATGCAACTGAAGTCACTAGTCATGCAACTCAAGTCAACTCAAGTCAACTAGCATTCAACTCAAAATAACTACATGCAACTGAAGATAATTGAACCATAACTGAATTGAACTGAACTGATACTAATATGAACTGAACTGAACTGAACTGAACTCAAGTAAATATCAATTCCTAATTTGTAGGATCAAAACATGCATTACTGAAGTGTTATCAATCCTCCAAATAGTTAACTGAAGCAAGGTGGGTTCCACCTTCCATGTGGGCGCCCCATGTGCTCCTATCTTGTAGGAGCTCTTCTTGGACATCCCCACATGTTCCTATCATTTAGGAATAATCACCAATGTCAATTTACATGTTCATTTCATTCAAATTTAATATCTTTCTAATCCTAGTGTTGGGGAACACTTTCCAAGGACTTAGGAGATACATGAAATATGTTTAGGATTGCAATTAAATGGCATTCTATTCCTAATACAAAACAACTCTGCATTCCAAATGAAAACTCCTTTATTTTCCCGTCAATGAAAACCCATCTTTCCAAACAATAGCCATTCAATTATTCACCGTCAAATTTCAAAACCCTCGAAAAAAAAATCATAAACAGCTATGCTGAAAACCCTACACGCAAACAAAACATTTTATTTTCATTTCACAGAAAACCCATTTAACAGCCGTGCTTCATAGAAACCCATTTAACAGCCGTGCTTCATAGTCCTTACAAAATGGCAAAATGACATATACAATGGTGGATACATACATACCTGTTGGCACCGTGCCTGTTGAATGTGTTTGATGGGTTTTTGCTGGTTCGACCGCCTACAACTCCATTTTCCTCTCCTGCCCGTCCCTCCCCAACCAGCAAACTGCAAAATCAAAATGTGGAAAATGGCGATGCACCGCACCTATCAAATGCATTTGATGGGTTTGTAGTGGTTCAATCACTTGCAACTCCATTTTCCTCGCCCGCGCGTCCCTCCCGACCCACCAAACTGCAAAATGAAAATGTGGAAAATGGCGATGTTAGGTGCATTTTGTCTAGCTTTTTGACTTTCCCGCTAGGCCGCGTGTCCTCTTCCAGTGAGGACACCTGATGGCACGCGGCTAACTGTCTGTAAAGTCTTTCTGTCGATGCCTTTTGTCCACTGCATGACATGAGATATGGGGGTACGATATTATATTACATACATAGATGTTTTTTATCTAGGAGTTAACTTTCTCCAATAATAATATCCCTATAATCCAATTATTTAAAAAAAAAAAAAAATCATCATCATAAAATACATAAACATGTTGCCTAAATATGAGAAACAAAAAAGCTACTACTAATCTAACTAATCTTCACTATGAAACAACATATCTTCCGTCCGTAATTTTTTCCCGCAACAACAGCAAATACCCCTTGATAGGGAGCAGATTTCACCCGGAAAGTTGTCTCACGCCGGAGAAAACAATTTTCACGGACCTGAAAACAAATTTAAACTCGCAACCAATATTTTCGTTGAAAGGCTGCAAAAATCTTGGCTCAAGCTCAACAATCTAGTAACTCTAAAACCCCGGTATTTTTACATCTACTTTTCGTTTATTGTGAATAGATTGAAGCAACAGCTGTTGGGGGATTGGTTTTGGTTCGTCTTATTTAAGAAAAAAATTCTGCTTTGGTAGGGTTTCGTAGTAATTTTCCTGCAAACTCTGCCCATTTTTCCTCGTCGGCATCGTTGACAGCACAACACAATTTGTGCAGAACTTTGAGGTACGTCACTTGCCATGGTTTGGGTGTTTTATTTTTTGGTTCTGTGGTTTTATCTATGTTTTCATATATGATATTATTCAAATACCTAGTATTAGATCCTTTTTTATTTCTTCACGTAGATATATTTTGAAACGTGAAATGAATTTTATGTTTATTCGGTGGTTTTAATTTTTGTTTATTTTGTTTTCTTTGTTCTTGAGGCTATTTTAAAAAAAAAATTACAACTCTTGTTTGATTTGGGGTTTGGGTTTTTTTTCTGGATTTTTATCAGAAGAGTTTAAAAAGATATTCACAGCAGTGTGGCAGTGTTTTCTGTTCAGCAAAAATGATCAAGTTTGCTTATTGATTTTTTTTAGCTTTGGATAAATTGTATTTGATATTTCCTGCAATCGGGACGATTAATTCTAATCTAAATGGATTAAAATTTGGAGTTTTTATTTGGCCTATATTTTATATCTACAGACAAGTTTATTTTATTTTTTGTGGTGACGAGTATGTATACTTGAGTACCTTGCAGATTGGGTTTAGAAAGGGAATTAGGGTGGGATATTTAATTAATCTGTCCCTCTTTTCCTTGAAAGAGGGACTAATGCATAGTAGTTTGTTTTCTTGCCTTTTTGATGTCAAGTATGTAGGGACCTGTTCTTTGATTTTTTGGTTTGTTGTTCAATGATTGTTTGGGTCTTCCCTTATTATGGTCTTATTTAGGATCCAATTCTTCGTTGATTTTTTAAGATGCAAAAGTTTGCGTTTTTTTTGGTTGGTAAATTTTCCTTGGAAGGGTTATGCTTGATTAGTATTTTTGACTGAATTTTGGTATGTCTGCCTGGCATTTGAGCTCATGGTTCTACTCTTACCAGTGTTGCATATCTCCCATGCAACTTGTTGCATTTCAAAACTGCAAATAATAGAATTAAAATAAAAAAAAATATTATGGAGTAGTGATTGCCTAGGAAGGGTAATCTCAATCCTTGCTAGTGGTTGGGTATTGAGAGTTTGCAGCAACTTCAGATAAGTTAATTTGTTTATTCTGTTTGCAAAATACAAGTGTAGTTATTGACTTGCACATAAAATAGCTGCATGTACTCTCAATGGGACCACAAGGCTTGGCTCACTTTTTTGAACAGATCTTGATATATAGGTTGAGTAGAATATTTTCCTAGAATTTAATTACTTTATTCTATATTTTTTCAAGTCTCGTGCTTGATACATTTGCAACTCAATTCAGAGGTTCATCTTATCCTTGAAAGTCAATAATTGCGGGCACGTATAAGAAAAATAGTGTATTCTTGTATAAGGTTCATTCTTTAGAAGGGAAAAAGAGGAACCATAATAGATTACTCTTGAAATTGAGAAAATTATGGAAGTTGTTAATCTTGATTTGAAATGGTTGCAAGTGTTATTGATTGTTGTAAAGCTCTTATTGCTTCCAACACTTACCAAAATTAAGATAATTCCAATGACATGCTTGAAAGATATTTAGTTTATAGTACATTGGTGACCTCTAAATGGTTGAGATGGTTATGTTTTTTCTTGTGACATTTATGAACTTCTAGTATGGATTTTAGTTCAACAAAGATTCAAAATCTATATACAACTTAATGATAGTGGGGTAAAGTAACTTAGTTTAAATGCCAAATCATTTTGAGATGCTATTTGATCATTTTGTGCCAAGTTCAGTAGAACTAGTGAGCAATTAAAGGGCCCTTGTAAAGGCCGTTTTTTAAAATGTTAGCTTGTTTGACTGTTGTTTTTGGTTAACTATGTTGGTTTTTTTATGTCATGTTACTAGTAAAAAATATGATGTTATTCTAAACAGTTGTGGCTTGGAATGGTTTGTCAAAATACTAATGGACATTTTCATATTTTCTAGATGTAGGTATAGTTTTAAGTTCTACAGGTGAGTATTATTTATATTATTATATATGTTGACATGACCTGATATTTCATGTATTTCATTACAAAATGACATTGAATGACATTTTTTAGTTCTTATTTTTATAGGGGTTTAATTATTCTATAGCTGTATGCTTTTATTTTTCAGATGTAATAAAATACTTTGGCCTGTGAAAAATCCTGAAGGAATTAAGGATGAGGATAATGATTTAGGGAAAAAAAGATGATGGCATTCCCTTAAATTTCCTATCGGCACATCCCTCGCACCTCCTATGCAAGTGCTATTTTATCAGGACATGCCTTTGGTTATCTCAAGACTCTCAACTCACTCTGTTGGAGGAGCTATATTCGAGCAATATTCAAATTTGCTCAAGGTTAGAATTTTTTATTTCCTTTTTTCTGTGTAGACTTGAGAATATTTTTCTGCATCTAAATTTTATATAAATTTAAGAGCTGGTTTTAACAATCAGATCAGAAGTGGGTCTTGACAATGTTGTTTTTGTCTGGTAATTTTGTAAATATGAGAGTATATTGTCAATTAAAACATAATAATTCACTTAAATTCATCTCCCTTGAATTGAAAGATGAAGAAAACTTTTGAAACCCTAGAAACCCTGAAAATCCAAAAAACCCTGAAAACTCTTAACACAGAGGCTAACTGAAAATTGAAATGTTAAGGCCTGAGTTCGAGAATAACTCAGTGTGTCTGGGCTTGGGCTTCTGTTCGATTGAAAAACAAGAGTTGGGGTGGACTGAACTATAGAGCCATTTAATATACATATTGGGTCATTTTGTTTGTGCTCAATGGGAATGATTCTTGGTTGGGATTAAAACCCAGTACCATTTTCTGGTGTATGTTTATTAAAAAATGACAATATCAGGTCTCTGGTGTCACCCCATTGTTGTTGTAACTTGTAGTAAGATCAATTTCAAGATTTAGTGTAAAACCACCCTTTGCTTGTTAAACTAGAAGCTCTGGGTTGATGTTCACACATTGCTATTGAGATCTAGGATACAGCAGTGTAAATGATGAGACATATTGGAAGCTTTTGCCAATGAGCTTGATATGCCCTATGTTGTTTCTTGTCTCTACTGACATCAGCTGGATTGTCTGTGGTTCTGTGTAAACTTTTCCTTGGCCTTACCATCCTATCATTTGCTATGGTTCTGTTTGTTGGAATAAAAATGTTGGACACATCTATTTTGGTGCCATGGGATTATATCTAGCAAAATAAAAAGATACCGTCCCTCCCTCTCCTCGTTGCCTTGCAGCCTGATGTTTGTGGACTCTCTCTCTCTCTCTCTCTGCATACACACATGCCTGTACATATATGCATGTCTTTACCCATATGCTTCTTGTTATTTATCAGCCCACTTATTCTCTTGTGCTATTGCTAAATTTTGGACAAGGGGCCTTCCTTTCCCAAGATTATTTTGTTGGAATAAAAATGTTGGACAGATCTTTTGGTGCCATGGGATTATATCTAGCAAAATAAAAGTTTCCGTCTTTCTCTCTCCCTGCCTTTGCAGCCTGATGTTTGGATTGTGGTCTGTTTGATTTGAGGATTCTCTCTCTGTCTCTCTGTCTCTCTGTCTCTGCATACACATACGTATATATCTTTACCCACATGCTTCTTGTTATTTATCAGCCCGCTTATTCTCTCTTGCTTTGTTATGTTTGGATTGTGGTCTGTTTGATTTGAGGGCTCTCTCTCTTTCTCTCTCTGCATACACATGTACATATCTTTACCTACACGTGTCTTGTTATTTATCAGTCCGCTTATTCTCTTGTGCTTTGTTATCCTTACTTTTGGACAAGCAGGCTTCCTTTCCCAAGATTATTTTATTATACAACTTCTTTAGACATGTTTTTTCTAAGGTTTAACCCAATTAGTTTTTCATACTACACCCTTACTTTATTTCTTGTATTTCTTTTATCTGTTGAAAGACAAGATATTCAGTGAAACATCAAAGGAAAATATAACTTATTTTTTCATAACTTATGCGTTCAATTATTGTCAAAATATTTAACATCTTACAAAGATGACCACAATAAATGCAAGGAAGTGTAAACTAGTGAAAGACACAGTGAGCTATTGACAATTCAAAAATGAGGTTGTCAAAACTTAATTTCATTAATTCCTGAACAGTAAAAAAGGAGATAAAATGGACCCTCTAACAAAACTGTATTATCGGTTGAGTGATTTTTGTGGAATGTCATCTATGAAATTTTATAAGAAAACAGGACACAAGAAAGTCCTTTATGAAACAGCGCTGATCTGGGTCCTTGCTTGGGCTCAATATCAGTCTGTATTATATATTCTTTCTCATCTAGCCCAGTTTCACATTTACACTTGAATACATTTCGACTAAAGCATAGTACTGTATTCCAATTTTCATGACATATGAGGTAACTAAGTGCAACCATGAAAATCTCCAAGATCATGTTTATCTTTTTTCTTATGATATTTCTATAAAGACCAAAAACTGTTTGAGATTGATACTTGTCATTGCTTATTGTGACGAGCAGTTCTGGAAACTGTAGCATTAACTTCCAACCCACTACAAAGACATTGAAGTTGTCATAGTTCTCTCTGATGGCGGGAGCATTTGGAGGTCCATACACATCTATGCCAGGTCAATCACAGAATGCTGGGCAGATAAATGGTCAATCAAATATTGGTGGGAACAGTGGCAGTGCAGTTGGCAATGCTTCTTTCTCTCACTTAGCTGGCATGTCTAAGAATCAGCTTTATGATGTCATGTCTCAAATGAAGGTATCATCATCCTTATTTCAATTCTTGTTGCATCATATGCATCTGCCATCTACTTCTACTTCTAGTGATGTCTTTTGCTCGGATGCCACTTTAAAAATTAATTTATCTGTTTGTAGGTTCTCATTGAACAAAATCAACAGCAAGCTCGTCAGATATTGGTTGCAAACCCAATGTTGACAAAATCTCTGTTTCAGGTTCTTTTCTACCAATGTCTTGAATTGACGTGCTAATGTCTATATTTATCTTTAACTTTATTTATTTATTTTATGATCCAATACCTGGTTTCAAGCACAAATTTTTATATATTGCTTTGAAAGTTGAGCTATGGATGTGGCTGAAAAGGCCAAAACAAGATCAACAACAAGGTGTAGCAGAATTCTCAATGTAATCTATCCAAAAACAATCTGAGAAACTACTAAAATACTGCCCAAAACCTAACACAAACAATTTAATTATAAGCTGTGTGTCTTTTCTTAGAGAAGGATAAAAGTACCTTTAGAGCAGAAAATCTTTTTTTCTTTATGAGAAGGTAAAAAAGAGATCAAATTCTTTATAACCAAATTGGAAAAAGGAATGTCTACAGCTTCCACAAATTCTTCATGATACCTAATCTTCAGATTTTAATATTTTATGCATGCATAGAAACTAAAACCAATGGATTTCTCAGAATAACTAAGTATCTACCTGTCCAAGGGAGATCTTAAATCTGAAAATATGATCTTGATTTTTAGAAGAACAAAAGTTACAATTACAGTGTGACAATAACCACCGCCAAGTTCCAAGACTCTAAGTTCTGACCAGAAACTTACAGAGGTCATAAAGGGCATGACTAACATATCCAAAAAACAGGAAACAAAGAGATATAAGGTATATTTCAGATAAGAAGGGCCAACTGTGAAACTCATATTACCATCCTGATTTTAAATATATGTGAATGGCTTTTCTCCTGCTTCTGCTGCCAAGGAGGAACCTTGCTTCTTTGCTAAATTTGCCATGAATGGATTTGTTATCAGGCACAGATGGAGACTGTGGAGTGTTTCCCACAAATGTGTCCTGCAGCTGCTAATGTTATATTAGCATAGCAACAAAAATCTTTATTGGGAATAACTCAGCAAACCAAAAGATAATGATTTTTTCAAATTATTGGGATTAAATCGGGAAAAATGGGAAAAAATTGGGTTTGGGTTAGCATTAGGATTAGGGAAAAATAGAAAGCAATTGCCACAGAAATCAGAAAAAACCTAGAAACCCTAAAATTTTTTGATCCAAAATTGAGAAAATCAACAAAAAAGTGTGAAAATTGCAATTTAATTGCAAATCATGTTTTTATTAGGATTTTTTGTAATCTTATTGGTCAAAATCTCGTTTGACCATTTTTTTCGAATTATTGTGATTTTTCAAGGAAAAACTCTGAGCGGTGGGGGGAAGAAAAGATAAGTCAGATGTTTTAAAATTATTGCTTCTGTGGACATAAAGCCCTGAAAATCTGATTCATAGTGTTAGCAACATTGATCTTGAACTCATAAAATTCCAGGGCCTCTTTGGGGATAGGAGCCTTGGAGAGTGATTAAGAGGTTCCCCCACAGCATTACCAGAGTTGTTTAATTGATCTCGCAGTTCTATGATAGTGGTTTTCAAATTCTCCATCTAATTGCTAAGGTCTGTAGTCCCTGAGGGAGAGAAATGGTGTTGGAGAGCTTCTCCTCGCAAGGAGCAGTATCAAAGGAGTTACTAGAGACAGGAGCATTTCTTCTCAAATGCATTCAATGTGAGACAATCCTTATGATGGCTATGTCCTGAGAAATGGTTTTAATTCCATCCGAACCAGTTAATGTGGGACCCCTAATCCATGCCTAATGAAATTGGGTAGTGACAATTGCATTATAATAAAAAGAATGTCTAGTTCTAGTTCATGTGGGTTGTAGGGACAGAGTTGGAAACCATAGTGGTTTTGAGGCACTCAAAGTTGATGAGGACCTTGCTGCCATAATGCCATTTATAGAGGCAGCCTCATGGTGGTTGGTGGGCCAATTAAAAAGCTTAAGGGAGGCATTGGCATGAGGCTTGTTAGGAGTTTTTAGATATTCAGATGCAAGATGTTTGATAGATTGTTTAGGATTTTTAGGCCCATTCTGCTGAGAGAACTCGGGATAGAAAATTGCATTCCTGCCCACCATATAGGTAGCAGAGATAACCGAATAGGAAGCTGCATTGAGAAAGAAAGAACACAATCAACTGCAGAAATATTGAGTGCAAGAGAATGAAATATACAACAAGAGGAATAAATGGGAACCTCAGAAAGCATGCAAGAGAAATTAGCAAATGGAGGCTACAGTAGAGTGAGCCCCCAAATGAGAGCATTTGCTAGATGAAGGTCCTGGTTATCTACATTAAAGCAAGATCCCAAAGAGTCAAGTTGTAATGTGAACAACAAAGCCAAAAAGAAACAAATTAGATAGGCATGCAAATGGAATTGCTGAACTGGAACACTTCAAAACGAGAAGAATGACTATAAGAAACTAGTTGAATAAATTTTTCATGACACCTCACACAATTGTCCTTGGCATCATGAATGCTCTAATAGCGCGGAAGAGGTGGAATGGCCATTATTGAAGTAAAGGGGTGGATAGAGTGATATTTTGTTGCTGGAAAAATAAAATATGTACGATAGTTTAGAAGGTGGTTGGATATTTAAAATATCCGCAACCCAAAAAGAATGTCTTTGGATGAAGCACAAAGGCTTGGGGATTGGTCTCTAAGGTGGCCATCTTCATTGGGAAGTCTTTTCTTCTCATCATCAGTTATAGACAAGAGACTCACTCTAATGATCATGTGGTGAAAATTAGTTGCCTCGAACAAAACCTATGAGGGTGAAAGTAATGGGGTCCGCTTAGCCAAGATGTTGACTGCTTTGTTGGCATCCCTTTGAAAATGATGAACTTGAGAGTCCTTGAACTTTGAGAGAAAATAACAACTATTTCCAAAAATCTTTTTTAACTTGCAAATTTTGACATTGGCCTCAGAGGAAAGGGCTGGAATCAAAGTTTGCAAATTGGATTTAATAATGACTTTAGCCAGCTTCTAATTGGCAGCTGAAGATAACTTTAGGCAAAAATTCCACAAGGTTATCGAAGAGAATTCTGAGAACCCAAATAGAAACTGCAAATAAAAGAGTCCATGGTGTTGTGACAAATGTCTTGAGCGACTGCCTCTTTTGGATTGACTTTGGAAGCACTGTCCACTTTAATTTTACCCATTTCTACTCCACCAGTTCCCACTTGATCTGAAAAGTGTTATATTTAGTGATCCCTTGATTGGGAATGTAAAACATATGTTACTGAGAGGTAAGAAATAAAGCTTTAAAGTATGTTTTTCTAGAAAGGAAGAAAAGAAGCTGTAAGATAGGTATAATTGGAATCAGGGAAAAACCGGTATATTATTAGGAAAAGAAGCTCTTAAAGCATGCAAACACACATTTGTAAAACGGGATGGATTGGTATTATGTGGGGAGACACTTTTTTGTGTATGAATTAATAAAAGAGCATTTTAGATTGGAAAAAATACATCTCATGTGTGGATGTGACTTCAATATTAGTTGATTTTCCTACTTTCACTCTAGTTAATATGCTTTTGGCTGCACCATTTTGGCATCAGAACAGGGATTCTTGTGTAGAGTTGAGTTTAGCAAACAAACAAAGTCCTCAACAAAATGGTTCTAGAAGAGTGCACTATTGATAGTTGTTGAAGTTTACAAACCTAATTGATAAGGTTTGGCAGAATTGCTTCTAAGAAGGATCAATTGTTGTTTTTCTAAAATAAGTATTGGAACACAAAAAGTGCGCCACAGCAACTTGAATTAAGTTTGAGTAATTTGTAACTAAAGCCATAGGAAATCCATAGAGAATGGCGAGGTGGGGAGCTCAATCATTTTTTGAAGTAAGAGGCAAGAGTAATGCAGAAATTTGGAAAATTTTGGTGAGGAATTGCCAAGAAGATTAGGTGCTCTTGAAGGTAGATCACGTAGGAAGATAAAGTCAAGTTCTTGAAGGTAGATTGCATAGGAAGAAAAACTCTAGTCTGAGCAAGTCTGATTGGAAACATGAGGAAGAACCATACTCTTAAAACATCATTTTTAATCAATGGGTTTTTGAAGTAGAAGCATATTTCCAGATGATAAAGTGGAGGATCCTTAATGAATACAATTTGCAGCTTGACAATAAGGTAATCATTTGGTAGGGAAAGCAGAAAGAAAGAAGGGTTAGAGAATGGAAGGATAAAATTTTGATTTTGGACAAGTTTGGTGGGAATGAAGACTGACCTTATAAGAAAAGTCAATTGACACAAAGGGATAGACTGCATAAGATGGAAAATACTTAGACAAAAGCAATAAAGTTGCTAGGATGAAGAAAGATCAAATTGATTGAGCGTTTGGCTGAGTTGTTTATAGATCTTGAGAAGTGGATTTACTCTATAGAGAGTTTGAAAAAGAAGAAATTGTCGAGACTTGGCATTAGGCGCAAGATAAAGTTGCCAAAGAAGAACAAGAGTAAAATTGTTAGGATGGGTGTGTTGTACACCTTGTAATCTTAGCAATGTTTTAATATTTATAATGTGTTGTAATTTTAGTTCCTCATTGAATGGATTGCCACCCCTTGAGCTGTCCATGAGATCTCTTGTATGACACATACCGCCACCTGGATTGTATGTTATGACATGGAAGTTATATTGTAAAAGCACAATGAAGGGAGTTACGAGCAGACATGTAAGAGCATCTATGCTGCAAGAAGTTGCATGTAAGTTTAAAGATTCTTGGAAGGTGAAGAGTCTTAACTTGAGTGCTCACTTGAGAAATGACACGTGGGTGCAAGGTCTTGTTGTTTCTTGGTTTATTTATTGAGTTCTTGCTTTGGTATGTGTTGGCACTATTTGTACCATGTTGAGATTATGTGTTAGTTCTTGGTTTTGGGTGTGGTTGCCATTTCTTGTATTGTTGAGTTTTATTTTGCTCAAGTCTATTGGCATAGTTTGTTCTTGATTAAAATTTTAAAATTTGGTACTTGCTCATTTGTATCCTTTACCTGGATGAGATTCAATTTTGGGTCTCATCTATTCCTAGTGTCTTATGTGGCCAACTTTTATACCTAGATGATGTTCCCCTTTGCATTTTGCCCACATTCTTTAAGGTGTTGGCTCCTAGTTTTATGTAGTATTCATATTTATTTGGGAAGAATGGTGAAAGGACTAGACTTGGTGAAAAATGGTTGGGCATGCGGTGCCTTCCTATTCATATCTATAGATTTGAAGATTAAATCAGCTTCTTCCCTTCATCTATAGATCAATTGGTATTAGTTTGAGCCATTGATATATTTCAACACGTCGAACAAGTAAATGGATAGAGGTGGTGGTGTAATATCCATTTTAGCACTTGGCAAACTGTTAGTAACTTTGGCAGATCTATGGATGGAAAGGGTGGGACTTGCATGGAAGTTTAGATCCATAGAAATGAATTAAATGGTGCCACTTGGAGTTTGTTTGGTATGGGAATGGTGGTGGGTCAGCGTATTTCCAAGGTGCCCTTTTATTTAATTTTGGAGGGGTTTTCAAAACATGCACATGGCTGGCTGTGGTTAACTTCTCTAGATTTGTGGATTAACTTGGCTGCTTTTTACTAGTCTATAGGTCTTCTGAGATTGATTTTGAGCCATTGATATGATTTGGCTTTCTGTTTGGTTCTATTGGCACCCATGTGGCATCATCTAGTTGACTTTTGAATATTTAAAGAAGGGTTTTCCGGTGTAACATTGAAGGGTCTTGCGAGATTTATACTATGGTATTGCCTAGAGTTTGCTCATTGGTAAAATGCTTTAATATTGTAAGTTTGTCTATAGAAATGAATTAAATGGTGCCACTTAGAGTTTGTTTGGTATGGGAATGGTGGTGGGTTAGTGTATTTCCAAGGCACACTTTTGCAAGATTTTTAGATCTATAGAAATGAACTAAATGGTGCCACTTGGAGTTTGTTTGGTATGGGAATGGTGGTTTTCCAAGGTGCCCTTTTATTTAATTTTGAAGGGGTTTTCAGAACATACACGTGGCTGGCTGTGGTTAACTTTCTAGATTTGAGGATTAACTTGGCTTCTTTTTAATAGTCTATAGATCTTTGAGGTTGATTTTGAGCCATTGATATGATTTGGCTTTCAGTTTGGTACTATTGGCACCCATGTGGCATCATCCAATTGGCTTTTGAATATTTAAAGAAGGGTTTTCCGATGTAACATTGAAGGGTCTTGTGAGATTTATATTATGGTATTGCCTAGAGTTTGCTCATTGGTAAAATGCTTTAATGCTGTAAGTTTGTCTAACATAGATAATTGGCATGATACAATTTACTTAGGTAAATCTTTAGATGAGAAGAGTGGAATCCTCATGAAAGTGTAGATATATAGAAGTAAATTAGATGATGTTATGTGGGTTTATCCGTAAAGTAGGTGGTGGCCCCTTTGTGTTTGTTCAAAAGGTATTCTTGCATTAGTTTCTTGTTGGCGGCCTTGTGAAATCCATGCGGCATCTTTGAATTGCATCTATAGATTGGAAGATTGGTTTGGGTTGCATTCCATTATTTGTAGATCAATTAATGAGAAGAGTGGGACCCTCATGAAAGTGTAGGTCTATAGTAGTAAATGAGATGATGTCACGTGGTGTTTACTAATAAAGTAGATGCTGGGCACCTTGTGTTTGTTCAAAAGGTTTTCTTGCATTAGTTTCTCCTCAGTGGTCTTGTGAAATTCATGCAACATCATTGGATTGCATCTGTAAATCAAAAGATTGGTTTGGATTGCATTCCATAATCTATGGATCCTTTGAGATTTATTTGAGTTGTTTATATGTTTAATGGGCTGAGTGGATAGATCAAAGGAGACATTCAAAAATGATAAGGCAGTGTTAATAGAATCTTCTTAGGGATCGAAGCAATCATGATTGACCACATGCGTTTTATGCGAAGTTAATGGGCAAGACTGTTTGGTATTGTATGAGGTCACAAATGGGTAACATGCGAGCATAGTTGCTTTCAAATTAATATCAACTTACTATCATCCATGTGGCATCATTTTGTTGGTATCTACAAATTTGAATGTTTGATTTGGGAAAGCATCTTCAAATCCTTTGGTACTACTTTCTAATCATTTATGTGTTTTAGTGTTAAGTGGGGTAAGGTTGGTAGAGTGGTGGGTCCACCAAGGGCATGGCATATACGTGTTTGGGGTTGTTAGGTTTAATGTTGCATACATATTAATAATTGTTGACTTTAAAGTGTTTATTTTTGAACTTTTCACATGTAGTCTTGAACATAAAAGGTGAGTTGAGGTGGCGATGCATGATAAGGCAATGCCCTCATGGTTTAAAATGACCATATCTATTCATCTAAAGACTAGATTGGCCACTTCTTATATTTGTAGAAGTTTTAGATGTTTTTTCTGGACTATTGATCTATTTTGGTGTTATGTGGGTAGGGTTGGCATGGTGGTGGGAACACAAACTCAAGAAATGTGGTTTGATTAGTTCTTTGAGGGGTCATGTTGAAAATGTATTGTTGAAGGTTGAGTAGGATGGTATCTGTTTTTGAAAAGTCCATGTGGTGCAAGTAGATTTGTATCTATAGATTAATTTGGCCTCTTCTTATCTTTTATAGAAGTTCTAATATCCATCTGGGTTGTTGGTTTATTTTGATGTTACTTGGAATGTGTCAGCATAATGGTGGGTTTGAGTTGTGTTTGCACTAGAGGGAAGCAAATCCAATATGGAGTGCCCATGTGGTCGAATTTGATTCACATATATATAACTATAAATTAATCTAACCATTTCATGTCCTCCATAGATATTCCAATATTCATTTCAGGCTGTTGATTTGTTTCAATATTGCATGGGGATGTTTTAACCATGATTTGCTTATTCACCTTTTTGAGCTCAAAAGTAAATGTTTTTTGTTATCCCAAGACAAATAGAATTGCTTGCGCATAGCAAATTTTGTTCTTTTCTTTTCATGGAGCAAGTCCAATGGTGGAGAAATGAACACATGCCATCCATTTGAGGCAAGAATATATGATTTAAATGCACACTCTCTATAGAGAAAGAATCTTTTGGCTGGGTTTGTGAATGCTGAAGCCTACAAAGTATCCTTGAGTGATCAAATGAGGTATGTGAAAGTTGGGAAAAGGTGTTGTAAAAGTTTATGTGAGGCTCGGTGAATGATTTGTAGGTAGATACCACTCATTAGGGTCATATTCACCACAATTAGTGTAGTATTTTTAGGAGTAAGTACTTTTGTGATGCTTCTGGGTCACGTTTGCTCACTTCTTGTATGCTTGTGATTAGTCTCAATTGTCAAGGAGCGACTAGATGCTTGAAAGCTAGTGGTAAATTTACTTTTCCCAACATACGTAGGGGATATTGTGGATCATTTTTGGTCTTGAAGAAATCTTACTTTAGTTTATCTATTTTGAGTCCATGGAGTTTCATTTTGGATGAGTTTGTAGCTAGAGTGATTGTATTCCAGAGTTAATTCTAGTTTACTTAATAGGTTATTCATAAATGTTTCCCTCCTTATCTAGGTTTTTGACTATATTTCCCATTGGAGTAGGAACTAGTAACAAATGGTCAATTGATCATATTTTATTTTTCAATTCCTTTGTTCTTTGTAAGTTATCACAAGTTAAGTCTCAACTAGTTTGCATAAGCTTATAGAAATTCACCTTTGCCAAATATTTGAAGAGTTTACACCTTGTTTGCCCATTTTTAGGGAGTTGTGCATATTTTGGGTTTTACAGGTTGCATATTAAGAAACTACAGATGGCATAATATTTGGGGATATTGATTTGATTTTGAATCTTTAGTTACATTGTAACCTAGTCTCAATTTACTATTGAAGAGATCCTTGTTCTAAAATATTTTTAAGCTAACAAACCAACATAAGAGGTAATTAGTGACACCATCTTGGGTTATTCTTTTGTGCAAGGTATGGCTAAGCCATGTGACCGTATTGATTTAATTTCACTTTAATTGTCTTATAAAATCTTAGAGGAACACCCTCTCAAGTCTTGTAGAGCTTGAGGTGTAGAAGAGTTGCTTGCTATTGTCAGTTGGCTTGAACTATTTGAAGTTTAATCACGAATCCATGTGATTTCCTAGCTTGACTTTGATCTTCAGGGGTAGTCTTTAGTGTGCGTCCTCTAGAACTGCAAGGTGTAGTTTGAAGCACCAACAATAAGAACATGAAGATTTTGGTGTTAGGGAACTGTTGTCAAAATATTGTTGGGATTCCTCCAAAATTTGGAGATAGGCCATCTTTGGTGCAAATAAATATTGTTGTATTTGTAAGCGCACATATTTTGTGATAATATAATGAGTGGTATTGTTTTGCTACTGAGTTTTTTTTCTAAAAGAGTTTTTCCAAAATAAATCTGTGTTATGTGTTCGTATTTTTGTATTGAGCATATCTCATTCAGATTAGTTGCTGTTTATTTCTACATTTTAGTGTTCATATATTGAAGTTTATCTAGATTTTCAACACTTGGTATCAACTCTGTTCCTGGATGATGTGTCCCCAACAATTTTGACATGTCCCTATATTGGGGACACAGGGACGCCTCGAAAATGCCCCCCCACTGCCCCTGATCGAAGTTTTTTTTGGCCTTGATGGAATTCATGTCCCTTGAACATCCCTAGGATGACTAGCCATCCCCTTGCAATTACACTCAATTGACAAAAAAAAAGACCCAAAATGAATAAAAATATATTTTATTGTTCTTTTGTGGGCCCCCAGACCACTCACAGTTTGAAATTGAGAGATTTTGGTTTGCAAAACAACAGATTTTCAAGCTCCTTTATTGTGTATGATAGTCGCATGTTGTTAGGATCGACTCTGCAAGATTTGAAAGTGGTTTTTAGCCATTTCAGTTGACAAAATGGAGGGTTTTCCATATAAAATTAGACAAAACATTACATAGGATTTCAAACTCCATTTGTAACTCTCAAGGTAGTGTTTCAGTCCCACTATGGTGGTTTTCTATCATTGAAAACAACGGTTTTTAGTTGATTTTGCAGTCACAAAGTTGCAGGTTTGCAACATATAATGGCAGAGATTTTAGTCTTAGTGAGGCAGTCTCCTTTCCAATCTCCTTACAAAGGAACTTGTTGTCACTTGTGTCAACCACTACAATCCTAAGACAAAGAAGATAAGCTCATTGGTAGCAACATATTTTCTATGTTTTTGTCATTTTGTAGTTGGAACTTGCAGCCTTTGGGCATTTTGTTGTAAATGCGATGTATTAAGGATCTATAATGTATATGATAAATGCTTTATCAATGTCATCATAAAAATTTGAAATTTCCTTCATTTTTAAAATTTCCCCTTTTTTAATAGCCATCCCCTAAAATTGCCTCCGAAAAATTCATCCTCAAAATGTGTCCCCCTGTCCCCATCCTAGTAACTTGGTGGTGTTGGACTAATCGCCAGCGTCTCCCTTCGGATTCGAGACATGGACTAATCGCCTCTCGAGGATCCGCTTATCTTTGTCATTTGTATTGGGCGTTAATAGGTCGATCTTTTGGCACAACGACAAACATGTTCCAACAAATGGTATCAGAGCTGGGTTGCGGGTTCAAATTCCCTCGGGTGATGCTAAGGGGGGGATTGGTGGACTAATTGCCAGTGTCTCCCTTCGAATTCGGGACATGGACTAACCGCCTCCTATGGATCTGCTTATCTCTGGTTTGTATCGAGCATTAATAGGTTGATCTTTTGGTGCAACGACAAACGTGTTCCAACAAGTGGAACATTGGGTATCAAAGCTTTATGTAAAGCTTGAATTTTGGAGTGGACACTCTCCTTGTGTGGTAACCTTTGGTTTTATTGGGAACTCAAGATGGAAGGACTCCTTGTCAAGAAAGAACTTTGGGCTATAGTTGTCAAACAAAAATCCTCTAGGATGTCGATAGAACATTGTGCAAAGGTTGATAAGAAGCCAAGAAGCTTGGTTTGGCGATTTTGATGTTCATGCAGCGTCGGTCATCTCTTCCAGCCCAGATCGCATGAAGATATCAATTAAATTGTAGCCTATCGGCTATTTAATTGATAATAGCGATTTCATGAAATGATGCGTCACTTATTAAATGATGATTAATAGTTAATTAATGTGAAGTGGCACAATTTATAAGAGACATGCCTTTTGAATAAGGCCGACATGTTGATCTTGGAGAGTCACGTCTCTCCCTTCACATTGTATTTATACACCTTGGTTGCACTTCATTTATCATTGATTCATTCCATTCTCATTCATCTCAAGTGCGAGTTCATCCATAAGAGCAGATCGACATTGTTGAAGGCTGTAGTTCATTATCAGCGAATTGCCTCATTGTATTTCTGTGTTGCATCATATTTTGGTGCTTATATCTTGGCCTTCATATCGCCCTCTTGTAAGGAGACGATTATTGTTGTGATTCAATATATAAGTGATATATTGTTGCTGGATTTTTCTCCCTCAAGTGGAGGGTTTTCCCGGGGTATCTGCTGTGTTCTTGTGTTGAATTTTGAATTAATTTTCTGTGCTCTAATCTGATCATAAAACTAACAGGCGATGCCTTGCTAATTGAATGCTTTTGAATGTATTAGGAGAAGATGCCACCAACAAACTTTGGATTAAGTTAAGGACTTCGTATTTTAGATGAAGTCTTTGATAAATAAACTTTTTCTTTGGAAGAACTATTTCTTGTGGATGGGAGTTGGTGACTCTGTAACTGAATGTTTGAATGCTTTCAATATTGTCATTAGTTAGTTGACATCAATTGATGTGAAAATGGACAAAGAAGGCTAGTGCAGTGCCTTGTTGTGTTCATTGCCAAATTTATGGGATAACCTTGTGATGGCAATTAGTTCTATCATGTCTAAGTTGAAGCTTGAGGAGGTGATTGGTGCCGCGTTGTTAGAGGAAATGAGGCAAAAAACTTAAAAATCTATTAAGGATACCTTGGTTGTTGGAGGAGTTTCAAAGGAAAAGGGCAAGAAAAAGAAAGGGTTCAAGATAAGATCTAGGTCTAAGAGAAGATCAAAGCCTTTTAGTAAATGTAAGGTTGAATGTTGGAATTGTGGAAAGATTCATTATATCAAGAACTGTAAAGAAATAATGGCAAAGGAGTTTGATGATGATTAAGATGCAAAGACCTCTAGTATAGAATTTGGAGATGTGATCTTGGTAGTTTTTGCTACTCATACATGTGAAGATGCATAACTTACTGATTTTGGTGCTTAGTTTCATACAGTATTGTTACAATAATAATGACAAGAAATAAAGCTAAAATATATCTTCTACATTTGTTGATCCTATATAAGTTCATTGGCTATATTTTTGTTATAATTATAGCACTATCCTTGGATGCTATTTAATGTAATTCTAGTGAAATTACTGGAGCTCCATGAGTTCTGGTTCACTGCATGATTTAGCGAAAGCAAACCCATAGTTTTGTTTTTTCTGTTGTATGTCTTTGCATCTGGACAACACATGGTGTGGGAAAATTAAAGCAAATATTTCAATATTTTGAGAAAAGCAGCTGATACTTTGCCCTCCCTGTAGCATTGTCACCCACATTTATGTCAGAACATTGTGGTTTGAATAATTTGTATCACCAGAAGTGCCATTATTATCTGTATGCTTTCCAAGCAGCTAAACTAAGCAGAGCATGGGAGTATTAGGCAGGAGAAACACTCCCAGTAGTAGTGCAGTTGCAACTTCAGTTTGTTCACTCTCCATTTGTATCACCAATTCTAATAATCAAAAGAAGTGCCATTATTATCTATACCTGTAATATTGAAGATAACTTTCCAGAGCAGCTAATGTTTACTAAGTTCTGAGCATGGGAGTATTAGGACAGGTAGAAACACTCTTCATTATTTAGTGCATTGTTATTCTAACTTCTTAAGCAGTTCACTGGTTGTGGTATCAGGAGCTATTTGATATTTTATTTCTCTTTTAAGAGTTTTAAACTTCTTTGTCTCAGTTGTGAAGAAACGTTCTTTTGTATTTCAGGCACAGATAATGCTTGGTATGGTGCGGCCTCCACAAGTGGTATGCATTTGGTTATATATCAGTACATTTTGATATGGTCTTTGCAAAGTTTTGAATATTATTTGACATGTGCAATTACTGTGTTGTTTTCAGATGCCCAACATTCAGCAGTCCCTCACTCAGCCTCCTCAACAACAGATGCAGACTGGCCAACAGGGACATGTTCAACCCAGGCAGCAGGGTCAGACAAATCCAGTGCAAATTCAATCACAATCCCGGCAGCAGTCACAGATGCATGTGGGGCAGCATGGTCAGGTGCCAGTGACAACACAGTCACAACCCCAAAGCACAATGCAGCAACCATCACAACGGCCTCAACATGTTCCTCCACATCCTCTAATGCAAGGAGTCCAACAATCTCAGCCTCACATGCCACGCCAACCAACATCACAACCTGTGCAGCAACCACCTCAGGGTCGGAATTTACCAATGCATCTACCCATACATTCTGCTCCACAAAATTTGCCAATGCAGCCTCAACTTCCTACAGTTCTCTCAGGTCAACCTCAACATTCTTTAAGCCAATCAAATGCTGGGCCTCATCAACCGATGCAGCCACCATTGCCTCAACAGCCAAGGCCTCCTCTTCAGCCACCTATGCATCAACTGCAGAATCAGCAGGCTCAGAGTATCGGTTTTCAGCCATCAGTTGTTCCACAGCAACCACAGTCTCAAACAAAATTTCAGGTATGGCGTCTGCCATTTTGTTAACGTACTGAATGTTGCAAATTTGGAAGTCTGTCAAAACATTTCTGTAGTATTGATCTGCCTCGGGTATAATGTTTGTTTTAACAAGGCTATAAACAAAAGCAATGTGATATCTTTTCCATTTTTGGAAACACAATCTTGTCACAATCATTATATATTGACAAGTCATCTGGGTATTTCAATTTACAGCACTCAGGAAGCAATGCACAATCGAGCATGGGGGCTCCTTTCCAGCCACATGCCCAGCCTCCACTGCCAAGCCATCCACCTCCACAGCAACTGTATCAGGCAAGAAGATTATATCATTTTCATCTCATTCAGAACTTCCATTGAACAGGTAATTACAAATGGTGATCCTGACTGAATTTCTTTTATTCAATAATCACAGATGAATTCAGGGAGTGTGGTTGGGTCTGTTTCACATGCTGGATCAGACATCAGTGGTCACGGTATGGGGCATGGTAACCTGCCAACTGTGGGCCATGGAATCCAAACTGGAAGAGGACCTAACATGGGTCAAGGCTTGAGTGGCATGGGCCCTGCTGCATCATGGCCGCCAGTTCCTCCTGAAGGTGTTACCAACAGTGTTAGTGGAGCTCAGCCTTCAAACATTCAAACTGGGATGGGAGGGCCAACAGGTTTAGGTGGGGGTATGATAGCAGGCACAAGCGAATCTGTTGGGCCAACTACTGGAAATATTGGAAGCGGAATGAATACTGGACCTCCAGACATTGCGGGATCTAATCTTGCTCGTCCTCATGGAATTGGTGAAATGCAAGCTCAAGCAGTGCCACAGCAGCAGCAACAACTTTCTCATGTGAGTCATTGTAAATCATTCTTTGGTTCTACAATGTACAAGGAATGGTGTTTTTTTCTGCTACTAACATGGTCATTATTTTAAATCAGATGCAGTTATCACCTGATCAGGAGAAAGCCTTATTGCAACAAGTGATGAGCCTTACACCTGAACAGATAAATTCTTTACCTGTGGAACAAAGACAACAAATACTCCAGTTGCAGCAAATGTTTCGTGGATCTACAAGCAACTGACAGGACATAAAGAAATTCTGACTGTTCATTTAACAGTGCAGTAAATACTAAAGCATGAACACCCTCAGAACTGAACCAGCAATTTTGATGACAAATTCAGTGGTTGCGAAGAAGAGTATTTGATTCTTGGCTCTACAAAATTTGTGATCGAATGTGCTGCAACATTTTATCATATAGAAATACAGGAATTAGGTCTGGCTCTACTATGTGTGGCAAATTCCATAATTTAATTTGAATGTTCAATGGCTTCTACCATACGTCTTCTCAGATAACTTTCTTATTGCCTCACACATTATAATATTTCATTGCTCTACAGAATTTGAGTACACTTTATGAAGCACTTCTTAAGCAAAATGAAGAGTTGTAGGAAGAGCTTAAAAAAGTCCTAGTTTTAGAATGTTGCATATTAGACATATATTCGGGAATTATTAAATGTATGCCACCCCTGATCTTATTTTTATTCTTTTTGTACCCACATCCCAAGAATCTATTTTGTAATTTTTATTGGGTTAAACGTGTCAATTATTGGGACATTATACACCAAGCTGCATAATATGGGTGCATTCCTGCCAGGTATTGGCTTAGAATACAGATTGCCCGACAGCATCTAATGGCCTTTGCAATTGATGCATTTGTGATTAATTGCCCTCCAAGTTTCATAATGTTTTGTTCAAAAAAGGTAAGGGGGCACTGCTCAATCATTCTGATGAAACAGCTGCTCAAGAAAACTTATAATTTTGTTCTTGGTGAAACTGAATAGTCTTGCTTTTAAAGTACCATGGAAATGTTTAAGAGTAATAAAATTTTATACACGGGAATACCATAAACCTCTTACTAACTAATGTGCGGTGAAAAGCTGGAAGATCTCATACTTATGTCTTTTTATTGTTTTGCAACATTGTTGTTATTGAGAAACTGGTGGTTGGCACGTGGTGTTTTTGTAATTGATGATCTGAAGACATACTTCTTTCATTCTAACCTCAAGGGCATGATACACATTGATGTTTGTCTTACCATCTATTTTTGCCAAAATGTTTGGACGCTTACTTTGAATGGCTTTTGAAGTGCCCCTCAAAAGACAGTATATTTATCATATCTTCTATTAGGCCTTTATTAACAACAAAGGAAGGCTATTATTAGGGCAAAAAAGATCATCACCAATGTCTTCATGACTTAAAAGTTAGAGTGTGCCTGGATGAAACATCTTTAATATATCATTTTGGGTAACATGTTACTTGATTGTCTTTCATGATACCTCGTTTGATTGTTGCTTTTCTTCTCTTTTAGAGTTACATTTGCCTTTAGCTTTGCTTGGACTTATTAGCTGATTTTTTCTCGTTTTTGATATATTGTTCGAGATGCATTAGCATTAGGCAATCTGGTTGTATAACTTGACTATTGTGCTATAAGTCCCTTTGGCCATTCGCATGCATTCAGAATATCACTGCTATTAAAGGCTCTACCCAAAGTGTATAGGAAATCATGTTTTTCTTTATGATACATGATAATGTGTTGCAATTTTATGATTTATACTATGTGATGTATTCCTTTTTATTTAGAAGTATGATAAAAGAGGCAGAAGCAAGGTTTGAAGTTATGCTTGCTGAGGAAGAATTAACTATTGCCGATGTTCACAAGGCTTCCATAACCAGAAATAGAGGTAGACGTAGAGACATTGAACAAATGCTAAAGTCTGAGCTTGAGCTTGAACTAAAACGCGAGATCCTAGATGTCTAAGGGATATATAAGATTGATTAATGCCATCATCACCCATATGAGGTTGAGAAGGGCAAGAAAATTGCAAATGAGGCACCTACAAGTGCTAGAATGGGCACCATATACACCAAAGAGGGCATACACGGCTTATTGGGGTTATGCGAGAGCAAGCTGTTAAGGTTTGCTTGATATCTCAAAAAAGAGATTCATGATTAGGCATCTAAGATTACATTGGGAAAAACTCAAAAAGTAGGAACATTTAATGGGACTTGTGTCTTTGCACTCATGCCCCATTTTGTCTTTGACAAATCGGGGACCCCCCTCATTTCGTTTTGTGTGTCGTCGTTTCCTTTCGTCTTTCTTTCTCTTTCTTCCTTTTCTTTCCCTTCTTTTCCTTTCCTCCTCCTTTTCCTTGTTTTCTTTCTTTCAAGTGACTTGTTGAGGTTTGAGAGATAAGGCTTCTTAATATTTGAATACCTACCACATCGGCCCCGATCTTCGACCCTTCGACGTTCGCTGTTTGTTTGTTCTATTGCCCTTTCGGGTGTCGGGTCTTCGACTTATTGGATGCTTGGCTCTTGGTTCCTGATGGCGACACCTTGACCCTTGTGCATGTCATATCAATCATTCAAATTGAATGCGTTGACACAGGGAATTGAATGTCGAATTTAATGCGTCATTAATGAGGGTTTACTAAGTAAATTTGGGCTCATTTTTGCATTCACCCTTAGCTATTTCGCGCGAGAGCTCTGCAACTTTTGTGCTTCCAGTGCGAATTCAAAATTCCTTTGCTAGTGTGATCCTTGCTTGTGCTCGTGCGTGTTGTTGGTCTGTGGCTGCTTGTGTGTTTTGGGCGTTTCGTGTCCGTGTGTTGCGTTCCTGGTTTGGGTGTTTGAGTTCGTTGTTGCTCCAGTGTTGTTTGTTTGTGGTGTGTTTGCGCATTGTACGTTCTTTTTTCCGCCTCCGCACACTATTCCTAGGTTGGATTTAAAATTTTGCCAAAGTTTTATCTTTTAATTTTGAATCCTTGTGTTGGCATGTGGTTTGGCTTTCGTTTGGTCAGTCTGATATTGAGCATTCTCGTGTTTCTTTGTTGTCTTTGTTTTTTCCTTTCTTTTTGATCTTTCTTAGTTTTCTTGCTCTGATAGATTGACTTTCCCTCCGGCGTGCCAATCGAGGATGTTTATGACGTCATTGATCGAATGTCAGGCCTCAGGCTTATCAAGTGTTCTTTTGCCTTAGAGTTGTTGATCAACCCTATTAGGCATTGGGCATCAAACATACCGCTTGTTAAGCCGAGAATATCACAAGCCAAATGACAAAGGTCTGACTCCTGATCCTTGACCCTTTACCAAAATTGCAAGGTTTCGGTTTTGTGCTAGAATGATAAATGAATTGACCAGAAACTGAAGCTCCAACCTTTGAAATTCAAATCTTGAGACTTAGAAAACCTTTTTATCTATGTTTTGGGTTGTGGTCATTGGGCGTACCACTTATCACCTTTCTTATAGAGGTAGAAGGGTAAGTGGTATCCTCGATCTGCGATCCCCGATAACTCACATAAAACACTTAGCAAGGACTCTTTGTTTTAAGAACCTCAATCGGCCATCGAACGTCGGGCATACCCTTTATAGACTTCCTTATTGAGGTTGGAAGTATCTCGAAAGCTCGACCCTCGACACTCGAAACCATAAGGAAAATCGCTTCTACCTTAGTCCAATGAGTAATTTTAATAACATGCCTTTGAGAAATCCCTTTGAAAAGTTCAACCAAAGTCAAAGTAATGCTGATCAAACGTCCGGTCACGGAAGTTTTATTTACTTGATATCGAAACCTTAGGACGAGTCTTAAGAAGCATCCCTAATGCCCGACTTCTAATAAACTTGAAAGCTCTCAGGTGTCGCTAGTTGGGCATACCTCCTAAGCCTAATGGAACACTACAAATAAGTGGTAAACGATGAACCCGACCCTTGACCCCCAAAATGAGCTTCGAATGTCACTAGTCGAAGATATTGCTTAAAGTGATGATATTGTTAAAGACAAGATAAGAGGTACACTTGAATTTCGATCTCTGAAGGGCCGAAAATGTGACTTGGACTAATGAATGAGTTGAATCAATTGACAAGAGGTAAGGGTTAGGCCCGATACCCAACCCTCGATGGATCGGAATTAAGAAAATTGAACTCTTGAGTGTAAACATTTTAGTACGAGGTAAGGGCTGATCCCCAGAAATTTGTATAAACTTTAATCTTCTTTGAAACAATTTATGATTTTGTGATGAGATATATATATTGGCTAATGTAACTTTTACTGCAGGGTTGCTTTCTTTTGATATATGTAAATAATAACACATGGTATTTGTACATGCATGAGATATGCCACCAAGGATTTTGTTGAAATGAAGTATCAATACAAAGGCTATCATCCACCATTGTAGATGTTTTCTCCATATATGGAGATTGGAGCCATTGACTTAGGTCATGTGAATCTAGAAAAATTCAAGCAAAGGATCAACAATGATGAAACAAGAACTTGCATGGCCAAAGCATTGGCCAATTCAGGATTAGTACAAGTTGCTGCCTTTCCAGTAATGGTTCAATCTCTTGAGTTAGTTCTCACTTGTGCCCAATACTACAACCACTAGACCAGAAAGGTGATGGGATCATCGGGAGAGGTTGTTCTTGATGTAACATACATGATTGAGAAGATTTTTCAAGATTCTAGCCCAACCTAAGTATGAGGTAGTAGATATGAAGAAGGCCATCAAACACTTTGATGAGCATGAGGTAGAGAGCCTGAACTACATTAATAATAACATGCTAGTCAACCGCAGGCAAGTAGCTGTCAAAATGGCTAGGGTCCAACATAAAGCTGAGTTCAAGGAGGACATCAAGGATTTGATTGTCCTATTAAGTAAAGTGTTTGGGTATCAACACGCCCAAGACTTCTTCCCATGGATGGTGAAATTCAACAAGACCATCAATGATGCTACCAAGAAGAACATTGATTGGGCCACTCTCATAAGTGATGCCATCCATGACCAATTGAGCACTATCCTTACAACTTCTAAGTTCTATATGATCTCCTACTTGGTTTATCTGCTATCTACTCAGGCCTCCTTCCTAGTATTGGACAAAATTGGTTCTTTTGAGCTTGGAGAAGTTACAATCCATGAACATTATCCTCAATTGAAGCTGGAGGATAGTTATTATCATTTCCATGTTGCCAACGACAACTTCATTTATGTTGTAATTAGAGGGCTAGAGGGAGATTTCTTCAGAAGAATGTCAAATGAAGCCATGGAAGCATTGAAGGGTATGAGAAACTGGTACATCCAATTTAAAATTTTCTCCTACATCAGATTGGTAGGTTTTCACAAGATGCCATACAAACTCCCAAGGTACCCCTCAGACAAGATGATTTTGTTGGAAGTTTGTAGGCAGGTAACATAAATTCACCAGCTCATTGCTGGGAAACATAAGCTTGGGTACAACTTCCCCATTTAAGTAGGGGTATATTCATGCGTCAATATGCAAAATGCAAAAAGTGCATATGTGGAGATGTCTAACTATAATTTGGTGTTGTACAATGATGCCAAGCATCGATTTTATCCCATTGGTAGGATTGGCAAGGTGACAGGCTCCTTTTTTGTCCATGAGCCTAAAATTGAAGACCACGGGGCCAATTGTGAAGAAGAATTTGAGGTGAGGATGAAAGATTACTGTCGATTGATAGAAAATTTGATCAGGCGTTGTATACAAGCATGTGTCCAAGGAGACAAAAGATGATGGAAAGGTCCTTGACCTTGCCTACTAAAATCAAAAGGTGTATAATCAACCAATTTTTAATTAAGATTGCTTGGTAAATGAGAATGATGACATTCAAACAAGAGAACATGATGTTATAGCACGTTCTCTCCGATGGCTAAGATGACCTTTCCTAATGATGAAATTTCCAACACTTGCAAAGGCAACTGAGAAGGCTAGAAAGGGAGAAGGTTCATTTGTTGTAGCTACTGGAGAAGGACCATCCATTGCTGCTGCCCCAACTAAAGAAAGGGCTGCCCAGAGGCAGGCCCAACAAACTTATTTCTCCACTCATGAATCTCCATTACCATCACCTCCATCACCACAAAATAAGCCTCTGTCTCCTCCACCTAATACACCACCTCCATGCCCCCCTCTCCTTGAAGATGAACCACCTCATGAAGAGGAAATCCCTGTTGACACAACACTGGAAGAAGGAGAGGTAGAGAAAGAACCTGTGAGAGTTCATATGGAGGAGATTCATGTTGAAGAAGTGCATGTTGGGGAGGTACAAGCTAAGGAAGTTCTTGTAGAAGAAACCCATGTAGAGGAAATACTTGTTGAAGAAAATGCGCAAGAAGAGCATATGGAGCAGAAAGTTGATTAGACAAACGAAGTTCATGAGGAACAACCTCATGTGGAAGAAGAAATTCATGAAGAAAGGGTTCAAGAAGAAGAGGTTGCACAAGAATCTGGACAACAGGAGGCCGAACAAGAAGATGATGCTGAAGGCTCCCACAATACAAAAGTCCTCACTTCCCCCTAGAGAGAAAAGTCTGCAACTGTGCCAGTATGGTTGAATCATACTATTCAAAGGAGACAACGAACATACATGGAAAGCTTGGATAAAAAATTAAGCATATTATCAGGGGCTTTTCAATCCCCGGTTTGTAGAAGGAAAAGAGCTAGGAGGATAGAAACTATCATAGTGGATGAACAAGGAAATATAACAACAAAGATAGTTGACCACTGGTTGATAAGTTTGAGTCTGAAATAAGGTCGGAGGACTATCAAATCCGGAAAGTGGATCTTGGGGTCCAAACGAGAGAGGGAGAGGAGTCTCTCTAAACATCCGTTTATGCAATTTTGAAGAGGATGCAAAAGGACAAAAACATAAAGGAAGAATTGAAGGCTTAGGTAGCTCAACTGACAACGTGTATTAATAATTTGATTGGACCAGTTGATGCTGCAAATCCTAAGTTCGGGTTGCAGGTTGCTCTAAAAGGTGAGGTTAGAAATGCTGACCCAGATGGTTGGATGCTTGCAACGCAACAATGGAAAGAAGATTTTTTTGACTTTAGCAGATAAAGTGCTAAAGGAATTAATAAAGTCTAATCACTCAATTAGTGATGAAGACAATGCAACTCAACAAATTGAGCTAAACATTGATGAGGAGCTATTAGTTTGGGAGGATTACATCCCAATTCTACATCAAATACATGAGACATCAATGGGGGAACTCCTAAAGGCTGCGGTAATTGAAGAAGAAGACCAAGATAAGCTCCCAAAATGGGTAAGAGCAACTGAGTTCCGAGTTAAAATTGTAAGTGCAAAATTAAGTTGAATAAAGATAGAATCCAAGCTGAGCAAGTGATGAATAACATCCGCTAGGCAATTGAAAACTTAGACTACACATTTTGGGGTAAGCCTGTGTTGGTAAAAGACCACAACAAAATGGTTGAAGAGCTGTAGGGTCAAATGCAGGAATAAGTAACATAGACGACTCTAGACAAAATGATGCATAAGAAGGCGAAACTCTAGTCACTTAAGGAGGAGTTGGCCGAATTCAAAAATCTACAACAACAAATGGAAAAATCAACATTTGATCAAAAGGTGAAGTTCTAGTAGCATAAGGGACCAGCTATGGAGAAGATGAATGAAGTAGTGTCAGGATTCACCAACAACTTCCAAAAATAGTTGAAGACAAAGATGTTGTTGTCATGCTTTTGTGTTTTTGAACAACATTTCTAAAATTTCCACACTCATATGCAAGAATGAAATATGGTAGAATTTTGGATAATTGATAGTCACTTTCGTTAGATTTTAGTTTCCTTTAGTTTGCTTTTCATTTCTTGAATTTTAGTTTAGTTTAACCAGGACTCAAATTGGGGCGCCTAGTTTTGCTTTTGTTTAATTTTTAGTTTGCTTTTAGTTAGAATTGAAGCACTGGAGGTAGTTTCAATTAGCTTTTTTCTCAAATCCACAATTTTAGGAACTTAGATCTCTATACAATTTTGATTCTAGATCATTTCAAAGGATCTGATTTTGACGTAATTTCTACAAGTGAACTTATACATTCTCAGCGTGGATTTGCCTATTGACTCTACAAAAACCTGAAATTATTGATTAATCAAAGGATTGCACCTATTTTTGCATATATCTCAATCTGGTATCATGGTAATGGTATGATCGTTTCATCTTAATCTAAGTTGAAAAATTAATGAAATCTTGTGAGTTATTATGGAATTAAGGTTTTGTCTCAGATCTACGTGTGCTTAATGACGTTCTAATTTAATAAAATATGAAAATCTTATGTGTTGTTTGGTTTCCTTAGAAGATTGCACCACTATTAGTGGTAAATGTGTGAATTGCTATTTGCTATTATAATGGTTTAGAAAGATTTTGTTTAAACACTCAGATCTGATTTGTGAAACAATTACTGTCATTGTCTGTTATATTAAATTTATTTCAAATTCTCTTGTTACCCTATTCATCTTTTGAATTTTATTTGAATTAGTCTAGAACTATTCCGAAAGAGCAATGAAATTAATATAAAATCTGTTGTAGATCTGAAATGCAATATGTTTTCTAAATTATTTAAAATATTATTTCTAATTGTATGTAATTTCTAGAAAGCTTAAAAGCTAGGACCCTTGTGAAACATGTTGATAACAAACACTATGCTATCCCACAAGACTAAGAACTGGTTATATAAGAACCTTGGAGTAGTATCCCTACTTTTCAAGAGAAGCGATAAATCCTTATTGCTTAGCACGTTGTAAGTGATTAAAACCACCCTCAATAGGACCCTATGTTGGCCAAGAAACTTCCCTTGGCAAGTGGATGGGTGAATTTTAATGTGTTCCTTTGGACAACGGTTAGATCATTTGTGAATGTTGTAATGTTGTCAAAGTTCAGCTATGCTTGAGATCATAGATGGAAGACTTTGATTCAACAAAAATTAGCAGACCCAAAATTTTCGATCAACAATTTATTTAGAATAAAAACATTTTTTTGTTTGTAAAATTCAATGACAAAATGTATCGAATGAGTCCATAAATGAGTAAAAAAGTGTTTTCTATTGAATTTGATTCATTTGAATGCAATTTGAGTACAAATTGCATCATCAAAATTTCAATAGATAATTAGTTGGCAACTATTATGAATTTATAATGATTTCCTTTAAAATCATTCTAATTCATAAATTGCATATTACAAAATTTTATATAATCTTTTCTAATCTAGTGAAAACTTAGGGAGAGGTTGTAATCCTCGCACTTTGCTGCGACTCTTGGCTTGGCATATAAATTTGTGTTTGTGGCTTTTGCTTGACCTCCATCTTGTTGTTAGATGGAAATGACTTGCCTCATCAATGTCATCCAATGCCTCATCAATGGCATCCAATGACAATCCAATAGCTCTTTCTATTGCAACCACATCCTCCATTTCTTGCCTCTAAAAATCAAGAATCTCATCTACATAAACAATGAGGTCTCATCCCGCCTTATCCAATTGTTGTAAGGATCAACGCCATTCAAATCAATGATCTTTGATATCTCCTCTACTTTTTTTTATGTGAAGTTGAAGGTTGTATTGTACAAAGACAAGGTCATTGAGGAATTTTTGAAATAATTTATTCTGTTTCTTCATGTGTACGACCTCAAGCAAATATTAGTTGTGCTCACAACAAGATGCACTACAAAGTTGACACAAAATGCAAAGTGCTAATATTTGAAAATTTGGGGTATATACACCCCAATCTCCCCACCAAGAACTTACAAAATAAGATATTCAAGAGTTAGTATGCAAACTATATTTATAAATAGTTATAACTTTGAAATTTATAACTTGTAAGATGCATGTGATGTAAATACTCTAATATTTGTTACTTGGTGATTGAGTGGTTCTTCCTCTAATAGCTAGAGTTGAAGAAAAGAGCTCCCCCCTACTAGTCCTGCAATTTTGTAATTCTTGAACAATGAGGTTTTTCACCTCAACCTCAGATATTATCTTTTCAATGCATGTCATGAGCCTCTCCATAACCTCTCCATTAAGATCTATGAGGCTATCTGAATAAAAAAAAATAGGGTTAAGGAAGTACCTTGTTGCATGAATGGATTGGAGTTAATTGTTTCACCTCCAATCAATGGTATTTCAAGTGAGATCAAATTTAGATCTATCCTCCTTGTAATAGTTTTAGATGGAATCTTTGGCCCTATCCATTACTTCATAAATGCATCATATCAAAATTCTAATCTCCATCTACCAAGTGCAAAACTCTAACCAAGGGATCATGCACTTACAAATACAAACAACTTAAAGTTACAAATTTATAATGAAAATAAAAACTTTTACAGTTTAAAAATAAATATTCAATTTGAATTTAAATCAAAGTTTTGAGATTACCTTGATCTTTGTAGAAAATTTGTGCAAAGACTATGAAAGACTATTCTTGTGATCCTCTCTTCTTTAAACTTATTTGAATATGAGTAGTTTAACAATGCTTGACTCAAACATTTGTTTTAAAGAAGTAAATAAACCAATAATGCTTTGCAACGTTAGGAATATCATTGCAAACCTTGTGACACTCAATTACACCAACTATTTTCTTTGATGTGATCTCTTATCAAACTAAGAATCAAGGGTGATAACAAATAAATTTTGTTGTTTCTTGCATCTTCTACAACCAATATCACCTAATCAATTTTTCCTGTCTTCCAAAAGAAGGTCAAGAGCACAAAGATTCCTAAAAAGTGATAGATGCCTCTCCTCAAGCAATCTCTCAGTTGCCACCTATGTTGTTGCATTGTCAGTTATAATTTGTATTACATTTTCTATGCCCACCTCGAAGACAACTTCCTCCAAAATTAGACTCAAAATTTTCATATTTTTTACTTTGTTAGAGGCATTAACCAACTTAAAAAAAATCACCTGAATATTTGAAGCTACCAAAGAGTTGATAAGGGTGTGGTTTTTTCCATCTGCCCACCCATATCAAAGAATAGTACAACCATATTTTTGTCATTGCTTCTTTTGTTCTTCCACAACTAACTTTACATCTTTAGATGCATCCACGAGCAACTCCCCACTTAAGCCTTTTCAAGAGAGTGCCTTGTAGCTTTTTTCTACAATTGTCAATGCAGTCACCAAATTATTCTAATACAAGTTATTCACCATATTGAAGGGAAGGTTGTTGAAATATCAAAATTTAGCACATGCTTTAGCTATTTTTTGGTGCACCTTCTTGTTTCACCCTATACCTTTCAATGACGATTGTGCACCAAGTGGCTACACAAAAGCCATATGGTGTCTATGTAGGCACTCTACTTGAAGTAGATGAGGTGGATGCCAATGTGCTTTAGATGAATGGACCATGAACAAAGTCCACTATGTCTTCCAATGTCATATCTTCATCTTTTTTGCTTGCAATTGAGGACCATGAGAACTAGCTGTGGATGCTGCAATGGCTGCTCTTGCCTTCTCCCTCTATAGTTTTTCTATTCCATCAATGCAAGGTGTGCATTCATCTCTCATTTTATCTCTTTTATAGTATTGTCACATGACTTAACATCATGATGAGTAATGATTGCAATATGGTATTTGACAGGATTAAGCCTCCATGATATAAGTTCTAACATCTTATGCAAATGACTCTCAGGTGTTGGTCTTTGTACAAAATATTTTAAATAGGGCCTTTGGTTCTAGACGGATGACTTCTAGATACCGATATCAATTGGGTGTAGCCCGAGCCTAATGTGGAGTGGGAGCTTGATCCAAAAGCCAAAGGTTCTTTATTTTCCATTTTATCTAACCTACAAGTATAAAGTACAACATATTTAATTTTTAAATACAAAAACCAACATAAATTCAATATAACCTAGTGATTTTAATTCCAAAACAAGTATAAATCAATAAAATAATTTATTTATAGAAAATAGTGATTTCATTTGAAAAATCAATATGAATGAACAAAAAATGCTCATAAATCCAATTTTTAGAGAGTAAAATTGTAAATACTATAAAATTATGATTTGTTTACAATCTACATGCTAAATTTTAGTAGCTTAAAATAAATTTATATGCTTGAAAAAATAAAAAAAACTAACCCACCCTTGAAATTCTTTGAATTAGCCCTTCAAATTTATCTAAAAATCCTTGAAATTAGCTGAAATATATGCAAGAATGTTGCATGAGGAAGTGAGGAGGATGTCTTGGATTTTATACGCAAAAAAGCTACAAAATTTGTGTTTTTTGCACATCCTGCGTGCCTGTCACGTCTTACAATTTTTTCCTCAACCATTTTTTTCCACAAACTCGATGATATTTTTCCACAAAGGTAGAGATTTGGTTTTGATTGTTTGAAGAGTTGTTGAATGTTTGCAACAATTTTTTTTGGTATGTTCAAAGGGTTTTTCCTAGTATGTTTGTATGCGCTAAAACAATGTAGGGGCAATGTATAAGGAGCATAAAGGAGGTTGTAATTTGATAGTTCAACTTTGGATATTTTATGAGGCAACAATGCTGATGTACAATAGGTTTAAAGCTTTTGTAAGGCTAGTATATGCTTGAACAACTAGTGCTAAGCCTATGACAAGTGCAATAGGGCAATGAAGATCTAACATATATAGGGCTTCTACAATGTAAAACAACACTTTTTAAGGTGTACGAGGTGACAAGTATGACAGGGAAATATGTAGGTAGCTTGTTTGGACCTTAGAATGTCAACCATGATGTTGAGAGGCCTTGAATATAGACACTTATATGTTTGTAGGTCTTAAGAACATGCAATGATGCTTACAAGAGGTCGAATTAATGAGTCTTAGTTACAAAGGGATGTGTAGAGTACCTCTATGTAGCTGCAATGTGATCTGAACTGTTGTCCTTGATGGATGTACACTTGGTAGTCCTAGTTTGCAAGTGGATATTTATTTGAATGTTGTGAGCAACAAATGAGCAAGTTTGCTGAAGTTTGAAATGCATGAAAAGATATAGAAAAGAAAAAGAACAAATACATAAACTAATATAATTACTAACATGTCTAACAATCTAACTTATTAATCTCCAAACAAAGAGCAAACTAAATTGAATTAAATTGAAATAGAACAAATGAAATAAATAAAAATCTGAACCTTTTGTGTTGAATGTTGCAGACTAAGAATCTTGGAGTAGAACCAAAGATGTTGATGCCACATAGATGTTATCCTTAAGAGTAAACACCATCTTTGTAATTTGATTATGGGGTTGATTGTAGAGAAATTACTATAACAAGGGAAGTATGGTAATGTGAGGAAGACAAGAAGATTTATAATAATGAGATTTTGTATAGAATTTTCTACTACGTTTGTTTGGGTAGATTGATAATGAGAGAATGATTGAAGTTAAGGTGTTGGGAGTTGGCAGAGAATGGGTTGCAAATGAGAGAGAGAGAGAGAGAGAGAGAGAGAGAGAGAGTATTGGCTACTCTCTTGAACACTTAGGTTGTTTTGAATATGAAAAAACCACCAAGGAACAAGTGAAACCACTGCAGTAGTCATGCTATTGATGCAATGGTTACAAATTTTTAACCACCACATATGAAAATAAATATTTTCATCTTGACTAGAAAATATTATGTCATAAAATTGCACCCTTATGCAATTTCACACAACATCACCCCTCACTTTGGCTTGATAAGGTGATAATGCAAAAAAGCCCACCCTCTTAGCCTTCATTTTTCGTCCTTGGCTTGTCATTTTCTGTTGGCAGGGGAATCTTTGTTTGCGACACTTCTACGTCGTACAAATGTCCACACACCACACAAACATCCTAACAAGATTCCTACTACTATGGCTGTTAGGATGTGTTACATTGTTTCCTGCTTGTGAAGTGTAACACCTCTGCAGCCACAGGCACACCCGTGGATGACTCTTTGGCATGCAATTTGACCATTTTATTCCCTCTTCTTCTCATTCTATCTCATTCTTGCAAATTCATTCTATCACTCTCGCATTCTAACTTCATTCTCTTCGATCTAGTTCTCATCTTGTAGCTCTACACCACGTTCTTGCACATGACCATCTCAAGCTTCAAAGGCACTACTCTTCCTCTCGGCTCACCAAGCTTGTTGGAGGGAGGGTAACATTTACTTTCATTGCATTATTGTTCTTGTTGCTTAGCATATTGTTGTCTTGCATGCTCTACGTTTTTGTCTTATCATTTCTTTATCTAAATTTCTAAATCGTTGTCTATTTGGCTGTCTGTGGAGGTGGGAACACCAAAGCGGGGGTTTGACTAAGGCAAGCCTCGAAAAGTAGCCCCAACACTTTTTTCATTTTTGTGCATGTAGGTTTTGTCCATGAGGAGCTTGCGGGAGGTTGGACCTATCGTAAGTTAATCCCTTTTTCTTCCACTACTCGTTATTTCGCTTAATAGTTAGTTTACTTGTCATTTAAGTATTCTTCTTATTGTACTTCTTTACAATTTATGCATTTTCAATATTCTATTTATATTAGTAAAACTATTAGACTTTAATATATAGGTTGTTAGCAGATCCTAAGTGTTTCTGGTAGCAGACTCTGCTTTTGGTCCATACGAGATGCCAACTTTCCATAGAGGCGCTAGTGCATCATGTTGTCATCCTTGGTCCATGTTCTCGTCCTCTAGCTGAAAGCCTATCAGTCTGTCTCCTGAGATCTTTGATGTATGTTCACTCAACTTCTAAAGTTCTCTATCATAAACATTCCAAAAACCAAAAATATAGCTTGAATTCTTCTTGAACTTTCGCCTCGTCACTTGAGCCTTTGTCCTTGAGGTAACCTAGAGCCATCTGCTCCTTGTAGATTCTTCCTTGTCCTAGAGACTTGAGAGTAGCAGATCCTCTCTATTACATTTTTGGTGAACATGACGTGAATTTTCTGTTCTTGTTATCTTTATTTCAAAAAACTTTCTTCTCTCATGTTAGGTTGTGTAGCTGATAGTGTGTTGTGATGTTCTTTATAAACTTCACGACCTAGTCGACTACATCTAGATACATAGTAAGGAGTTACCGAAACACATATATGAGATTTGGAAGGTTTATTCCTCCTCGATTTGACCCATCTTTTGAAGATTTCCCTATAGGACTCTCTATCGGATACACCCCTCATATCAATGAAGTTGCAACCCATGTTCCTACCCCTCTTGCCTCACCCTCAAACTTTGCCTCTTCCTTAGAGGATGAAGCTTCTCTTAGGGTCCCTATAGAGAAAATTTACTCCTTGGAATTGAGACTCGAATAGGTTGCGAGGTTCTTGGAAAGAGATGATGCCTTTTCCCAAGTGGCTCTTGTTGTTGAAAATCTAAGGAATTTTTTAACTAAAGATCAAAGAGGATTAGAGCTTCTTTATGGCATAGAAAACATTGTAGAGATTCATGTCTCATCCTACACCTTCATCTTGGGCACTACCCAAGATGTTGGATTGAATATTGTTGGATAATAGCTAGGTATCTCGATGCCCGCAGTGTCTGTGTGCATGGCTGACACAAGTCTTTTTGTCAGCATTGCCACCATGCTTGAGCAGAGTCATACGATCAAAGTAAATCAGGTGCGTCTAGGCTTTACTGCTTTTGCACTAGGAGGTTAGAATGTATCTACCTTTGGTGTTGGTGTTGGTGCCTCTATTGGTGTTAGTGCCGGTATTTCTACCAGTGTGGGTGTTGGTGGTTCTATTGGTGGTTTCGTTGGTCATACTTAGTTCGTTGAACCTATCCTTAATGTTCTTCTACAGAACATGGGACACATGCAAAATTAGCTAGAAAACTTGGCTATCTCATTTTCTCAATTGATGTTCCAACATTTATATTGTCACAATCCCTTGTCTATTTCCATTCTAAACACTCCCATTCCTCAAGGGTGGAAATTCAAAAATTTGAAAAGCACAGTGGCCGTGGGGACCCGCAAACTCATGTCTCTTCCTTTAATTCCATGTGTATGGATTTTTTCCATCATGATGCACTTCCAACAAAACTATTCCCGTGTTCTCTTAAGGACACTACTTTGGAGTGGTATTGCTCCTTGCCTGATAATTTCATCTTCTCTTTTGATAAACTTGTAAACCAATTCCTCTACTAGTTCCAATCCAACATCGAGTTGAAGGTTGTGTTTATTGATCTTGTCTAGTGTAAGCAAGGACCTCATGAGAAGGTAACTTATTTTATAACTCGATATCAGGCCCTGTTCTCTCAATTTCCTATCCTTTACCTGATTTTGATGTACAAAAAGTGATCCTTAGAAACTTGCAGCTGATGCTGCAAGATAAATTTCTTTTTAATGAAATATCTATCCTTTACACATCTATGTGTTACTCTATGTGAGTACCAACAAATGGTTTCCTAGTATAGGGATTCATCCTCGCGCTTCTGTTAGGATTTCCGATCAGTTGTGTAAGTTTGGTGAATCTAAAAAGAACAAGGATGTGGAAAACATGGTTTTTGTTCCCACAAATAAAAATGCCATAGGACGAAACACAATATTTACTAAATTATCAAAATCTTATAATAGTGTCCTACAAAAACTTTTGAAAGATGGAATTATAAATTTTCTAGAGATAAGACCATTATTTGAATTGTATCCTCAGTGGTATAATTCACAAAAGTTCTACCAATACCATCGGGTCTCTGAAAATGACATAGAGAGATGTGTCCACCTGCATCATGTGATCCAGGACCACATCGATAACAAGACAATCTGACTCGAAGGTAGGAAATATAACTTGAAAAAATCCATAGCGAATCGAAATAGCCAGCTACAGATCTACATAGATCCATTCCCGTCACACTGCTAATTTGGTCACTCCATCTTCTTCATATTTTGAATTCCATCTGAGTATGTGAATGTAGTTTTATTCACTTGTATTCCTCCTTCAGACCATGTGAATGCTATCCCATATATTACATTCACTTCACATGAGCTACCTCTAAACAAGGAACTCTCTCCATTATACATTCTCACTCAAATAAATAATAATGTTGTAACAGGCATCATGGTTGATCCTTTGAGTCACGTGAATGTCATTATGGAGGAGACCCTTTTCATAAATAATTTACATAAGGAGAAGTATGATGAGTTGTAGGCCAACCTTCACACACACGATGGGTTTTATATTGCGTCTATTGGTTCAATTTCTTTGTCGGTCCTAGTAGGACCTAAGGTTTTGGAAGTCTTGTTTGTTGTGATTCCTGAGTCTAACTTGTTTAGAGTGAGGCTAGGCATTCCATGGCTAGTCTCAATGAATGTAGTTGCCTCGATAGTCCACAAATTTCTAAAGTTTCCCCACAAGGGTACTGTGCATACTTTCCATGATACTGGATATAAACCACTGGTATCATGTGGGGGCTTCTCCCTTAACCACTTTTGGCCTACCTCGATTATACGTCTGCCTCCTAGGGGGATATTTTATATACATTTTATTTTAGATACAAGACTAGGGGCTCAGTGTTGAAGGGTGGTTTTCCTCCATCTCCTCATGCTATTTTTTTGAATGCCTGCTTGCATGCACAACAACATGCTTTGTCATTCACCCGTCCAAAGGGGAAGGACAAGCTTGCTCTTGCAATGGGGCCTTATCCTTCCCCCTCTTCTTATTATGTGTCATCTTCTTCTACCCCTTCTACTTCTTCTTCCCAACCTTTGTTGGAATCTTCTATTCCTTCTACTATGCCTGGCATAGGAAAAGGAAAAGCGCCCATGTTTTGGAAGGTGAAGCCTCAAGTTTTTTAGCTTATAGGTTTTCCCATGGTGCCCCAACCCACCCTTTATGGAGGGGAAGCGTTCCTATGGGGTTGTTCCTATGTATCAAGCTCTACGGCCTTGACCTGTTCCTCCACCTGCTCCCAAGGTAGAGAAAGGAAATAAGACCATTGATGAGATGCCCGTCTCTATCTCTGTCTCTTTGCCTCCTCATCTTGCTCCTCCTCAGGAGTCCACCCTTCCATTGGTGAAAATTATGGAGGTTTCTCCTTCAGTAGAGTAGGATCCCCCAACCTCTTTCCAGTCTACGTCTTCTAGTGCCCACAACTGACGTAACCAGCTTGCATGTGAGCATAAATGTTAGTGAAAGGCTCTAGCTAAGGAGAACATTGTCTTGCAGAAGTCCATTGAGGATCCTATTGTTTTTGCTTCTATTTCTTCTGTTTGGTTGCTCCTATTCCTTTCTCCTTTTCTGCCTTAGTTCCCATTGCCTCTATTCTTCTTTTAGCTTTGTTAGTGGACCTTGATGAAGCTCTCCCTAAAAGTGTGTAGGTGTTCATTGCTCCCTTTGTGGAGCTGCCCCTTCTTACCTCTCTTCCTAATATTCCTCCTTTTTCATAGCCCGTAGACATGCCTTTCATAAAGGTGGTGTCCTTTGTGGCTTCGTCTCCCTCTTCTGCTTCCACTTCAGCTGCAAGGATCCCATCTCCTCTGTTGAAGTGCAAGTCAAAGAGTGACCTCGCTTTGAGAAATGGTCAAAAAAAGTTGTCTCTGCCCCATGAGTCTTGTTCTAATTTGGCTTGTGTCATCCTTGTGATGGAAGCAATGCCCACATCCCCGAAGTTTGTAACTGCCCCTCTTCTTACCGATGTCACTTTCTTGGGTGTCATGTCCTCCTCCCATTCAATTGCCACATGCTACTCTTGAAAAGTGCATGTTCACTTCATTGGAGGACATCTTGAATCTGTATTCAATATTTGCTAGGTCAATGAATTTAGTCTCACAGGAGCTCGGTGATGAAGAACTTGAGGGGACTTCTTCCCTAGCCCTTATTGTAGGTGAGTCAGCTAGTGCCACTTTAGCTATCCCCTTGTGGGCTCATCTTCCCTCCCCATTTAATGATCTAGATTGGTAGTAGGACGACCTGCTGGTGGATTCAAATTGGAGTGACACCCTCTTCTACATCTTTAGATTAGTTTTGTGTGCTTGTTTGTGTTCCCATGTACTTGTCTATATATGTTTTTGATCTTTCTTGGAGGTCCCTTGCTACCCTTGTAGGTGCTTGGATACATGAGAAAAAATATGTTGTAAACTTCTTCTATTTGTATCATCTTTCTTCTTTATGTTGTAAATCTTGATTTTCACATTGAGGATGATGCAAGTTGTTGGGGCATTTAGGCCTCTTCCATGTTGACCCAATTTTTATTTTTACTTTGTCTTCATGTGCTCTTCTTCCCTTTTTGATACATTTGGGGGGTGATGAAAGTTCATATATATTGTATTAAACTTATCTATCTATATCTATGAGCATTTCTGACCTCGAATAATTAGATCCCCCTATGCTCTTGATTTCTTTGTCTCTACTTTTCTACTTTATGATGTTGTGGCTTCTATGTGTTATCCCTTGCGTGACAACATTCCACGAATAAATCTAGCCATATATCTCATGCCACATCATATATCATCTTTCTCTTCTCCTTAGAATGACATGCTCCTTTGTGTAGCACACATCATTCTAAGGGGGGGCTATCATAAATTCTTAATTTAAAAAAAAATCAAAAGTTTCAAAAGGATTCCTTGATGTCTCATGTCTATCTCTTATGTCTTGTCGTCTAGCTTGGGGGCAACCTGACTAGACCTATCTTATCTTTTTTGTGACTATCTTGCAACATAGTTTGCAGCAACCAGAAGCCTATTTGCTTGCCATATAGACTCTAGCCATGCTAGCCATACCTATCAGTGTCGCCTTTACTTGATCAAATTATCTTGTCTTTTCTATGAATTTTTTTATCATGTCTATCATTTTTTCACTTTTTTGCCTAACATGTTTGTGGTGAGATTGCAACTAGTTTTGTAGGATCAAAGACCCCTGTCCTCTTCACATTCTGATGAAGCCCCTTTCATGTTAGGTATATCAGATCAAATTTCTACTTCCTCTTCATCTTTGATATATCCTCTTCAATCTCTCTCCACTTTAGCTCACACATGTTTAGATACATATACTCGCTAAACCAGGGGAAAATTTTCATGTCATAAAATTGCATCCTTATGCAATTTCACACAACATCACCCCTTTAGCTTAATAAGATGATAGTACAAAAAATTCCCTCTTAGCCCTCATTTTTTTCCTTGCCTTGTCATTTTCTATTAGTTGGGGAATTTTTGTCTAGGACGTTTCCACGTCGTACAAAATTTTGCATGCCACATGAACATCCTGACAAGATTCTTGCTATCATGGTCGTTAGGACTTTACACTGTCACCTACTTGTGAAGTGTAATGCCTCTGCAGTCACAGGAACGCCTACAAATGACTCTTTCACATGCAATTTGACCATTTTCTTCCCTCTTCTTCTCATTCGATCTCATTTGTGTAAATTCACTCTTTCACTCTCTCATTCCAACTTCATTCTCACATTCTATTCTATTTAGTTCTCGTCTTGCATCTCTACACCTTCCTTTCTTGTAGGTTCATGCTCTCTACACCACATTCTTGCACGACCGTCTCAAGCTTCAAAGGCACTAATCTTCCTCTCGGCTCATCAAGCTCATTGGAGGGAGGGTAGCATTTACTTTCATTAAATTATCATTCTTGTTGCTTAAATATATTGTTGTCTTGCATGCTCTATGTCTTTGTCTTGTCATTTCTTTATCTAGATTTCTATACAATTGTCTATTTTGTTGTTCATGGAGGTGGAAATACCAAAGTGGGGGTTTGACTAAGGAAAGCCCCAAAAATCATCCCCAACACTTTTCTCATTTCCGTGTGTGCAGGTTTTGTTTGTGAGGAGCTTGCAAAAGGTTGGACCTATCGTAAGTTAATCTCTTTTTCTTCCACTACTCATTATTTTGCTTAATAGTCAGTTTACTTTTCATTTAATTATTCTTCTTGTTTTACTTATTTTATGTTTTATGAATTTTCAATATTATGTTTAGATTAGTAAAACTAACAAACTTTAGCATTCAGGTTGTTAGTAGATCCTAAGTGTTTTTGGTAGAAGACTCCACTTCTGGTTTGTACGAGATGCAGTGCACCATAGAGACGCCAACATGCCACACTATTGCCCTTGGTTTGCACTCTTTTCTTTTGGTTGAGAGCCTTTCAGTCTATCTCCCTAGACCTCTAAGGTCTGTTCACCCGACTTTTGAAGTTCTCTATCATAAACATTAAAAAAACCCAAAAACATAGCTTGAATTCTCCTTCAACTTTCACCCCGTCACTTGAGCCTTTTTCCCTGAGGTAACCTAGAGCCATCCTCTCCTTGTAGACTCTTCATTGTCGTAGAGACTCGGGAGTAGCGGATCGTCTCCATTACAAAAAATAAGGCTAAAATTCACAAAATATCAAAGGACGACCATTTTTTGTTAGTGCTTCCCTAACCTCACCCAAATAAATTGAGGGAAAATTGTGGCATTTTATTTTATTGGCACAAATAATAAGAAGACCAAACATAAATATCACTAAGGGAGACCTAGGAGGCTCTATTGATGGAAATGTTATGAAAATAGAGATCAATTACCACTTTTTATGCTATGATGACTTAGGAAAAATGTTTAATCATCATCAGATTCAAAATTATCGACCAATGCAATGATGCACAAAAATAGGTATTGTATGATATCCATGTCTATGCGTATGCTTGTGCCTCTATCTCCCTCTCCCTTTGTGATTTAAAGGACTATAATTAGTATATATAAATATAGGCTTACTGTAAATCCTTACTAGTATCAAGCTTTGATTTTAGATTTACATTATATAGACGATACATATGGATTCAGTGGGTTAAAGAGTGATATCCTTGCCATTGTCATGCAAAGAAAATATTATAGTTTGAAACCACATTTCTTTGAGGCATTTTAATCAAATTATTTTTGTCCTTTCAATATGTTTCCATATTTTGTATGTGTTTATGAGGCCAAAATCCTTATTTTAATTTTCCTTCATGGGTTTGTACCTTACTTGTCCCACATCTTATAAAATATTTTACAAGATTTTATTATGCTCAACTTGTTAGGACATTTCATGAAACAATTCTCATGCCTCTTTTATGTACATATCTAGCAACACATTTTTGTACTTTTTCCATTCACTTGAGTTGAATTGTTATGCAAATTTATCATTAAAAGAAAAACCAAAGACATACTATTACCTAAGTTTTTCACCAAGAAGTATCATTTCATTCCCTTGAATTTCACATTAGACATCTAGTGAGCTAGCATAGTCAAGCATTTCTAGCCAAGAAAGAGTTGCATAAGTCTATCTTAAGAATTTTTTTAGTCTTTTCTCATAATATAGTTGATAATATTTTTATAAACTTTAAGGAATGAGATCCCCCACAAGATAAAAGCCTCTCAAGCTCTTTTATCTCTACCCTTGGAGTACTCACTAGAAATATATTAAATATCCTCATGTAGAGCTACAAATTAAGAAAGAATATAATACACCACAACAAAGCATTTATGTTTTCAAGTTAACTACTAGGTACTTAGAAAAAATGCATAGTTTCCACACACATTGCATGCACACACACAAGTACATATGTAATTTATTATATGGGTTCATTATTTGAAGTGGTTTGACAACATCATTGTCATAGCGATGTATTATAATATTACATGAAAATACATTTGCATCCATATTAAACCATTTTCATATAATCTCAACAAAAGAAAACATGCAAATAAATATTCAAAACCCACCAAACAAAAGAATAGACAAACATATTATCAATATGGCACAAGATACACCCTAGGAAAACCCTAGTGGGGAAAAAAAACCACCCTCCAAAAGCATCTACACTCAATGTATTATATAACAATGAAAAATTAAAATATATTTACAGAGCTTTCATGAATACTTATGAAACATCAACTCTTTTAATGCATCCCCAATGTGTCTAAGTATAATATGTAACCATGCAACCACACATCTCATGCCATGCTTCATAGATGTACTCTACAAGACAGCTCAATACAAACAACAACCAACCCCAATAACTACTTATTTTCTTTCTTTTATAGAAACAAGCTTACACAAACCACCAAGTGGTATTACATAAACCGTGTGCTTAATACCATGAGCTTACAAAACCATGTCCCCCTCATTTACCTTTTGGTACTAAGTTTTCTAAATATTAAATATTTTCTTAATATGCAAGCCACATTAAATGTTTATCCCAATGTTACATACAACATAAAGTGGACCCGATAATGTCTAACTCATGTTATGCACACATCCATAGCTTTCCTAGGTGCACTATAGATAAATATTTATTTTACATTGTACACATTATGGAAGGTGTACGACACATATTTCCCAGTATTCTCCCACTTGTATACATAGCATAAGGGGTCAAAAGTAAACTAAAAAATCAAGGGAATGGTTCATAAATCCAACATGTACCATTAAGAAATAAAAGTGCTCCATGTGCTCCATCAAGATACCCACAATAATAACCAAGGTGACCATCTCAAAAAAGATCTCTTTCATCATCCACCATGCCAATGCACAAAATATAAGATCCAATCCAAAGAGACACCGCACTAAATATCACATAGAAGCATGAGTCCTTTTGATTGATATCCAAACATAAATATAATGGTAACAAATAGCCATGAGTAACTACAAAGGATAAAAATCAAACAAAAATAAATGAAAACCAAAACAAATGCTAACAAATATAATCATCCATACCTCCAAAGTTATCCAAAACATCTTTAGAAATGATGCCAACAACATATCCAACTGATAACCTGTGATTACAAGCTCATTGTATAAAACTTGTAAACAAAGAACACATAAATCTAGGAACTCCCATTACATGGATAATATCAAATTTGAAAATAGATCAAGGAATACCAAGTCTACCAATCGACACTCAAACCAAGGTGTTGCTAATGATCAAATCCATCTAGTAACATATAACAATGACAATGATCCATACATGCAACAAAAAAGTACTATATAATCTCTCACAACTAGTCACCAAACTCTCCCACGTTCATTATAACCAAATATATGAACATGAACTTCCAAGCAATAATCATAGATAACTTGTAAATCATATCATATAGCATGTCCTTCTACCAACACCTCAAAGTGATGTGCCAAGTGAGACTTCACAACCCCAAGAAAAAATCCTTAACAACATCTAACTATTCAATCTACAAGATCAAACAAAACACACATATCTCATATAACCAACATGGATGTAAGCCTCTCTAAAACTGGAGGAAGATCACACTTATATCCATTACCAAAATTAGTAATAAGCCCAATAACACCCAAAATCATCATAAATCAAACTCATATGCACAATGAGATAAACATTCCAAACACTCCTCAAATGAACCCTTTAGAACTAATAAGTATATATGAAGATCCATATCCATAAGAAGATAAAACATAAAATGTAATGCATTTGAAAATAATGTGTATAATGCCTATTAGATGATTATTTTTTGAGTATACCAATAGTGGGGAATGAGATTGCTCTTCTAGGATACACCAAGCCTCAATGACTCTTTAAGAATAATTTCCTCAATATGTCCATGTGGAACTCACGTCCAACCATGTCTAGGCTCCCCAGTCTTCTTGTTGAAACCTCCAAAGAGTAATCATTTCAACAAATATCTCTAACTCCAAGAGAACTCCAACCTCACCCAAGTCTCTAAGTATGAGTGCCACAACCAATTAATCCATGCTAAGCTCCAAATGTAACATGAAACTATCATGAAGCTCCCAAGTAAAATATCAATGTACTCAATGTCAAGAGAACCAGCCAAATCATTTCCAAAGATCCAAGTATAAAATAAAGAAAACATCATGACATCATGATCTAACATCTCCTTCAAGAAGATCATATCCTCCAAAACACATATCTTTCTTCCAAGAACACATGTATCATACCAAAGTTCTAATGTATAATAAAGAGTCCACCATGGCACAATACCAAACCATCCTCTAAACCAAGGATCCCTATCAAAATTGAAAAAGACATAAATTGACATCTCACCAAAGACTCTAAGAGTCCTCCATGGTAAAATTTTTTTTCAACATCTCCAATCACATGAAGGTAAACACCTCTTTTCAATGGAACTCAAGATGTCAAAGTACTATCACTATATATAAGAATCATAATCTCAGAGATTTTCCATGATACCAACAATCATTGTAGAAGATCATCCATCACCAAGTGACGAATCCACATCACTACCAAAGCTGACACTAAACCATGATATCAAGCTACACATGACATCATAATAACCATTTATTTTAATTAAAATCACCTATTTTCCTCATGTACTCAACATCAACACTAGAAAATTCATAGAATAAAGTAGAACCAAGATATCCAAATTAACAACATAAACTGCCACCTATAATTAGGAATCAATCCAACACTACCATGCATCCACATAACAACCAGGTAGTTTTAATAATCCAAGTGTATAAGGAACCTCCATGACACCATGAGAACCACCATTAAACCATCACTATGAATAACTCCCACTAAATTGTGTAACCAATTTATCCATGACATTTTGATATATAACCATGCTACTAGTTCGAATAAATTGACTATCTAGACACTTTAACCATTCCTCCTCTTGTCCCAATGTAACATGCTAATGCACAAATGACCATGGATAAGGCCAAATTTGTTGTTTGTATAAAAAATGAAAATATTTTTTGATATAAATAGTTCACATGCAAGTCATCAATGCAATCTATGGTTAAGGACAACTCACTAAACTACATAACTCATAGATTCTAAACAATTAAACATGATAAATCATCATCACATTAGTCTTGCAAATTAAGATAACATGTAGATCTCTCATGATTCAAACACCAGATCAAATCAAAATCTAATTTGTCACACAAATCCATAAATGAGTAATTGTATTTAAGGAACCAAACAAGCAACTAGGAGATAAAGACAACCTCTTAATATTGAACACTCTACCACCTGCCAATCATATACATGATCATGTCATGACAATACTCAAATGTACATGAATATACATGACACCATAATCATCACCATTATTGTATTTTCACTCAACTCTCTTTGAACTGAGACTCCTAGTCTCACACACATTTCAACCATGTCCTCAACCTAGAATATAACTTGCATATTTGTCTCCATCAAAATCAACACTTTGAAAATACCTATAAGCATGTATAAATAAGCACCAAATCTAATGCACTTCTAAAAGTTTTAACCCACAAATTTATCCAAATTATGACACAGTCACACCCTTAATTCATTCTCCTACAAGTGCTCAAGCAAGTAGAAACCTCTCCTTAATCATCAAAGTGAAAACCTACCCAATTCACTATGTAGTATGCTACAAATTCTCTCCATTGCTTGTTTGAAATCAAAATTTTGATTTTATACATTCAAGTTATCACCTATTAATCATTTTATAACAATGGTAGCTTCAAACATCAAATTCAAACTCAAACAACAAAATTTGATGACTAGCAAGATATTTTTGACACCTATAAGAATCAAAATTTCAATACCATGGGTGAAAGTTGTCTTCTAGGAAAAATCCCTTTTAGGTGCATTTGAAAAATAGTTGATGGCTCCTTGGAAACCCCTCCTATCACAGTGATGGGTGAGCGAGCAACAAAAAAATGGTGGCATCATTAGGCGTAAAGGCAAGCTAGTGGAGCAAGTTGCTAAAAATTCTTAAGCTATTTCCCTTAGTACAAGTGGTGATTTCTAGTAGTATGATCCTTGCCCCATTGCTAGGGTTTACCACTCCCGTAGCTAGGCGTGACTGTATCTTGGGGCTTACAAAACCAACGGCATCAACCCATCATTTTCATTTTTAAAATTTTAAATCTATAGACCCATATAGAAAATTATTTTTAATTTTACTTTTGTGTCTCAACCATCCACTTGTTGACATAGGAGAATATTCTATTATGATTGTTCCACTAGCTGTACAACCATACAAATTTCATTTCATAGTAAAAAATCTCTCTACAAGATTCCTCCATGGTCTTGAAAATGGACAAAAAATCGTATGTTCAAATATAGTCAAGTTATATGTTGATCCATATGTTTTTGGGCCTCTTGAATTCTATGGTTAGGTCTACTTTTGTCCAAGAGGTCTCCAACAAAATATCATCCCCAAAACCCTCATAAAAAGAGCCCAAATTAAAAACTAACTTGCCAAATCTTCATCAAATTTTAAGTCTACAAACATACTCATGACCTTGAAAATGCCTTCATTTTTTTCTTGCAAGAATATGGATTCAACAGTGCATAGTTATCTACTTATTCTAAGGATTACAACCAAGAAGATTTCCTTCCATAACTTGACAACTAGGATATGATACCAAATGAAAATAAATTTATAGCCATAATAAACTATTTCCACATAACCCCAAGAAAGAAAAATATGCAAACAATTATTCAAAATCCACCATACAAAATAATAGATAAACATACCATCAAGATGACACAAGATATACCTTAGAAAACCCGACCTCCAAAAGCATCCACACTCAATGTATTATACAACAATGAAACATTACAATACACTTATAAAGTATCCATGAATATTTTTGAAATGTCAAGCTCCTCCAATGCATCCTCCATGTGTCCAAGCATAATGGGTAACCATGCAACCACACATCACATGTCATGCTTCACATATGCATTCTACACGAGAGCTCAATATAAATGACAACCAACCCCAACAACTACTCATATTCTTGATTTATAGTAACAAGCTTGTGAAAGGTATTACATAAACCATGTGCCTAATACCATGAGATTGCAAAACCCTGCCCCCCTTATTTAATTTTTGGTATAATTTTTCTCAATATTAAATATTTTCTCAATATATAACCCACATCAAATATTTATCCCAATGTTACATACAACATAGAAAGTGGCCATAAAAATGTCTAATCCATGTGATGCACCTTTCCCAATGTTACAATCAATTAGACCACATTTCTTTGAAGTATTCTATCAAACTATTTTTCTGATTTTTGTATGCTCTTAAAATTTTGCATACATGTGTATTAGGAAAAATTATTATTTATATTATGATTTTACAGATGTACATAATCTATTGCAAATATTAATATGAGAAAAATTAATAAAATGAGAGGAGGTTTATTTCTTAGAAGAGATCTCAATTTTATATTATTGAATAAATTTTAAGAATAAACGACAATTATAAGAGGGATAATGATAGTAGTCGTAATAGCCTTAATGAAAGCAATTATAAAATACTACAACTAACAAATTTAATAAAAAGAGGGTCAAAACTTTATTGAATCAAGAAAGCATTACAAAATCAGAAGGAGGCCACAAGGGGCCAAAACAACAAGAATTAGATCACACCCAAGAAGCACCTCATATCCTTAGCAACCCACTCCTCAAGAATAGGAGCCATATCTTCAGGAAGACTGTCCCAATCATCCACACGCCAAGAATCAGTCTTTTCCAACGCCCATTTAGCTAGCCCATCAGCCACCCTATTCCACTCCCGCGGAATATGACAGAAAACAATGGACTCCAAAGTATCGCTCAGAGAAACAATCTGTTTAACAACCACATCCAACTGCCAATTCACATCCTCTAAATTTTGATTATTCAACATATCAATAACCACCTGGGAATCAGCTTCACAGACAATCCGCCACCATCCAAGGGCCACCGCACGCTCCATCGCCACGAGAATAACACTCGCCTCCATAAGATTATTAGTTTGCAAACCACGATACGTGGAAAAGAAGAAAGCCACCACTCCAAGGCTATCTCTACCAATACCACCAACCCAAGCATGCCCAGGATTACCTCTAGATGACCCATCAGTATTAATTTTTAGCTCCCCCAAAGCAAGTGGGCACCAAAAGCCCTTGCGAGCAATCCTTTCACGCCCATGCCTACGATGCACTTTGCATAAGGTACCCCTGTCCCCAGTGGCAAGACCCAGGGCATTTACAACACCCAAGTCCCCAGGAGCAATCGACACCGACAAGTCACACTTCGCAGTCAAAGTCTCTTGCAAAGCTCCAAGAATTCGTCGCCAAAGTTGTCCCATAAGCAATTTTTTATCTAGGAAAATTCTTCTATTACACTCCAACCAGATTTGCCAGACAATCAAGCTAGGACCAATGCTCCAAGCAATTTTTAGAAAAGAGGTTGTGGCAGGAGAAGAGCCCTGTCTTTTCCAAAAATCCTCCAAAGAAGAGACATGGCAACACGGTAAGCTCTAAAGATTCCACCAGTGATGCCAGATAGTCCTAACAAAAGAACACTGAAAAAAGAGATGCGATAAGCATTCCTCCTGTTGACCACACAAAATGCACATGGAGGGGCCCATAAACCCCTATTTGCAAAGGTTGTCCCAAGTAAGACATTTACCATGAACCACGAGCCAGGAGAAAAAATTACACTTGGGCCAAGCAAATTTATTCCAAACATGCTTCCACCAAGAAACCTGGGAGTTCCCGAAAGCCTGTTTATCCAACACCTGATAGCCAGAAGCAACTGAAAATTTTCCTTTCAAGTCAGGACCCCAAGCAAGAACATCTCCCCCATGGAGAGAATTACAGGCACGACCTGATAAGATCTTAGCAAGCTCTTGACGATCCTCCACTGAACCACCAGGCGGCCAATCCAAGGGATCCTTCCACTTGGCCACAAAAATCTGTCCCAAAGATTGTTGAAATTTGAAATCCACCACATGACTCCAACCCGCCTCCACAAAAGACTAACACAAATCTTGGAGGTGGGGATGAGAGGACACAATGGGTGGGTATCCATCCCAAGAATCATGCCAGAAGAGAGCCTCCCGACCCCCATTACAAATCCAAAAAAGTCCCTGTTTAACCAGCTTGGCACCTCGTTTAAGGGTATTCCAGATCACTGAGCCTTTCCCCTCCATACTGAATCTTGCAACCTCCCTACTGTCCATCGCCCCCAAATATTTAAAGGTCAGAATTTTAGCCCAGCACATGTGTTGTTGAGAGCACCAACGCCAATATAGCTTAGCAGCCAAGGCCTGCCCATTCAAATCCACCCGCCGTAGACCAAGACCCCCCTCCTGTTTTGGCCTACAAACAACATCCCACTTCACCAAACTCCATTTTCTATGAGTAAGATTACCAGCCCACAAAAATTGACGAGACAATTTCTCGAAGTCTTTAATAAAACTTGAAGGAGCAGAAAGAATAAAGCACTTATAAATAGGGAGAGCTTGGACCACCGAATTTAGAAGAGTCACTCTACCTACTGAAGAGAGCCACCTGCAAGTCCAATGACTGACCAATCTTCTGAACTTATCAAGAGTCTCTTGCCAAAACCGTTTGGGGATAGAGCGAACCATAAGAGGGATTCCAAGATAGGAAAAAGGAAGCAAGCCAAGCTAGAACCGAAGGATACCGACAATTCTCCTTTGAATACCCTTAGGAGTGTGGAAGAAATATATGAAGGACTTCCCCTCATTTATGCACTGCCCTAAAGCCACCAAGTAACTATCCAACACACTACGCCAATTAAGAGCCTCCTCAACCTTTGCCCTGCCCATCAAGGCATTATCATCAACAAATTGCAGATGAGACTGAGGGGGAATATCTTCTCCCCAACTCCATCCCTAGAGCAAGCCGCTAGTAACCTGAGCACGGATGAGCCTTCCCAAGCCTTCAGCAAGAAGGATGAATAAGTAAGGAGATAGGGGATCTCCCTGCCTGAGACCTCTAGAAGCACCAAACAAGCAAGTGGGCTCACCATTGATAAGCACCAAGAAGGAAGAGAAAGTGACACAAATCCTAACACAATCAATCCAGCCCTCAGCAAAGCCAAAAGCTCTAAGTATTTTAAACAAAAAGCTCCATTTAACATGATCATAAGCTTTAGCCATGTCCAACTTGATAAACATAGATTTCTCCTTTGAGGATTCCATAGAGTGTATGGCTTCAGCAGCAATAACCACCCCATCCATGATCTGCCTGCCAGCAACAAAACCCCCCAGTTCTTCAGAGATTAAATCCTCAAGCCAAGGTTTCATCCTTTCCGCAATCAACTTAGTAATAATTTTATACACAACATTACATAGTGCAATAGGTCTAAATAGATCCAAGGAGTTAGCTCCCTCCACCTTAGGAATAAGAGCTAAAAAAGTAGCATTAAGGGATTTCAACATTTGTTTATGCATAAAGGATTCCTGAACAACCTCCAAAAGGTCTAGTTTAACCACTTCCCAGAACTCCTAAAAAAATTCAACTAGGAACCCATCAGGTCCAGGTGCTTTACCTTTCTTCATCTGGAACACAACATTCTCAAGCTCCGACAAGGTAATGGGAGCAAGCAAAGATTCATTCATTTCATTAGTTACCAGCTTTGGGATACAATCTAAAATCCTTGCTTCATCCTCCTCCGTAGGAGGTGAATCCTCAGAGAATAGGGTAGAAAAATACCAAATGCATTCAACAGAAATAGAAGCTGAAGATGACAAAGTCTCCCCATCAGGCAACAAGATAGAAGAAAGAGCATTACCTTGTCTCCGATCCTTAACTGAGTTATAGAAAAAAGAAGTGTTCCGATCACCAGCTTGAAGCCATTCAATATGAGACTTCTGTTTCCAAAAAATCTCTTCTCTTAACTCCCATTCCTCAAGCTTTTTTAATGCAGCAGCCTCTAACAAACTCAACTCCTCTGAGAGGCCTTGATCCTGAATATGCCTGGTGATTAGGTCCAAATTATCCTGGGCCATCTATTTTTCCTGAAATAAATTACCAAAATGCTGCCTATTCCATCTTTTCAATCTATATTTAACATACTGGAGCCTATTCGAGAAAGAGTACATAGCAGTGCCATATGCTGGCTTCCCCTGATCCCACCAACCAGGGAGCAAATTATGAAGAGATTCATCCCTGAGCCACATGAGTTGGAACTTAAAGGATTTTCAAGCACAACATTGAGGCATATCCGCCACCAGCTTAATAGGCCAATGGTCAGAACCCCGACTATCAAGAATTTCAGAGCTTGTCATCCACCTGTCCCCCAACCAGAAACTAGACACCATAAATCTATCAAGTCTTTCAGAAATAGAAGCATCTCCAGTTCTCCTATTATTCCAAGTAAAAAGACCATTGCCCAGCTTGACATCCACAAGATTCAAAGCAGAGACATTGTCCTGGAGCAACAACACGGAAGCCTCCAACCTTGCTATACCACCCCTCTTCTCAGCAAGCTCTATGATAGCATTAAAATCACCTCCAATGATCCAAGGATGGTAAGGAAATAAGCTGCGAACTAAACGAATGTTGGACCACAAGAGCTACTTTCCCGGAAACTCCACAGGCACATACACATTGGAGAAGAGTGCTATTTCTCCAGACATAAAACAAGAGGCCACCATGGAAAGGCAGGACTTAAAAGACACCCACCAAAGGGGGCAGATCTTCCGTGGGTTCCATAAGCACGCCACCTCGCTAGAAGACCCCTGAGCACCAATGCATTGGAAATCACCATTCCTCCATAACTTAGGAACTAAATCCATCATACCCTCCACTGAAAGCTTAGTCTCTTGCAGAAAAAGAACATTAGGCGAATGACTCCCAATCAAATCCCGAACAACTTTTTGTCTAGGGCCACTGTTCAAGCCCCTTACATTCCAAGAGAGAACTATCATTTCAAGGGGCATGAAAATGTGAATCCAAAGTCTTGACTGACCCCGACTCCACCAAAGTCTCCCCTATCATCCTAATCTTCTCCTCATCCTTCTTCCTTCCCAGCTTAGAGTTTTTCTCAGCCCCCCCCTTCTTGAGGGATTTTTGCAAAACACCCAACTGAGAGGACGTCTTGATAATCTTCTTACCCACCTCCGAACCCACTTTCTGCAGGAGGTGATCCTTGTCCACACTATCTTTCACTACCTCAGCACTACCACCCAACTTATCCTGAACCTCCAACTGTCAATCTGTCCCTAAAGCCAAGGTCCCATCAGCAAGCAGAGTCATAGGTGCCTCTAAATTGAGCAATGCCTATCCAGGAACTTTCCCGACCTCATCAAAGCATGGTACTCCCGCACCCCCCCTGTTGGGGAGCATGCGAAGCCTCAACTAGAGGGTCATGTAGATCCATATCCAAAGTCCCTTGATCCAGATCCAAAAATCCTGGGTTCACCTCCTGCTGGCTAAGATCCTCCAACACCTCAAACATGTTGAAAGTGTCCTCCTCCTGCCTGTCCTTCAAAGTCCTTTTATTACCTTTATTTCTATTTCGGCCACTAACTGGAGTAAAACCATCTTCCCTACCACCAAAACCCTAAACAGGATCCTTGCCCTTGTCCACCCTGGGCAGGTTAGCCAAAGGATGAAAAGATTGAGTCTCCAAAGGCTTGGCCTTTGGACATCTGCGTTGAAGGTGACCATATTCATGACAGAAACGACAATGGAAAGGAAGCGTTTCATAATCAAGCTGCTGCACCCATGAGTAATCTCTTGCACTCACTTCTAAAGAGTCTGGCAATGGTTTATTAAATCAATTTCCACACAGAACCAAGCAAAAGTCATTACCTTTTTGAATTGTGTTTGCTGTGACGAACCCACGGGTTTCCCCAGCTTCGAGGCTAATAGAAACCACACATCCTCTCGCTAGCATTCCACCGGGAGCCTTGGAAGATGAACCCAAACCAGAACCCGATTCAGAAGCTCCTCCACCGGGTTGAAGCCAGCATGCCATGGCTTAATGAACAAGCCCACCTGGTTGTAAAAGTACGTGCCTCCTTCAAAAATCCTATTCCGATCTGCCAAACAATCAAATGTAACCATGAAATAATTATTTTCCAGGAGGCGGATCTCCATCTCTCCTTCAAGCATCCATGTCTTTTGAGCCCACCTCTCCAAAAATTGCAAAGAGATTTTCAAACCTAAGAATTTGCAGTAAAGAGAGTGCCTTGAATAATAATCAATGTCTTCAACCATCATCTCCATCGGAATGACTACACTCCGCCTCTCTTTACATTGTTCGGGGCACCCATTAATCTTTGGAATTCTAGGCCCTCCTGCTGGACCCGACGCAACATTTTCAGGTTCCACCCAAAAGAGATTATTCTCAAAAACCTTCGAGATCTGAAGAGTTGGTTTCAAACCAATCGCCGATCGGAAATCCATTTTGGGGCCAACCCTAGAAGATTCCCCGTGCAACATAGAGGGAAAAAATGCCCTACTCCAACATGCAAACCCCCAGAAACCCAAAGAACAAGACGGGCTTCCATGGGAAGACGCACCTCACAACCCCACCCCACCACAGATGAAGGATCACACCTATTCTCCTGCCGTAACACCAATACCAGTTCACAAACCCCGCTCCACACCCCACACCAAACCCCACCCTCGACTTGGAAAAGCACACCTTCCAACACACGTATCCCTTAACAAAGAACGTTCACGTCATAGCCACGTTCTAACCCCAGGTCGCATCCACCAAATGACAAAGGGAAAGGAGATCCGGCCACGAGCAGACGGGGACAACCAGCCACCGAACACCCACCAAAAACACAGACCAAGGTTTGCAGAATACCCGCCCCGCCCTGCACACAGACAAATGCCCCCCACTCCACGCACAACAGGAAAGAAAAGAAGAGGAGCTAGGGCGCGGATGCCCTAGCTCAGCACGGGAAAACCAGAGACGCCATTAAGACATTCACAACTAACAAATTTAGTAAAAGTTACATTACTCCATTATTTAATATACTATTAATATCATAATAACCCCTTTTAGTAGAATAAACGAGAAATATGGGGAGGTATAGTTATTAAAATGCAATATAGCCTCTGACATGTGAAAATAAAGGAGACATGTTTGCATGAGTAACCTTCATGATAATAGGTACATGAAAGATATGAAAAAAGAACTGAATGAACATGCTCCACTATAGATTTATCAATTGATTTAATTACTTTGTTATGTGACACATTTTATTTTGTGAAGTTATCATTGGGTTCACCTTCAAAACACTATTAGGGCCTCTAAAGCATAATATATGGATGTCACAAATATTAAATCCTTATTTGAGACAAAGTCTATATGAGTTGAACCTCAATAATAATCCATACATAATATATTTTATATTGATGTTACATAGGTGGATAAGAAACACCCAAAGATTGATGCATAATAATACTCCATGAACTGGAAGATACATCTATTAATAGTGTCATAGTACTAGCTTCTATTTGGACTTCCTAAAGTTTATGACTAAAACACAATTCCTTTAACGTGTCATGAAAATTAGGATAAATAAGTTTGTATAATCCTTTGTACACACTCTCTAGCCTAATTCCTTGAGAAGATTACTTTATCTTTGTTTACATAAAAGATAATACACCATGTCCCATAAAATTGAAATAGAATGTTAGGATTTTTTGTATTTGGCTAGTAGAGTAGTTTTTTGTTCAAAACTGAAACATAGGTAACATTTAATGTTAAAAATTTGATGCCACTATCGAGGCTAATTTTCACATTGTCACATCCCTTGAAGACACCCATTCTACCTTGATTTGGATTTATGCACTAATTGATCTAAGAATGGTGATGTGAAAGGGTGCAAGGACACAATCTCTTTAGCTTTTTTCAAAGAGAGGGATTCCCATTTTTAGGCCAATCCTACCTTTGTATTCTTGAATGTTGAGGAAATATTGGGAGTAAAATGATTGTAAGTGTAAGACTAGTACTTGTGTTTATTACTAACAACCATGTTTGGTTGTCAATACTTGGAACCTTTGATGACTTGTGCATTTGTTCTCAAGAAGCTATGAAAAGGTAATGAAGTAAGGAACTAAATCCAAATCATAATCATCTAAGGGTATGATTTAAGTAGCTTTGGATGGTGAATTGGTAGCTAAATGTGAGGTCAATTGCTTAAGATTGAATTTGACATTTAATTCTAACTTCCATTTGTGAAAAATTAATAATTGCATGTCTTGCCTATGAAAAAGTTACTAAATTAACTATTTTATTTATACTTGGAAAATACAATAGAAGTGATGTGAAGGAAATAAAATTAATAACAAATAAACTCACAAACCAATCATTTTATGAGAAATCGAGGAGGAGAAATGAGAAATGTATGACAATATCCCCAAGAAGGGCATGAATTGTATATGTTCAAAATGGGTGTGTTGTAAGGGATTTAGAGACTTTTATTTAAATATAAAACAACTTCTTGACTACTTGCGAATTATAGCTTGAGAAGAGGGTTTGGATATCCAACAAACATAATTGAAAAACAATTTTGTTAGATTTTATAATTGCAAGAGCTGCTCCTACCTCGACAACCTTGATAAAAATACACACATAATTCAACAAATAATTTATGTAAACTCCCTCCTAAATAATTTCAAATTGTGAATGATTCTCTTTGTAGCTTATATTGGAGGAATAATGTTTTAAGGTCCTTGTAATTTCCCAATGCCTCATGTGAGGGAGAGGGTGTGACTTTGCAAACTTATGGAGATCTATTTTGGTTTTTCATTGACCATCAATAAATATTTATATATCAAGTTGTATATGGTTGTGTGTTGATAGAATCCATACAACCTTGTGTATATTGTTGTAGTGTTGATAAAAAAAAGGTCCTTTTACACAAATATTGATTACTATTAATGAGTGTATGGGTTTTGAATCACTTGAAAGTAGGGGTAACTATATTAAATGTACATGATGTTTATGATAACCAAAATTGAGGGCCTAGTACCGGGCCTTGTATGATGGCCACAGCTTGTTCATTATATTTTGGATCCATTAATGACTAGAATTAATATTTTATGGCTTAAAATTAAAATGGTATGAATGGGAAAATATTGTCATTGATTTTGTTGCAATATTACTATTGACAAATGTTCCTTAGATTGTGTTTTACAATGATTTCAAGGTTAAAATTATTACTCATAGAATTACAAGCATGTAAGGTGAAATCTAATGGACTTTGGTAAGGATTTGTTAACCACAATGTAAAGGGTTGAATTGTATACATATTATTGTTATATGAAATAACTTACTATTGTCTATTAAGGGCATGCTTAGTATAAATATAAAGTGAAAATAGTATCTAGCTTATAAATCAAACTATTATAAGAGAATGAGATTTCACCACAAGGTAAATGAATCAAAAGGTTAAAAATACTATTACTAATAATATCATTCACTGTACATCATCATACATGATAAATTTCTAGATACAATGTTGCTAGCTATCTTGAGTATGACTTAGACATTTATCATGATTAAATCAAGATTATAATTACTATTGCAAGTATTTCAAAATTTAGATGGTTTTTAGGTGGCCTTGTTGATATATGTTGTGTTGCAATAAGTGAGATGTTTTATTATAATATAACTATGATATTTTATATCATTCAATCATATTATAATAGGACATCATTTGGAGCCATATCAAGTCCTTTCATAATTATTTCACTGTGAAGATATTTTATTTCCATTGTCTTTTGATTTATATTATTAGATTCTTTTTATATTGATTATGCTTTTATACATAATTTTTAGGTATAGACTTGATTTTATCAATGCTAGTAGCTATTGGTATAAAATTGAGTGATAATGAAACTTTACTATTATTTGATATGATTTGATGTGAAGCGGCTACTAATTTTAGATGAGATAAATGTATATACATAACTTACTCGATATATTATTAGCATTAGCATGGTGTGATAGATAAATATCATAAATTTTGGCATTAATGAGTGTAACATTTCATACCTAGTGGGAATGTTGAAAGGCAGTGTAAGAACAAGTCTAACTCCTTATTTATTACAACTTGAACCAATATTTGCTTCAACTCATTAGGTATTAATAAATTTTATAATGGTCACAATATTACTAAAACAAATAAAGTTTCTTGTTGGTAGGTAATTAGTCTAACATTTAGATTAGTGATACGATCTTGTAAGGGTTCGAGCAAGTTTATGCTAAACTATGAAGCACAATGGCATAGAGGTATAAATCGAGATCTTGTCATCCTTTGAATTTCCTTAGTACATGTTTGATAAAAGGTGAAGTTAATTAGTTTTACTTTCCTAATGTTAAGCATTATTAATTGATGGGAATCATTAAAAGGAACCTTGTTGGGCCATGCAATAGTAATCAATAAAATTTTGTGAGCTATGGCTTTGTTTTGGAATGGGTATTGGTGAATATAAATTTTCTACATTATCTAATATTAATCCATTCTATGGTCTCTCCATTTTATAGTATTATGTTTATTTCATTTCCATAAGGAAATTTACTTGAATCATTGTGGAAGCTTGTGTATAGAAATTCCATGTTATGTCCCTTGAGAGATTAAGGTGAGGAGATCTACGTCAGACTTAAGTTTTGTTTGGAAGGTGGTATGTAGGTAGTCCTATGGAAAAGGATTCCTTTGTGACCCAAGTTATTAGGGGAGAGTTATGTGAATAGCTCCAAAGTTTGGGTTTTTTCCTAAATTGATCAACCTTCCATCTTTAGTACACTTGAACTTGAGGCTAAATTATGAATCAAATGGTTGTGAACTCACCTTCCAATTTATATGTCCTTGCTATATAGGTTTGAGATAATAAAAGGTAATCCATCATCATGAATATTACCTACTTTGAGGTTTTTACTATTTGGCTTTCCAAAACTTTACTCTAGTCTTGGATGAACTTTTAGATTCATCATCTTCATGGTTTGTCTCTAATGTGAATTTATGAGAATACCTCTAGACTTGTTGGAACTAAAATAATCTAATTTTTTTGTGTTGAACACTATGCACCTTGTGTCTTGGATTAGTGAAAATATAGGAGCCTATAGGTTATCCTCAATACTAGTGAGGTCTATTCTTCCAAGAAATAAGGACATGATAAACTTGGCCATGACATGGATATGAATAAGTTAAGGAAACTTGCTAACTTGTATCTAATGATGATGTGGAATTAATCTAATATGATTTAATGGTATGAACAAATCTTAATCTAATCAAGGATCTATTCTATCTAAACTTGTCTCTAGATTTATATCAAGTTAGGATGAAATTCCTTATGATTACCTTTGTTAGTTATGGGATATTAATGGTAAGTATTAGCAAATATAGTATGACATTTTGCCTTTATATATTGGCAAACAATTGTACGCTAATTTTTTTGACCAATAATACACAAAAATCTTATGTACTCAAAAGTAGAATATTGTTTAATTTACTACTATGGGTTTAATTTGGTCCAATAAATAAATTTTATTTTGAAAAAAAAATTAAAGAAAGTAAATGTAGTTTGATTAGTTTATGAGCTTATGTTTCATTTATGTATATAAAACTAGATAGAAGCTAACTCATGTGGTTTTAGTTTATTACTTGTATGTTGACCAATGATTTAGACCCTAGGAACTATAAGATCACATGTATAGGTATACACATTACTATATGTGGTATGTATCTAGGTTAACTTGACTAGTGTTTGTGAATCCTTGTGATATCTTGATTATTTATTCTTGGCTATAAGACGACCCCACATAGAAGAATTGAGTCTAATACAAGTACAAATAGTTTATTGTCACCAATACCATGCAGGTGATGGGTGTTGTTAGGTGCTATTTCCCATATCTTAAGGACTAGCTATCTTTCACTAGTTGCATAGAGTTAGAGGTCTCCAAGAGCTATCCATATTATGATTTAGGAACTAGTTAGCCAATAGTCACTAGTACCATGCAGGTTAAAGAGGATAGAAGCTAACTATCATATATGAGGGTTTAGCAAGTTATTTATAGTTTCATAGAGGTGAAAAATTATAGTAGCTACCTATGATATGATAGGACTTATATAAAATTCACCAATACTATGTCGTTGATAGATGTTAGGAGCTACCCTATACTAGGTTGGACCAACTTTCACCAGTGGCATGAAGGTGATAGATGTCAAGAACCACTAAATTAAATGGTTGAGTTAGATGCAATTTTTTTTATGGATGGCGTTATATGCTGTGTGTTGTTACACAATCATTTTCTATTGGTGACTATAAGTATTATGGGATGCTTGCATTCCATCATAATTAGTAATGGACTAGGAAAAATGATGGGATCCATGGTGTAGTATGAGATGCACTAAAATTCCTTTCTCTACATAGGATGTACTTAAATTGTGTGTTGGTGAACTAGTTAATGGGAAGATGCAATAAACAATGTCACATCCACTTTCTATTGTTGTTGGTCCTCATATATGTGTGAGTTACTTATATGTACATGTGTATTAATGGAATTATGTGTTGTTTTTTGTTGCACTTGGTGATGACAAAAAGTAGTATGGGATGTTTGTCTTTTCATCACAAAAATAAATGATCCAAATAAAAGGATGTGATCCACAGTGTAGTATGTGATGCATTGACATTCCATTTTGAATGTATTCAAGGGCTCACATGGTTGTGAACTACCTGTATAAGGGAATATGCTTGTATTATGGTCACAACCACTTAATTTTTACCAACTAGTCTCCATTAAATTATGTGATGTTTAAGTTAATCACATTATGTATATGTGATGCAAGTTTGAAGTTGTAAAATTATGTATATGTGACACATGTGTAGGTCACTCACACCTATGATGTTTGTATGAGCTAGTCACAATTTTTATATGTGATGTATGCATGAGCTTGTACCTATGTGTACCTACGAGGTGTGTATGATCTATTTATATTGTGTATATGTGATGAAAGCATGAGTTAGTCACATTGTGTATATGTGATGTATTCTTGACCCAATCACTATGTGAACATATGAGGTTTATATGAGGTACTAATTATATAGTTTTGTGTGTGTTCTAATGTTGGTATTGAGCTAATATTTGATTGGAATATATTTTTTGTCTTACTATTGTGTATGGATTGTATTGGAAGCATAAGATCAACTTATGGTTGCGATTTAAAAATGAGATTAGAGATCTCATATTAGAGAGGATGAAGTATCTCTATTAATGGTGTGCAAACTACATAACCTCTAATTACCAAAAAGGGATACATAGGAAAGGCCAATACAAATGAACCCTTAAGGTTTAGGTCTAGTTCTAGGGATGACTATGAATTTGGGAGCTTACTATAATTTAGTGTGAGTATATGAGTTGCGACACATAGTTATTTCCATAACTATGGTTGGTAAGGCTACAAAGTTGGCTTATGAATCAGATATAAGATTCTTGATCAGTTAATATAGTACTTGATACATAATAATAATTAAAAAATATAGTAAACAAGAATGTTATTACAGTACTACACTATTAATCCTATAACATGAATAGGGTTATGAGTAGTCGGCTTGTGGCTACTTTAACTCAATTAAATTATATGATAATTGTTATATTATTATTTAGATAACTAAGTCATCCTAGGTGTTATTTAGGTATCTAATTTGACCTAGGTGACATCCAATGCATAAGTAGGGTATATATAAGAGGTAGAGGTTAGTCATTATCAACACATTAAGTATTGTGTTCTTATTCAATACTATTGGAGGTATCACCCTTAAAATGGATTAGGAGGTTGCCCCCTGGAATTGACATTATTATCAAGTATTTGTGGAATATTTCCTATTATATTATTTTATTGTGCAAGTTGTTTCATTACAAGTGGTATTAGAGCACGATCTCGATACTATGAATACACAAGATGAGAATTTTTTTAATTTCATTTTGGGAAGCACATAAATATCTCATATGGGAGAATGCTTTATTTATTTTTAAAGGGTTTTTCAAAGCCATATTATATTTGTTACAATATATATTTGAGTTCATTTCATGCAAAATTTAAGGAGTTACTACAAAATTTATTGTTTCCATAAAATTTTCTCTTAGGGAAGAAAATTAACAAATAATTTCCTAAATTCTATAGTGTTGAACAAGAGTGAATTGATCCAATTACCCTCCTAATTTGGAGGAATTTGAAGATTTTTTTAGTTTTTTTATTGTAAAATTAGGGTTTCCACCAAATTCGCTCCCAAGGATACAAATAAACAAAATTCTTGGATATTTTTTTCTAAGAGGTGAGATCTATGCCTTGGTAAGTTACAATAATTTTTTTAAAGTGATTGGATTTATTTTATCTAATTTATTACAAAATTATTTATCACACCATGGTGAGGGCTTTAACAAAAGGAAAGGGAATGTAATCCTTCACTCTTAGGACCCCTTACAAAGAGCATTCATTAGTAGAGGAGATGAATAACATAGCCTTAAGTGATTTAAGGGTAGATATCAACAAGATGGAGGATGGAATTTTGATAAAGATGGATGAAAAGATAAAACATCTTAAGACAATGATTGGATGAATAGTTTCTATCAAATTTTTTATAGATTCCCAACACAGATTTTCACAACAAGCCTTGGGAAGTAGAAGAATAAGAATAAGGAGAATAAGAGAAAGAAGAAGAAGAGTTAATGGTTACTTCACCAAAATACCTACATGAAATTATAGAGGTGTAATTAGTAGCTGTTGAGGATGTGCCTTCCAAATAATATCATGATCATACAATCAAAATATTAACATGACATCTCTTGAAGGCCAGAGCAATAGAAGAACATAATCAACAATAAAAAGAGGTACACTTTTGTCTCAAGGAGAACAAGGAAAATACACATAATATGATGAAGAGGCAAGTTAATCATCATAAAATTTTGAAATAGTCAATGCTACTTGAGGTAGATGCAAAGGGAAGGCCCATCTTGGAGCTTGAGTTAATTTTATGGATATGCATGAATAAAATTACAACTAAGAAAATCATAAAGTACTTTGTTAAATGGGAGTGCTTTCTTGTTGAATTTTTCACATTGAAATATGAATATTTTATGTAAAAGAATCCATAATTTATCAACATCAAAAATAATTCTTGTGTGAAGAGGGGGAATGATATGCCCTTAATACTATATGGGAATAAGGTTATGGGAAATTATCTTATGGCCACCTTAACTCTTAATTAAGTTATATAATCATTAATATAGTCTTATATATGTAATTAAGCAAGCTTGTGTGATATCCAAGGCATAAGTATGGTATATATATAAGGTAGAGGTTAGTTATTACTATCATATTAAGTATCGTGTTCTTATTGAAAACTATTGGAAGAAGCCCCCTCAAAGTGGCATATTATTATCAAGTATTTACAACATATTAATATATTATTCTAGTGTGAAGTTGTTTCATTATAGGCGTGTGATGTTGGAAAAAGGGATCTAAGACCTAAACCACACTTCTTCCAATACCACAATAGAAAGGACGAAAATTGATCCCAAACACCCACTTGGCTACTAACCTCAATAAAAGAGCCATAATGGTGGATTAGGGTTTCAATTCTTTAAATGTGTGTGTGTGATGATAAATTGATTTAATTTGATGATGCAAATATGTACTTGGGTTAATTATGAAAATACAAAAAACCAAGATGATTTTTGGAAAATATAGAACTAATAGATAGAAACAAAGTTCAAAACAAAAAAGGGCAGACACAGAGGAACTTGACATGAATTTGAGCTTGATCTGGCTAGACAGGGGTGTTCGGGCACCCTAGACCTAGAAGCAGATACACAAAATCAAATTTCAAACTCTTGTTTCTCCTTGTTTGTAGGTTCTTCTTCTCTAGACTCCATGTCAAAACTTCATCTGTTGCTGATAAAATCCGCTTTCCCTAATTTGACTTGTAGGACTTGAATGCTTGAATGGAAAATTAGGCCTTCAATCCTCTCTAATTTTGCTTCAAATTTGTAATTTACACACAAGGAAGAGGGGGTAGGTTTTTTTCGTATAGGGGCTTGCCTAAGTCAAACCCCATTTTGTTATTTCTACATCCACAATGACTATGATGATGTAAAACCGATCTTACCCTTAGTTGGACAGAGGCTAAATGATAAATAAGTGATGAATTGATAATTGTTGCAACTCACCACTCAAATATGTATTCCTTAATGGACTGAAGTCATTGCACTCATCATCTTCAAGGAGAAATCAATACTTGATTTGAAGTCCTACAAGTGTTAGTACTCATAAAAAAAAGACATAAAAAATAAACAAACTTACATGAAAATATGATGCATTGCTAACATGATGCTTGATTGAAATGGTGCTGCTATAATTCTACTCTTGACTGCTCTTAGGGAACTCAATTTCTCAATTAATTGCATTAAGAGTGCTTCTCAAAGTTGATAGGATTAAAATGGGTTAAATGACTTGTATTTATATGCAATTCTTTAATTCTCGTACATTAATTATCAATAGCCGACAAATGACTTTGGATTTTCAAATGTTAAAATGTTGACACTGACATATTTTAAATTGAGCCAAAATATAATAGTTAAGGGCATTGGACACCCTATCCTAGACCTACTATTTCAAGGCCTTAAGCATTGATAAATGAATATTAAATATTTATTTCTAATTCCACTTCCAATTTTTTGAATATTATTATAAAATGGACAAATGAAATGCATAATTGGGTCCAAGCACATGAGGGGGAGCTAAACCTAGTTTAAAATTTTCATGGGTGACAATTTACGATGTACAAGATGATATTATAATGTATTAGATAGTGACAAATAAAAGTGTGAGTGCATTTATTTCACAAGTCACCCCCCTTGTTAATTAGAATAAAAATATTGATCAAATGTGTAGCTAAGTTGTATTCTAGGTAGATGTGTATTATATACTATAGGAAAGATATTCATGTCATAAGTGAAGAGTATTGTATGTGTTTGGGATCTCATATATGATAGTGTGTAAAGTGGCTTCTTCCATAAGAAACATTTTATTGTGTTGCCATACCTTGAGGGTTTAATATATTGGAGTATTTCTATTACTTTATACAAATTCATAACAAGTGGTATTGACAAGATTTTATTTAAGTTATATAATAGTTTATTTGTTCTTCTTGGTTTTTAATGATTGTTCACTAATGCTATTTTCATTATCACAACTAACATTGAGAATGTATAGAGATGACAATTTTAGTCACATGTTTACAAAGGTTACACCTAAGCAAAGAAAATAGTAGGAAAAAATAAACTCATGAATTTTAATTTGGCCCTCAAGCTTTCCAATGAGGGAGGGCATGTTTTGTTTATAAATGCAACATATTTTATGATGTAATTTAAATGAGTCATTTTATTAGAAAGCTCATATTTTGTCACATTATATGTAGTTGAGTATTTTGTCATGTTATCAGGATAAAACATGTCAACATGGATGGAATGCCATGTGCTTACATAAATGCTATTACAATGCATTAGGAATTAATAAATAAGGGCGTGAGTACATATTATTTGTAATTCATCCTATTAATTTTTTATAGTGAAAACATCCATCCCACATGTGTGGGTAAGTGCTAGCAATAAGTAGTTAAGTATTCTATTTTGTAGGCATGAGAGTTGTGATATGTGAATAATATTGTGTGTGGGATCATTTGAGATATAGTGTGGAGTGGCTTCCTACACAAGGAAAATTTTGTGGTGTTTTTCTACCTCAAAGGTTTGATATATTTATAAATATATTGGAGTATTTATAATATTTTATACAAGTTCAAAACAAGTGGAATCTCAACTACTTTATTTATGCATATAATAAGATTATTTACTATTTGGAAAAACCATTGTTAATGCCATGATATCCCAATGTTCTTGGTACCTATTATACAAGTGCCTTTATCATGTTGTTGAGTGATTTATAATGAAGCTCTTGTGGATATTATAAAAAATTATTTACCTTAAATTCGTCTTTTCTCCTCAACTATATGGTGATTGAATTGGTAATGACATGTTGATATGCCCTTTCCTCTATATAACCTTGAATTTATAGTTGTCTTTCTTCTTGGCTACAATTACATGATAAATGAAATCAAAGGTGGAAACTCAACTCCTTCCCTTGTACACACTAATTATAAAACCATTATTAATTCCATGAAATATCAATTTTCCTAGTACATATTATGTAAGGGCCTTCTTCTTGGTGAGTGACTAGATCATCTAGGCATTTTCAAATCCATTATGTCATGTATTTCACAAATTAGAATATTTTAGGAATTTATTTTGGTTATTCTCTCATGTTAAATCTATTTGAAAATTGATTCATTTTTTCAAACCATTATGTCCTAAGATATTCATTTGGCCTATGTTACTCATAGGATAGTTTCTCTATTTCCTACCCGAAAAATCACAAATTTGGTATGATATTTCACTAGAAAATTTTCTCCAATTATAGAAAGATAAAATTATGTTATATTTACAAATGCAAATACTTTACTAAATTGATATAATCCTACAAAATTTAGGAATTTTAACGATATGTTGCAATTATAGGCACAAGTAGAGAAGGTGACCTTAAAGAGATGTCACTAGGGCAATGCCTATGTAATGTTAATAATATACTTAAAAATTCATGCCCATGTTGTAATACATTTGGGCTGGATCAAAATTATTACTATGGATGACATAGATATTTGAACTCACATCAACACTCTTAAAGCCACACTAAAATTTCCATACCAATTTGAAGATCCTCTTTGTCTAGGGAGGACAAGAGTGGTGGTGATGGTGAGATGATGCAGATGTGTAGAATACACTTCCTATAATAATCTATGAGAGAAGGTATCTGAATTTTTTTTTCTCATATAGTTATAAGGAAATAAGCACAAAAGAAATATACCATAATATAATGATTTACGTGTAAAAAAACCATTATAAAAAACCCAATATAAATAAACTCAATGCATTATTTAATAATAAAATGGTTACAATACACTTGAAGAGTCGAAGCCCTTACACAAGTATAACCAACAAGAGATTTGGGTTAATTATGGTACCATAACAATACTTATAAAACTCACTATGAAATATCTATCTCAAACACTCAATACATAGGAAAATGCATTCATGGAATCACCCAATGGTAATTAAGAATCCATGAGCTAAAACCACCTAAAATGTGGCACCTGAATCCCTAGACAAAATCCAACGTCCTAATCCTAAGATGATTCCATAGGCTAAAAATAACATATTCCTTACATATGTCATAAGCTCATTTTTTTTACTTACCAATTTGGGCACTCTATTTGGCTCTATATATCCATTAAAATATGTCTTATTATGCATCATAAAATGTGCCATAATTTGGTCAGTCATAAATGTTATTACATTTCTGGCATGGGAGGCTCAATTTTCAAAGGCCATAGCTTGTGATCTCAAAATTTGAATGAACCCATCTTTTCAATTGAAAATATAAAAAAGATCCATATCATCATAACCCACTTGATTTGGTTAAGATACTTTTTGACATTTTTGAAGATCAAAATTAATAGAGTGCTATAATTACATTTTTGGATTCTATATCCTAATTTTTTATTTTTTTTAGGAAAGGATGCAAGTTCAAAATCAATTTTTCTCACATTCTCCCACTTGTTGAGAACCTTGCAAGAGTAAGGTGAATACCAACACTATTAAATAATTCTAGGGACTCAAAGACCCATAAACTTACTGTAGATACTAAAAATTGTCCTAGGCCTACGAATTCTAATTCTTCGTCGTTTCCCCGTTCATTCTCGATAATTAATTTTTTTTTAATTATTTATTTGTATCTTAATGTCATAAGTCCTTTATTAATTAAATAATTTTAATTATTTAATTAATTCGTTTCTAGCTTTATTTCTTCTTTGATTAATTAAATAAATTTTATTTATTAATTATTTAATTATTTTTCCATCTTTCAACTATAATTAAATAATTACCTTAATTATTTAATTATTCATTAGCCTTTTCTGTCAATAAATAAAATAAATTTTATTTATTTAATTGCCTACTAATTTGTCATTTTCCTCCCACTTTTGAATTAAATTATTATTTAATGTAAAAGTCAATCTGTCACATGTCCTCTATAGTTAAATAATATTTATTATTATTTAATTATTCATTTAAATTTCTCCTACAACCTCTTTGTTCGTGCCAATCTTATCTTCCACATCAAATATTATCTTTTGACATCTTATTTAATTCTAGCCCTTGATTGAATGATCTTATAATTCAATCTTAGCCATTCATTCTTATCATTTACTCTAATTTTTCCCTAACCCTATTTCATACTACAACTTTCATTCTTGGCCATTGATTGACACATCTTATTGGCATCTAATCTCATCCCTTCATTCAAAATTGTCTTTTCTATAAAATACCATAGTCTTGTCATTTTCATTGAATATCTAGTTCATATGTAAGTACATGCTGCTAGTGTGAGACAATAATCTTCAATATTTTGCTAGTTATTGTCATAGGCTTATTATTACACACTCAAATCTGAGGGAAATTATTCATATCAAGAAAAATGGAGAAGAGAAATGGAGGTGAATCAATTATGGCATGAAGAATTTATGGTGATATTGCTTTATATTTCATGTTTTTATGCTTGTTTGTGCTCTATTGTTGGTTTAGGGTTAGTTTTTATGCTATTTTACATTAACCTAGAATTTTACCCTAGATTACATTGGTAAAACCGACGTGAAATAACAAGATTTTGTAGAAATTATCAATTTTTTTGGTTCTTTAGGACTGCGATGCAATTGCAAGCTGAAACGCCGCAATTGCTAAAAGGTAGTGTGACACAACTACTACCTAGAAGTCCACAACTGCTTCAACATTAGGGATTTTACTTTTGGTTGTTCTATTTCGGGTTTTTGGTTTAGATCTTGGTTATTAGTCTTCATTTTCGTCATCTAACATTAGTTTAACATCATAGTTGTCTCTGGTTTGGTCAAATTTGCTAGTTCCTTTTGTGTTTTTTAGCTACAGGTTCTTGTGATGCATCTGCTTAGGGAAACGATACAACTACCTGACACATTATTCCATCTTTAGTTTGCATTCTATTTTCAGATTTTCTTTTTGTTTCTGGTTTCTGGTATCTGGTTTTATCAGTTAGCATCATTATCATATCAGTCTGGTCTCTAGTTTTATCAGTTAGCATCATTATCATATCAGTTTGGTCTCTGGTTTTATCAGTTAGCATCATTATCATATCAGTTTGGTTTCTAGTTTGGTCAAAATTGGTCATTTTTATTGAGTTTTGCAACTACAGGATTGTGTATTGCAACTATTTGGAGAAACGACACAATCACTAAATCTGTGATGTAGTTGCCATCCCAAGAGTTGTAGTCGACATTTCCTAAGACACAATTGCTTCTGTTTCCTGAGCTGCAACTGCCATTTTATGTGATGCAATTGCTTGTTAATTTAAAGTTTAGGATTCTAGTCAAAAATTTTAGTTTAGGTCTCTTGCATCTTGTAGCCTAGGGGTTTTTTGTTATTGACATTTGATTTCCAACGTGTGACATAGGTGGAAAGGAGGCATTTCATTTGATCTTTCCAACTTATCTATCTTGTTTCATTTTCATACACTCATGGGGCTTAAAATTAACCTTGCATTCACATGTCATTGGGCTTAAAATTTACAACAATTTGCATTTCTTCACTCATTGGTTAAAAATAATTTTCATTTTCACTAATTGGGACTTAAAATTGACAATAAAGTTGTATTGAGTGTCTTCCTCACATTTGGATTTGGGCTTAAAATGAACTAGTGTCTTCATTGTCTTGTGGCTTTGTAACTTGTCTTAAGGTGTGTATGCTCTTCTCTCACATCGTTTGGTGATCTTGAGAATTAAAAACATCTTTTGGCATTTGCATAATCACCCACACATTTGGTTTTGGGATTTTTCTTTTTAAAATGAACACTATGCGAGTGTGAGAAAAAGGTGTTGTGTATGCTCTCTCCTTGTGCTTCGTGTGATCTTGGATATCAAAAACAACATACTTATCTCGCTTTTGTTACTCTTAGAGGGCCTGCCTCCCAACTTGTGAGAGTCAATGACCCAAGCGGTACATTATTTTGGTCTACTATATAAATAATTGTGATTGTTGGAAAAGTCTTCAATCACTCGGTGTAGATGTCCTATACTGACGGATGTCTCCCTCAGTATCCTTGTGATGTGTGAAAATCCTTTCTAACGAAGGGACTATGAGGCCTCTTAATTGAGCAAACCACTACATGTATAGGCACCAATATTACCTCAAAACACAAATTAAGAACCACTTGTTGTAGAGGCCAAAAACCCTTTTACTTGTTGGTGTAGGAGGTCGGACCTTTGAAGCCACCCTACATTCCACTATTCATTATAGAGACAGGAAATCCCTTGGTTCACAAGATCTTAGAATCTTCAGGGGTAAGAGATTTTGGTGTGCCCATGCTGTGTAAGGGGGAGTCAGTGTCACCAAGATCTCTAGTTGTCCACTTTATTTAAGTGTTTGGAGCAATCCAAGTAGGGACTCAACAAGTAGGATCTTTTTCCAGCCTAGGTTGTGCATTATCTACGAGATTTTATACACATTGAAATTACACATTTTCACACTCAGACCAAACCAAACAAGTGTCTTCAGACTGTTTGTTGTGTTTTCCAAAACCAGTTTCACAAAATCACACCAAAATTGGTCAAAAATTAGTCAAAACCTAGCAAAACACACTGTACATCGCAATTGACTGTCATTCACCGCAACTACGATCCAAAAAACCTCAACTAAAATTTCCAGAATGATACAATTGTTACATAGAACACTGTAACTGAGACTTAAAATGACACAATTGTCTGCCATTGAAAATTTTAGGGAAAACTGAGATAATCCATTTTTTGATCAATTCTTGAGCATTATCTTGTCCTCTGATCACATACTTGCAAGCTTCCGCAACTATCATTTACCATTCATCTATTCTTCCATTATTGCATACTTTTCATTTATCATAAGTCAAAATTAGGTCATTCCTTAGCTTGCATACTCCTTGTTGTAGGTTTTAGCTTTGGAAACTTATCAAACTTTAGAGCAGTCCATAGTGACAAAATCAGATTTACCTTGACTTCACTTTTTTACCATCTTATTACTTTGTCATTTAGGTTGGCTCCTCAACTCACAAGGCTAGTTTGAGACCACCTTTTTCAACTTTTCCATTTCAGTCATTGCCATCATTGAAGTCTTGATAAACCAGATTTTAAACCTTGGATATCTTAGTTTGATTAAGAAACCTTACCTTATATTTTCTACAAGGTGTTTAGTTATCATACTCTTGGTCATCCTCTTAGGTCATATTACCATTCACACCCATCATCCTTTCACACTTGCATACCTTAACATACTCAAGATATTGACCTCATTGTGACACTATTGAAATTTTGACCATTATCACTTTGACTCTTTGTCTTGGTATCATCCTTAGAAATCTTGCATAGACATTACCATAACTTGGAACCTCATTGTGACATTTATCCTATTGACACCTTGACATATTGTCACTTTGAATCCATAACTTGGTACCATCATTAGGCATATCCTATATCTTGAAAAATACAAAAACATAGTTGCATAACCTTGGTCTTAGTCATACCTTGGTCATTGTCACCTTAGACATCATACCATATCATACCTTCACATCCACCTACCTGTTGCAAGTCTTTTATGGTCGAAACAAGGCTGCAAAGGAAATGAAAAAATAAATTGCCTACCCACAAGATGATGATTTTGTCAACCCCTTTGCTAATTCCTACCATGGGCCACCTATACCATGAAATTCATTCCCTAATCCATTCAAAAAATTCATCCTTAGAGACCCAAAAGGAACTGTCACCATAGAAGAAGTAGAGGTAGTCGCACAAGATCCTGAAGTAGCCTCTCTTCTAGATGAAATTGTGGCATTAGACCCTCAACGTTTCCTAGAAAAACTATTGTCAGAAGGAGCCATATTACCCAATGGTTTTGACGTCAACACACTACAAGCATCACCTACACCAAATAAGAAAAATCAAGGACACAATACACCTACTTCTAGTGGCTTTATCCCACAATTCAACACATCTATACCATTAGGAGGATCCACACAAGACAAAATGACAATCCACACCTCACCATTTGGTACCCAAAACATGACACAAGGAATGACACCGACCATGACGCAATCCATGTCACAACCCTTTGGAATGACATTCAACCCATTTTCCACATCAAACACCATGGGGGAATCATCCTCTAATCCATTTGGAACAAACATCTCAACCAAAATACCAAATATTTTTATCAATAAGACTCCCAAAACAAATGCTATACCAAATATGGGGGCCTCTCAACATACAATTACATCGCAAAAAGTGCCTACTTCTCATGTACATGTGCAAAACAATACCCAAGGGTCTAATCCACATAACACACAAGGACAATTCACACAATATGGCAACCAACATCCACATGGTCATACATTTACAAGTTCATGGCATACACAATCCAATCCTTCCCACTACACTCATATTCCAAATCAAAACATTTAGAACCAAACACCACCTTACACACATATGCACAACCAAAATCTGTCATATGCCCACATTACCCAACCAAAATTCATCTCATAATATTGTATTCCAACATGCCAACATGAGCTCTCAAAATACACAAGACCCATCATTGACTCAAGTGGTTCTACAAACTCAAATGCTTTCCCTACAACAACAAATAGAGAACATGCAAGTGTCCAATAAGAAGACTTACTCTAAAAAAGACTTATGTCCCTATCCATTCGAAAAGAGTCTATACATGCCACCCTTCCCACATGGCTATATCACACCTAAATTGCCTAAATATAGAGGGAAGGGAAATCCTATCGAACATGTAAGAGAGTTTTCCACAACTTGCATAGACATTGCATATGAACTAACATATCTAATGTGACTATTCCCACGAAGTCTTATAGGGAAAACATTTGAGTGGTTTGCACACCTACCAACTGGCATAAGAACATGGGGAGACTTGGAAGACAAATTTGTAGAACACCTTGCATTCAACATTGACAATGAGATAAAAATTGCCACCCTATGTCATACTACACAAGAAGAAGGTGAAAAATTTGTGACCTTCTTTCAATGATGGAGGGGTTTGGCTAGTAGATGTCCCATCAAGATACTTGAAAAAAAAAATTGTCATGTTTATAGAAAACCTCAACTCAAGCTTGAAACATGAGTTACGAATGCAATGTTGTACTTCATTCACAGATCTAGTTGAGAAAGGCATTATCCTTGAAAAGGCCCTCATTGACAAGGGAGAAATCAAGACTTCCAACAAAAATACGACCGTCCAAAACAAATCAAATGACAAAGGAAAATATTGGGCTTGTAACAAAAATGTGAGCAATGATGGAGTCATTGATGCCAAGGTAATACACATAGGCCCTACCATTACACTTAAAGGACCTAGTGCATCCAACAACACACCGAGAATTCCTGACCAAACAACAAATTTCATTCAAAAAACACAAGAGAAAAGAGTCCAAAGGAAGTTTCCTACAAGACGTAAATACACTCCTCTTGGGGAACCAATCAAATCCATTTGTAAACAACTTTTACAACATAATGTCATAAAAATTCCTAATCCAAAACAATATGATCCAAGACAATTTAAACTATCATGGTGGGATGATAATGCCTTTTGTGACTATCATCGAGCTAAAGGACACAACTTGTCACAATGTCGACAATAAAATAATATAATCCAAGACCTTGTGGAAAATGACACTATCGAAGTCAATGGATAAAAACAACATTCTTCCAATAGCGACCATAAAGTCTTCATAGATACTTTACATGAACATGGAAAAGGAAAGGCCTCCAGTTCAAGTAATAAGACCAACAATTCTTCCAATTACACGAATTCCAAATTTGATTATACTACCATAGTAAATCACATTTGCACTATCGACGATTACGTCAATATGTCAATACCATTACCATAAAGAAGCTGCTAGAATGCGGTGTCAATACTCGTTGAACCAAGGTGACTATCCAAGGTCCTCCAAAACAACAACAACCACCAAAGTCCCAATACAATTTACTTGACCATTTAGGGAAGACACCTGCACAAATCTCTATCTTGGAGTTATTACATATATCACCCAATCATCGAGCCATTCTAGACAAGGCATTACAAGACACCACCGTCCCCATTAATCTTGATGTCAACCTCTTCCAGGAGATGGTGGGCTACTTGACTAATTCTCACCGCACCACCTTTTCCGATCAAGACTATTCGACTCAAAAGACAAACCATATGTTAAACAAGCACAGGAAAACTGAGAGGGGGGGTGAATCAGTTGTCACACAAGTTCAAACTTGAAAACTTTATCACTTATCAATTCTTCAACCGCACTATTATGTTATTAAATATGAGCATAAAACACAAATAATAGAAAGTAAATCAACACAATGAACACTAGATTTTTACGTGGAAAACCCAATAAGGGAAAAACCACGGTGAGGGTTAACTCACAATATAAAGATTATAAAATTGAATACAAAGGCTCATTGCCAAGGGTTCACTGCCCAAAAGAGGACTCACTGTCCAAATAAAAAGCCTCACTGCCTACAAAGGACTCACTATCCAACAAGGAGGCTCATTACCTACAGATACAAAAGAGAAAAAAATATCCAACGCTGCAATTAAAGCACATTCGCAGGATTACGAAAACCTTCAGCTCACTGCCTTCAACACACTGAAAAACTGCTATCACAACTCACTCACACACACTTCTGCTCTTATGATTTGTGGCACACTTTCATCACTTTGCATCACATTGTCATACAAATCTTCACAATTCGACTTGATTTTATACCATTCTCAACCTTAGAAGCATTTACCAAGGTCAACCACAAAATAACCCATTTGATAAATTCAAATTAGGTCGGCAACTCAAAATTCCCGCGGTGGAAAGGAATAAGAGTGGACCAATAAAATTATTTTCTTGAATCTTCTACACACTTCCTCAATTAAATTTTATTCTTCGAATGAAGTGTAAACACCGGGTCGTCCAAACCTAATGAAAACACAAAAGAATAATGATGCACATGCTTCCCAGCATGAAGATGACACATGGACACCTCAACACACTTCATTATTCACGAGACTTCATCTTAGACTTCTTCAGATACGTTCGTAGCAAAACAATATACTTCATACACTGAATACCTTTCACCAGATCATCCGAACTATGTAAACCTGTACTAGAATATAGAAACATGACTTCCAGATTACCAAACTTCAACCTTCTTCACCAGAGCATAAAAAAGACCTTCAAAAAACATATCCTAGATCCGAAAGATCTAAAACGAAACAACGGAGCACTGCGGAGAAAAATTATTTCTCCCATTCCACAGAAGATCAACTCTACCAGTAGAACACGCTGGTGGACACAACTTTCACGTACCATCTCACCAGAAACTAAAACTCAGAATATATCACCATCAGATCACCGTAATGAAAAATTCAGAACCACATAGGCATAGGATCAACACAAGAGAAACGCAAAGCACATACCAGAGCACAATCTGAACACATTCATCACTTTGACTTCTCTTCTTTATTAATTTTCTCAAAATCACTTGGAAACTCATCAACACAACACATCTGCAGCCATATAAGATAGCTCCATGTACTCACAACATCTCAACAGCATCTCAACTATACATGTACAATCTGCAACATACTGAACAATGTTGAAATCAATGACAACATCAATGAAAACACCACCAGACTAGCTCATACTTGCAACACCATAATGACCCTTTACATCTTGAAGTCCTCATCCATAAACAAAAATTCATATGAGTCTTGGTAGATGGTGGAGTAGGGTTAAACATTTGTACCCTCAAACTGGTTAAGATATTATAAGGCTTTTTAGAAGCATGTGAGACAACCAAAATAATTGTGATTAAGGTATATGATTATGAAAACTATTCTAAAGGAGTTATCACACTACCCATCATAGTTGGACCCACAGTTATGGACACCACTTTCCAAGTCTTGGACATTGACCTCCCATACAACCTCCTCCTAGGCCAACCATGGATTCATGCCATGAAATATGTACCATCTACATACCACCAATACCTTAAATTCCCATACAATGGCACCGAAATAACAATAGTTGGTGATCCTAATCCATTCCAATATTGTACCAAGCTACGCGAAACACCTCAAAAACAAGTGACTATCAATCAAGAGGCTTCATCATCCAAGTCATCTCACTTCATTGATCCTCCTCTCTATCCAAAGCATCCACTTCCAAATCTCCACCTTCTGATCCTAAGGTTGAGGTACGATTCAAAGGATGTGGTGAGTATCATATGAAGATGTCCTATTGTATCAACAAGTTGAAAACTCCTAAATCATATGGTAAACTGACAATAGACAAAAGACAACCCAAGGTCACCATTCACTTGCTTCCCACAACTACTTTCACAAAATGGGGGGAGTTAAGCAAAGAAGCAATCAATGAAGAGGATGTGACCTCCTGGCTCTATAGAGAAGATAGTGAAGAAACTTCTCCAGCCGTGAAAATACCCACATAACAGTATGGAAAAGGTTTCAAGATCATGTAAGAAAAAGGCCATGATGGACACATTGGACTTGGATTGAATAAAAGTGGGATGACCGAACCTTTGTTTGTGTCTAAACGATCAAAAGGCCTAGGCCTTGGGTTTAAACCAATTAAGATTGGCACTCCTAGTACCACAATACCTTTGAGTGAGGAAGTAAATGCTTCTAAGGTTATCGAGACATATGCAATACCCAACACCCATGAAAAATTTGACACATATGACGACGAATACATTGAAACTAATTCCAATGAATATGAGTGGGTCTCTTGTACAACCAGTGAATATGAACTAGACAGAGTCTTCATCAACCTTGACCTATCTGATAACATGATCCGAGACCCTCACAATACCTTCATCTTCACCATATCCATCATGAACCTCGACAATACTGATGATGGCATACCCTTAGTCTACCCCCAACTCATCGATTGGGACCAACAAGGACCTCCCGTCTTAGATGTATTCAAGAATGACAAATAAATTGTTAAGTTCATGGTATTGAGAGAAGGTATTCCTAGTGGTGATCACAAGGCTATATTTACCATTGATTTGGATTATGGCATACTTTGGGGAGTCTTTCCACCCCGCTATTCGCAAAAGTAAAAATGAAAAAAATAAAAAAAGATGAGTCTCTAGGTGAAAACCGCAAGGTGCCTTTTGACCAAGAAAAAGTAAAAAGAAAGGATGTATCCGAGGGCGAAAACCTCTCTGAGGCACCCAAGGATGGAGGGTTGGACGTTCTCCCCATTACCCAAGATAAGTCCTCGATGCTCATTGAGAAAACCATGGGAGTCAACATTGGCATGAAAGACAATCCCAAAATTATTCATTTTGTAACATCATTGACAAAGTTCGAACAAATTGAGTTTAATACATTCTTTGCAAAAAGATAGATCAAATTTGCTTGGTCTTATGCTAACATGTCCGGGTTAGACCCTAATTTGATATTACAGCACTAGCCATTACATCTCAATGCCAAACCAGTCAAGCAAAAGCTCAAGGAAATGCATCCGCAAATTGCTTTACTAGTCAAGGTTGAACTGAAGAAACTAATAGATGTTGGCTTTATTAGGTCAATCGACTATGCAAAATGGATTTCCAATATTGTGCCAATAATGAAACCAATAGGTGGGATCCACATTTGTACATATTTATGGGACCTAAATAAGGCATATCCTAAAGACAATTTTCCATTGTAGAATATTGACATAATTGTAGACTTGACAACTAGATATGAAATGTTAACCCTCATGGATGAATTCTCGAGATATAATAAAATAAAAATAGCTCCTAAATACCAAAATAAGACAAATTTCACTTGTCCATGGGGAACTTATTGCTGAAATGTCATGCCTTTTGGAATCAAGAATGCTAGGGAAACATACCAACGGGCCATGACAACAATCTTTCATAACTTGATGCATACTCTAATGGAAGATTACGTAGATGACCTGGTAGCTAAATCATTTACACAAGGTGATCACTTGTGAGTCCTGGACAATATTTTCAAGAGGCTAGAAGAATACAAAGTGAGACTAAATCCCAAAAAGTGTTTGTTTGGGGTAACATCAGGAAATCTCCTAAGTTATATAGTTTCTAGACGAGGCATTGAAGTAGACCCAACAAAAGTCAAAGCTATAATAGACATGCTTCCACCTACCTACATAAGTCAACTACAAACACTGCAAGGATGACTCCAATCTACCAGACGATTCATAGCACAACTGGCTGAAAAGATACATCCCTTTCAATATTTACTTAGAAAAGGTGTACCCTTTATATGGATAGAAAAATGTCAGGTTGCCTTTCAACAGATCAAGGATTATCTATTGACGCCACCAGTGTTGATGCCACATTTCGATGGGATACCTCTCATCCTCTATATTTCAGCAACTACATCTGCACTGGGGGCATTACTTGCACATAATGATGATGAAGGTCATGAGCAAGCAATATATTACATCAGTCACACCTTGGTTGGTTATGAGCTAAATTACAATCCAATAGAATGTTCTTGTCTTGTGATAGTCTTTGCTACTCAACGACTAAGGCACTACATGTTGAACCATCAAACAAAGTTGGTCTCCAAGATAGACCCATTAAAATTTCTTCTCAATAAGGCAACTTTGACAGAACGACTAGCTAAGTGGGTCATGATACTCAATGAATATTCTATTCAATATGTTGAAAGAAAAGCAATAAAAGGATAGGTCATTGCCGATCAACTCGCAGATCCACCAACTAAGGCCGATCACCCATTAATCTATGATTTTCTAGATGAATCCATCTTCACTATGGACACGCCAACAACATGGAAACTGTACTTCGATGGCTCTCACCCAAACCACGGTTCAGGAGCAGGCATACTATTTATCACCCCTCAAGGTGATACTATTACCAAGTCATTCAGAATTTCCTTTCCATGTACAAATAACATAGCAGAGTATGAGACCCTCCTCACAAGTCTTCATATGGAAATTAAATGGAAGATCAAACACTTGCAAGTGTCGGTGACTCTTAGCTAGTAATCTGACAAGTCAATGATGATTATGACAACAAGGATGAAAATCTCATCCCGTACAAATGAATGGTAGACAACTTCAGGTAGTATTTTGACACAATCCTCTTTCATTAGGTACCTCGCATTCAAAATAAAGCAGCAGATGCCATGGCCACCATTGGATCTCTCCTGTACATACCGAACAACATGCCTCAATTCGAGTTTCTGGTAGAACAATTGTTGATCTCTACCTTCAATATCCCCGAATACGAGATGCCCTGTGAACTTGTTGGTCCCAATTCCCCATGGTACCAAGACATATACAACTACCTCCATGACCATGTCCTTTCCCTTGACCTTTTCGCTAACCAATGTAAGACATTTATCTATAAAGCCTCCACGTATGCCATCATCGGTGATAACCTTTACAAACGTACCCTTGACAATACCCTTTTGTGATGTCTCGATACTGAAGAAGCACAAATGACCTTGTGAGTGGTGCACAAGGGTATATGTGGAGTCCATTCTATCGGTCCAACCTTGGCTAAGAAGATCATGAGAGCTGGTTACTATTGGCCTACAATGGAAAGAGACTCCTATCACTTCGTCAAAATATGTCAACGGTGCCAAATCCATGGAGACTTGATACACGCACCAGCACAATAATTGCACCCGATAATATCACCATGGCCCTTTGCCCAATGGGGACTCGACGTCATAGGTAAGGTCCATCCTACATCCTCCAACGACCATAAATTCATCATCACCATGACCAAATATTTCACTAAATGGATTGAAGCCATTCTTATGACATACATTATCGACAAACAAATTTCTAAGTTTATTATCAACTATATCATTTATCGATATGGTGTCCCTTAGTCCATTATCATTGAAAATAGTCAACCATTCAAAAACCAAGAAGTCTTCCACCTTTGCGAGAAATTCCGCATTCAACATCTTTTGTCCACTCCATATTACTCGCAAGGAAATGGCCAAGCCGAGGTGTCAAATAAAACCATCCTTAGAATCCTTAAAAAGATCGTCAATGATGCTGGCCGTGACTGGAACCTTCAGCTTAACCTCGCCTTATGGGCTTACTATACCAACATTCACACTCCTATTGGTGCCACCCCATATTTTGTCGTCTTTGGTTCCAAATTTATCTTACCTATTGAGGTTGAACTACCTTCCCTAAGGGTATCCATGCAAGGGCATATTGATGATGAGGAATACCGAGTATCAAGGCTACATGAGTTGGAACTTTTAGATGATTAGAGACAAAAGGCATTGGACCATCTTCAAGCATATCAAAACCATCTTCACCGTAGCTACAATAAGAAAGTATTGAATCAACACTTTGACGTTGGTGATTTGATATTAATGGAGAATCTGAAAATCAAAGAAAAGCAAGAAAATCCAGGAAAGTTTGAGCTGAATTGGTTGGGTCCCTATATTGTCACAACAACCTTTGGATTAGGAGCTTATCAACTTTCCACTCCTAAAGGGGAACCCTTGTCAGAAAAAATCAACAGTCCATACCTATATAAATTCTACACATAACTTTCCAAAAGTCTTGTCATAACCATAAAAATACAAAAAAATAAAATCAAAAAATTGTTACCTTGATGAAAACCTGACAAACTGGTGTCTTAGTGACACCAAAAAAAAAAAAAGTAAAGAAAAATAATCCATCCAATAGTGAAAACTACTTCAGTGGCGCTTTAGATAAGTACCATGGTGAAAACCTGGCAAAAAGGCACCATGTGTAGTTGAATTTTGCTCCATTTTCTACCATCATTCCATTTGGATTTCCCGTCCATTACTCATCCATACCGCTTTGAAAATACATAACACTGTCTAGTTGTCCTTCTCATAACTTGGAGGAAGTTGACATCATGTGTCCTTTCACCTTCCATATCCCATGCCATTTCACCCTTAATAAATTGGTCTTATACTTGACTGGGGGAAAATACTTGACTTGTGTAATTTGATTTTGCATTTACTATCGGAGGTTGCTATTATCAAAAAGACAAAAAAATCAAATATTCCCAAAAGGACAAAAAATCAAATAATTCCCAAAAAAACCAAAAAATCAAATATTCCCAAAAAGATTAAAAAAATCATAAAACCTCAAAAATCCAAAAAAAAAATCAAAACATGTCAAAAACACAAAAACATCCAAATAACCTTGAAAAATACCAAAAATAGAGTCAAAGTCAATCCTCTCAATCCAAGTCCCGTCAAACTACATTGCCTCTATGACTTCACCTAGGCAAGTCCATCTATCGACAAGCCCCCGAGGAACTAGGTCAGTCCTTTAGGGTTTGTCGAATAAAAGTCAATTAATCATGACTCGGTCCTTTGTCAATAAAACAAAGTCATGTCATGTCAAACTACGAGGTCTCTATGTATTGTTACATAGGCAAGGCCATCTGTCGATGAGCCCCCAAGGCCACCTAGGTCGGTCCTTTAGGGTTTTTCATGTCAATCATAATAAACCAGACATTGTCAAATTAGGCATAAACAATCGTCAAACATAAAAAAAATCACAAATCAGCAAGGCAACAAGCCGACAAGTCATCAAGTCAAATGAAACAAATTGTCAAAATAGTCAAATAGTCAAACAGTCAAACATTAAACTGGTAAAATTTATGTCTTATACATGATGTGTCCTTCCTGAAACAAGACATTGTCATTAATCACACTTTGTCATTTGCCTTATACAGGTGGTCACATGATCAAAATTAGAATTGACATCTTATACGACATGTTTCTCTCCTAAAACCAGGCCTTGTTAGACAATCGACCCGCCAAACACCTAGCCACTTAAACACCAAACAATCAAATTTTGGAAAAAACTCTGAATGGTTGTTGACTTTATGGGCTATTTTTGTCTTATCTTTTCTTGAATTGTTTTCGAGTCATGTTACTAGCTCTCTCGAGGATGTCCCATGAAGGATTTAGAGGGGCAAGGATGTCTCATGACTCTTTTCTTTGATTGTTGCTTGCGGATTGTCTTGGAAAAAAGACTAGGGGCAACTTTTCCTTTAGTATGAGTCAGGACATTCCTTGTCTGTGACTGTCTATTTTTGTAAGTGGATGACCTTACACACCTTGGTCTAAGTCATACCATGGTGTTTGTTATTCATTTGTCACATTTTACTGCCCAATGATGATTAGTGCAAAGCCTTTTCTGGAAAAATAATACATCTTCAAGTTGTCTCCACTAACATCACGCTAACATCCATCTCTTCCACGTTAACATTTCTTCTACTTGCATCTTGACAACATTCTATGACACACAAAAATATCTTGCATACATGATCATGTTAGGAAACATTATAGATAACAATACCATCATCATAAGTCACATATATTTGCATGAGAAAACACAAAAACATAGAGTGCATCTATATAGAATTATCATTTCATAGCATCATAATATATTAGGCACATCATTGCATTTTTACATTACATCATAATCACAAGTCGAATATCATTTACCACATTACATATACATTGCATCAAAATTTTATAAGCATAGTATAATTATAATCACATGATACATCATATTTTTCATTCACGTTTATAATCATCATAGGCCATAGACATCATATTACATAACAATAATTACATCCACACATCAAAAGTTACGTCATAACACTATCATGTGATCATATAGAATGCATAAATAAACATTATACACTTGTAAAAAATCCATAATCATAACCATAAAGCATTACAATAGGCTACACATCATATAATCACCGCCAAAAATCATATCATATATCGCTCAAAATGTGTGACACTACAATATCCAGATGTATCATATATAACAAAATAGAGCTTGTAGGCTCGATGGTAAAAATACAAGTGTCATAACACATATGTCAAAATGTTCCCTAGTATCAATTGCCCTGATCTCCTGAGCTTGGGGATGGCTTCTTGTCCTCTCACCGAGGTGAGCCTGAAGACCTATGCTCTGATGTTGATGGCCTGTTGTATGGAGTGGATCATGTTAGGCCTGATACCTCACCACTCTGTGACCTACTATGAGAGTGTCTGTTGTGCGATCTACTATGATACTTTCTCTGAGATTGACTCTGAACCTCAGTGAAGCTCGACTCTCTCCTCTCAAGTGGAACTGCTCTCTCATATAAACCCTGATAATATTGTATCCCCATGCCAGATCTTGCCAGCTCTCGTGCTACATCAATGAATGATCCACTATAGGTAGCTAGAAAATCTAACATCCTCTGATCTGTCTGCTACCATCTAATCACTGCTAGGTCCCTCTCTATCTTCAAAGTGTCCCTCTCTGCCCTCAGTCCATCCCTCTCTGATCTCAAAGCCCCCACCTCTACCTCTAATTCCTATACCCACGCCTATAAAGTGACTATTCCCTAATCAGTTGGCTCATTGTCACCTACAACTCCTACCTCCTCCAACCCTCCTCTACATCTACTCACATCATGATCCTCTCTCGGAGGACTCTCTTGGCCTCTCCCATATCTGGCTCTCTTGTCTCTCCTCTACATGCTCCTCCTCCACTTCAACCTCCACCATCTCGACATCTTGTTTCCCTACCTCCAAAGTTGATGCCTTTGCATGTTGCTCTCCCTCTACCACCCTCTCCTCGCCACCCTCTCCTCTAGATGCTCCTCATCACCCTCCTCACGAATCGATGACAAAGGCCTCACCACCCACCATCTCTTTTCTCTCCTCCTCCTGCCTCGGTCCCCTCCTCGACCTCCACTATCATCCTTTTTGTCATCTCCTCGTCCTCCACCCCTTCGTCCTCTATCTCTCCTCCAGCCTTGTGGGCCCCTCCCTCTACGCTCTATAGGTGTTGGTTGATTTGGATTGGTATATGGAGTTGGCCTTTGTGTCAAACACCATGGATCATACTCCATGATTGTCCTTGGATCTGCTGCACCCCCTCTCCATGCCCACTGTACTAGCTGCAGTGCATCAAATATATCTCCAATATTTGATATTTCCTACATGTGTTTGTGTCACTGCACCACCATACAAGTATGCATACGACATCCCATCTCCTAACTATCATCCCACTACCAGTCGAAACATTTCTATGTGTTCCCAATCCCATACCATCAACAGTGTCACTCCACAACTCATGCTCTGTCCACCATAATATGCAATATCATGCAGCTAGAAGTATAACATACCCAACAAACATGGCCCCCAGGCATAGACTGTCTCATCCTTCATCATCCTTGATAATACCTCTCCCCAACCTACTGAAAAGCCATGGCCCCTGCGGTCTAGAATCATGATGTCGACAATCAATGTGCACAAGACGTAGTCAAACCTGTCATATCTCTCTACCAGGGTCTCCCATTTGATCTCATAATCCTATACCCCAAGCTTTTCCACATACTCATAATCATAGTGGTCATAAATCAACTAAAATCCTCAGAGGGGATCATATCTGACTCGTTCCCCACGAATTGATAGCTGTAATATCCTGTACACATCCTCTAGGGTCATAGTAGCCTCCCCAGTCAGCAAGTGAAATGTGCAAGTCTCAGAGTGCCAACGCTCTGCAAGTGCTATCAACATACCTCTATTTTCCCTGACAATGGACATATAGGTGACATAGTACAATCCTAGATCTAGCAGTGTGTGCCTCTTGACATCTGATAGCTGATCCCAAAGCTGAAATGTTGCTGCTCGTGACTCCAATGTATAGATAGGGGGAAGAACAACCTGGGATTGCAAGCAAAGTCATCGTGTCAATTCAAATTCCCATTTGACCTCTTGGACCTAATTTGGAAAAGTAATTTTATCCTACACTACCGTCAATTCTTAACTAGTCAATTGTATCATTCTACTTGTCAATTGCATTGCATAAGTCATTCACATCACTATCCCTACACATGCATCATGCAACTGCAATTGCATCGCACGCCTCAACTAATGCGTCATCGGGGTCAATTGTGGTCAACCCCTTGTCAGTTGCGTCATTCCCTTCTCACATGCATTGTTTCCCCTTGCACTTACAATGCTATTCATCGATTACATCGTTCCTGGTCACGAGTGCAATGCAAGAAGCAAATGCAATACACCTCTTTAGATGCGTCCTATCACAATTGACCCCCCTAGGCCCTAGAAATTGTGTCACAATGAGGCAATTGAGGTGAACCACAGTCACTTGTGTCATTCGCACACACACTTGCATCGAATGGCATTCAACACAACTGCCTGCTAAATTATTCCTAGCCCTAAATGCATGAAAAACAAAAAAAATTGACAAAGTGGATTTGGAGTACTTACTAGGTCCTCTGCTCCCTCAGGTCAGCGGAAGGTATGGATGTGGTAGCCTCAGTGTGCGAAGTATGGAACCAAAAACATCTTCTCAACTTCTCTCTCCTAGAGCTCCTAAATTTCTAACTTGAAAGTGCACAAATGAGCAAAGTTATTAATCATAGGCATATTTATAGGCAATCAACCTAGGGTTTCTAGGGTTTGCACTAGGGATGTGTACTGGATGCACTATCTAGCCACTTTGAACCTAAATTTGACCCCCTAAATGGCCTCAAAAATCATTTCTGTCACTACCATTGAACTCCTAGTTGTCCAATTGTCTTATCGGAACAATTTCCAATTTTTTTGATTTTTTTTTTAAATTTGCAAAAATTTTCTGAGGGGGCATACATCCACCATGCTTTCACTGGGGTATATTTGGCATATTTTGACTGATTTTCTTTGACAAAACACGATAAATTGCATTGTATCAAAGAGGGGAAAAATGTAGACACTAAAAATTGTCCTAGGTCTGCAAACTCTAATTCATCATTTCCTCGTTCATTCTTGATAATTAAATAATTTAAATAATTTAAATAATTTAATTATTTCTTAATGTCATAAGTCCTCTATTAATTAAATAATTTTAATTATTTAATTAATTCATTTCTAGCTTTATTTCTTCTTTGATTAATTAAATAAATTTTATTTATTTAATTATTTTTCCATCTTTCAACTATAATTAAATAATTACCTTAATTATTTAATTATTCATTAGTCTTTTCTATCATTAAATTAAATAAATTGTATTTATTTAATTTCCTACCAATTTGTCATTTTCCTCCCACTTTTGAATTAAATTATTATTTAATTTAAAAGTCAATCTGTCACATGTCCTCTATAATTAAATAATATTTTTATTATTTAATTATTCATTTAAATTTCTCCTACAACCTCTTTGTCCATGCCAATATTATCTTCCACATCAAATCTTATCTTTTGACATCTTATTTAATTCTATGATCCCTTGATTGAATTATCTTATAATTCAATCTTAGCCATTCATTCTTATCATTTACCCTAATTTTTCCCTAACCCTATTTCATACTACACATTTCATTCTTGGCCATTGATTGACACATCTTATTGACATCTAATCTCAACCCTTCATTCAAAATTGTCTTTTCTATAAAAGACCTTAGTCTTGTCATTTTCATCATATCTAGTTCATATGTAAGTACATGCTGCTAGTGTGACAATAATGTTCAATATTTTTCTAGTCATTGTCATAGGCTTATTATTGCACACTCAAACCTGAGGGAAATTATTCATATCAAGAAAAATGGAGAAGAGCAATGGAGGTGAATCAATAATGACATGAAGACTTTATGGTGATATTGCTTTATATTTCTTGTTTTTATGCTTATTTGTGGTCTATTGTTGGTTTAGGGTTAGTTTTTATGCTATTTTACATTAATCTAGAATTTTACCCTAGATTACACTTATTGCATCATTTTAACTTCTTTGTGCTAACATGTTTCATCAATGCATATACAACATTTTGTAAAGTATCAACTTTATCCAACATCACCCTCCCATCATCTCCCATGCCAAAAGAATGGTACAAGATATTTGTGCTTTGTCCTCACATAAAAGGTCAAGTTCTTTGTGAAACATATGACACTTTGAGTATCACAAAGAGCTCTTGTACCTCCCTAGCTCAGATTTACATCTAAACACGATCTCTTAAGCTAGAAAAAATCATTATAGGTATGCGTAGTTATCATTTAATCAAACTTTATAAAGGAAAAAGAAATCATATCCTACTGCTTATTCATCCAACTAATAACACCACCAAAGAAACTAAACACATATCTATTGGCGAATATTTATTATTGACATATCCTACCAAATTTGAATCCACAAGTATCCCTTGAGTTTCGGTCCCATCTAGAATCTCCATGATAAAAAATAGAGTACTTGAAGGTACTTCACAAATATATAAAAACCCTCGACTAAATCCATAGGATTACCCATGAATCAACTAAGGACTCCCACTACTTGGGTATATTTGGTCTTTCACAAACCATAGTATACATCAAAATCCCAATAACACTAGCAAAAACACTTGAACCATGTCCTCCATCTCACTAGATGTAGAGGGAAATTGATCTACATATAAATTAGTCCCCACCAAAATCGTAACACTCAATGGTATATAAACTAACATATTGAATCTCTCCAACACAAAGTTCAGACACATATTTTGTCCCAACTAAAGCTTTATGTTTTTAATATCTCCTATACTATACATACCCAATATATAATTGGCAACCCCAAAGTCCATATCAAATTGTGTTGAAATATAAGACTTCAAATAATAAATCAAATCCTTAGCTTCACCAAAAAATAGTGTGTGATGTATAATGTGATAAAAAAATTTAATTACCATACATATCATAATAAACACAATGATTTTATTTGGATCTTAGAAATCCCCCACTCAACACAACCAAATACAGCTTCTAGTGCTACATTCTAGGAGATTTTTATATACTATACACGATTTTTTAATTTACAAAAGCATTTATTTACCTCTCTACACATAGTGCTTAGGTTGTGTTATGTAAATATCTTCATCCAATTCACCATCTAGGAATATTGTGTTCACATTCATATGTTCTATCTCTAAATCAAAATTCATTGCTATAGATAATAAGAAATCGATAAATGTTAGTTTAGTAATTGGAAAAAAATCTCAACAAAGTCTATCCCCTCAACTTGGAAATCCTTTTACAATCAATCTCAACTTGTAAATTTCATTAATACCACCATCTTAATCAATCTTCTTTTTGAAGACCCGTTTACATCCAACAAGGTTTCTTCATTTGAGAAATGATACCAAGTGCATGCTCATTCTTCTTCAACACAACCATCTCCTCGTTTGTAGTTACTCTTTAGAACTCAAAATCATCTATAGCCATCAACTTCTTCACTGTTCTACCCTCATTAGTAATAATCAAAGAAAAAATATAGCTCGATCAAGAGGAGTATACCTATATTTTTATCAATTGGAAGTTCTCAATATCTAAGGTGGAGGCTCTACCTCCTCTTTGGAACTATATTAACTATTTGAGCTCTCCTCCTATTTGGGTCCTTTACAAGTTTCTAGTTCAACCTTTTCAAAATTTTGGGGTAAATTAACCACATATTTCTTCACATTCTTTTTTGGTTGCAATACTATTAAATGAAGCTTAATCTCTTTGAAAATAAAATTTCTATTATACAATTTTATTTTTTTCCATAGGGTCTTAAAGCTTGTACCCTTTCACACTGACACCATAACCAATGGAAATGATTCTCATTTCCTTGCTCTCCAACTTTGACTACTTCTCTCTAGACAAATGTGCATCTCCCTTGCAAGCAAAATTCTAAGATGTTGTAATGAGTTATTTTCATTTACCATGCCTCCATAGGAGTATTATCAACAAAAGTAGATGTAGGAGACCTATTAATCAAGTAAAAATCCATATCAATCACTTTTCCCCAAAACTTGTGTTTCAAGTTGACTCCATTAATCATACTCCTAGCTATCTCCATCAAAATCCTATTCATTCTCTCTACAAATATATTATATTAAGGGGTATACAGAGTTGTCTTATGTCTCTCAATGCCACGTTTTTTATAAAATATATCAAAATGTATGGAACAAAGCTCACTTCCATTCTCAATCATCAAAACTTTAATCTTCCTACTAGTTTAATTTTCCACATGATCCTTAAACCAAATGAAGATGTGATAGTTACTTTGAAGGAAATACACTCATTTCCTTTAAAATATCTATAAATATATTGTACAAACACTAGAATGTAAAGGAATGTTAACATGAACAAATACATTTGAATGCATCAATTCAAATACCATAAAATACTTTATGAAAACTAAAAATAAAATCAAACACAATAATGTTTTCTATATACACAAAGTTCATAAAAATTAAATTAAGAGCACAATCATTAATTACCTCAACAATTTTATTTTTATTTTTTAGGGTCCTTCAACCATTCTCATATATATGATCCATTTTCTTGTGTCATAGAATTATTTTCTCTACATCTAAGTTTCTATTTGAAGAAAGAGGTTACCTAGGTACCTAAAAACCATGACCATCAAAAATAGACACAACACTCCTCTTTGCTATTGGTTCCAATAGTGAACATGTAGATTCCTCAAAATCATTCACTATAGGAATAAATAAACTATTGCATCTGAAAATGTATGCATCTAACTAAAACATAGTGCCCATATAAACACCCTTATCAAGTACCATAACTCCTCACACCATCTTACAACATCCACCAAAGAAAACAACCTCCATGCCCACATTATTGAGTTTGCTAACTAGTAATGAGTTATGTTCCAAACTTGCGATATGCAACACACCATTTTCCCCATCACTTATCCATTAGGGAATCAAATTCAAAATCTACTACAACCAACTATACTCAAATGAGAATCATCACCAAGGTACAAATTCCCACCATAGTAATCTTCATACTTTGAAAAAAACCCCTATGGTAGGTCATATAGAAAGAACCCCTTGATTTTATCAACCACATGCCTTCTAATGCATGAATTATCAAGGATAGATGATGAAGGAATGTGCATCATCTTGAAATACTTTTTGGAATTATCTAAATATTTTTTTTACTTTTTCTCCTCGTTGTTCTCTCTATAGAAGTGTTTGGTCTTTTCAAAATTTCAACACTTCACCTTGAACTTTCCAAGATATTTGGACCTAAAATTTTCTTTCCTTTTTTTCTTCCTACCTTGCTACTTTAGTCTTCCATGAACAACTACAACCTCCTTAGTAGATTCAAAGGCTTTCTATTACATCTCTTGCGAGAGTAAAGCATTCACTCCATTTATTTTGAGTTTTGAGGCAATGCTCGTAATTGCCATCACTGATTGATCTCAAAAGTCTAGCAAAGAACATGGTAGTGTCATCAATGATTCTCCTCCATTTTCACTCCAACAAAGTGCAACTAGATCACAATCATATTGAACGAATTCAAATTCTTGGCCACATAACGACCATCATCTATTCTCAAGGTGTGTAGCTTCTTTCTTAGGATTTTTTTAATCATGTAACTCCCTCTTACAACTCTATTATGTGCCATGGATGTTCTAACATTTCCAATGTAGGAGGCTTAAATTTAAAATGCCATAAATTTTTATCCAATTTTTTTTAGTGAACCTATTTAAAAAAAATCAAAGGCCTAAAAAATATTCATGTCACCACCAACTAGCTTAATTTGGTTAAGACTTGTTTTGACTTTTTTGGGCCAAAGTCAACCTTTAGAGCCCTAAAAACTATATTTTTGTGTTCTAGAACATAAAATTTATATTTTTTATTCTTAAGACTAGAATGCAAGGTTGAGTCTCCTTTCCTAATAAATGGTTGGTCACAATCTTAACAAAACATGTTCTCCAAACAAGCTTTTCCCATCAACTAGCTTATTCATTGAAAACTACATATGGACAAGTTTAGGGTAATATAGCAAGCCTCCTATTGACTCAATTACCTATGTGTCATAATTATGTTTGTTTATTAGTTTTGTGAAAGTATTTATCATCATCTTTTAGGGACTTAAAAAAAATTAAAGTAATTTTTAAACAAACTCTTCTAAATACATCCTATAAGACCACATGATCATTTCACTGCATGTATGAGCTTGATTTATTGATTTATTACTTAAAATAATTAGCATCATCTCGATGTAGTTTGTACTAGGGAATTTATTTTATCATTAATTATTTTGAATAAAATAATCAGAAAAAAAATTGAATAGTGTGAAATATATTTGGCAATTGACTATTTTTAATTTAATAGTTTTGTACCATTGTGAGCTTTTATATTATTCTATGGTATAGGTGCTACTGATGAATTGTTTGTCACTAGTTTTCAAGAAAATGGGGGGAAATATAAAAATTTAGGCAGTGTTTGAAAGTATTAAGCCTTTAGCATTGGATCCTTGACTCATACTAGTTCATGATTATGTTTGGCTGACATTGTGGATTAATATAAAATAGATAATTAAATTAAATTTTAATTAATATTTCTAAAATTTATTATGATTTGTGTGTGAATAGAAAAAATCTTTGACTTAAATTATTTTATAATTAATTCTATGGGAAAATAAAATAAATATTATTCTTAAGACATTGCCTTAATGAAGTTATAGATTCCAATTTGCATGCATGACTTAAGTATGCCAAATAGAGTTTTTCTAAACATTCATAAAAGCCAAAAAATTACATATGTTCAAAGCAAAGTTCTTGGAATCAACAAGTGGGGGAAGTTGGAGTGGAGTAACAACCATGGATGATTGCATGAAATTCAACTAGTTCACTCTCCCTACACAAAGGAAGGCTAGGTTTTAAGAAAAAGCAGGTTGCAAAAGGTACAAGTAAGAAAAAAAAGATATTGGGTTCATTCATTGTTGGAAGGAAAAAAAAATCAAATCAAGAAAGGAAATAAAAATTGAGTGAGGGCTAGGAGGAGATTCAGGTATTTCAACAATTTTTTTTAAAAAATTAAATAGGTAAAAGCACATAGTTGTGTCACACATTTTTCCAACAAAATAGTTTCTAGAAAAATAATATCACTTGAAACCATGTGGCACAAATAGTTTAGAGTGAAATCCTTTCATCCAAAACCATCAAATAGATTTTTTTTAATAAAATCTAAACGATGGCTCATTTCATATAAAAGGTTTCAAAAGTGAAACCCTTTCATCCAAAACCATCTATGTGGCTACCTATGTGGCAACTTAACCCATCTTTTGAGGCAAATTTAGAAGAAACTAAACTTCAACTATGAATTTCTCCAATTAAGGACACTTTCATGAAAATCTGAAAATACCCTTTTGTAGAGCTTAGAGTCCACAGCCAATTTTTTTTTTTGATATTTTGATTAGTCTTATTTTGAAATTTATTGTAAGTAGATTTTTATAATCAAACATAAGCATATATATATATATATGGTACACTAGAGGAGAGAATAATCTCCAAGATGGTATACATATATTTTTAATTATAAAAAGGTGACAAAAGTTGAGATCCCATGAAAATTGTAATATTTTGTTTAATTTTGACTTTAAAAAATTATTTAAAAATAAATATTCATCAAGAATCAATTTTTTTCCATGCACTAGATTTTCAAATAATCTACTCGGAGAAAATAATGATTTACTCTTCTATTTTTTGCGACGTACCATCAACCTAAATTTTATAAATATAAAACTAGTTTTTTTAAAATTAAAAAAATTATAAACATAAACTAAATGTGTAATACATTTAATTAGTTTTCATCATTTTAAACTTTCAAACATAACTATCACTTTTAGGTGGTTGAAGTTAAAAATTTGTATATGTGTTGGGCTTTTCCTTTATAAAAGTATGACACAAATTTATAGGATATGAAATTTGCATATATATGTGAATTGAATTTTGTGTTATACATGTACAAATTTATGAGTGTTCAAAGGGAAAAGCTCTTGTTATATGTGGAAGTTGTAAGAATTCAAGAAGTTGGATCTAGACAATGGGAAGGGATTATTTATGTGATCAAAAGTATTTATATGAAAAGGAAGTTAAAGAATTATAGAGAATTATACATTATGAATTTGTTCATGAAGATGTGAGGCACATATTTTTTAAAAGGGATTGTTTCATTAGTTATTATTTTTTATTAGATAGAATGTGAACCAACCCTATTATAAAGCAAGCTCACAAGCAAAGACAAATACAACCTCCAAAAATTAAATTCTAACTACTTGTGTATTTTTTCAAAGCTATCTGCCAAATTGGTGATAGTAAGATTTCAAACACTTAAATTCTATGTGTATTTAAATGATTCTAAAGAGAATTGCGTTGTACACATAATAAATATTTATTTGTGTGTTATTGAAAGGATCTATGTTTTTAAGTAACTTGATGAAATATTTTTCAATTTAGTTAAATAAATTATTTAGGAAAAAACAATCAAATTGCATTGTACATATTTTTTGGGTCGTACTTTATTCAAGACCATAAAATTTTCCAAAATCGCATGAACAAACTATATATTTCTTTGAATACCTATGGTATTGTCCAATTTGACTATGTAACATTGTTTAATGTGAATTTTGTTGTTTTGGGAAAAATTAAGAGTACAATTATGTTTGTTAAAAGATGAATTTGAATATGTACACCAATATTTTGAGGAATTATTGATTGTGATTCAAAAGATAATAATCTACCTTGTATGACAAAGTTTTTTAGTGCATGATAGAAAGTATGTCATGTTTGAGATGGGCCTATACCAAATAATGTATTGACAACAATCATAGAAATGTGATTGTCTAATTGAATATGAAAAATTATATTTGTATGCATATTGTAATATTAAATGTTATGGAGACATTAATAAAAATAGTTGAAAATCAAACACCTTAGACTTGCTTCAGTCATTTGATTCACTTGAGGTCATAGTAAATGAAGTTTCCCATCTGCAATTTCTAGGTGATAATGCTCTATTGCATAGTGTTCAGTTGTATCATTTTGATAAGGGGAAGGGATTTGTTGGTGTTCTCTTCGCAAGATGTTATAAACACAAAAGGGATTTTTTAGTAGTGTATGATGCAATCAAGCAAGCTCTGGAAATGAATTGTGCAAGAAACCTACATAAGGTTCTTCATTGGAATGTTAATTGAATAGGCATGGATTTGGTCAGTAAAGTTAAAGATGTATTTTGCCATCTCCTTTTTACTTTCTCATTATAGGAACCACAATAAAAATGTGCCTCCCCTTCCCTTGTTTTCTAAGCAAGAAAACAAAGAATCTTAGTCTAATGAATGGCAGGATGAGGACCCAGTTGGTGGCTATAATATGGAGGAATAGTACTTTTTGTTGTTTATCTTCATAGTAATTTCATAGCAAAACAAGTGATTTTTTTGGAAATGTAATTAAATAGACTAGCGCTAGTGCTCATATGTCATCCATTTATACAATGCTAGTGCCTCTACCTGGAAATTTTGTAATTCTTATAGGCCAGAACTATAAACTTGACATTTTTTTTGTAATTTCCTATTTTATACAATATAATCTATAGGCTATCGCTTTTTACCTAAAAAAATATGTTGGAAATATGTGTTGTAATTGATGTCAAATCAAGATGTGTTGTTATTGATTCCAAATGTGTATGATGAAGAATGTGTAATACTTTGGAGAAAGTGGAAGTGCGGTAACATTTGTTGACATAGTCAACAACACTATGAGGATTGAATGAGGTAGAATGATGATATGTTTGATGCCTATGTGTGTTGCGAAGGTGGGTACACTTGTTCCAATGTATTTTCTACATGATTACATTGATATCTTACCGGTTTGGTGTACCTCACATGAAGATAAGTTGCAAAAATCTTGCTAAGGCATTTACAATATATACTCTATGATAGAGTCATGGTAATGTGGTCTACATCCCTCTGCAGAGAAATATTTTTTCTTTCATTTCAAAAGATAAGATGGTCGAGATGTGAAGGTGTTTATTCAAAAATTCAAGTCATTACACCTTGCACTGTGAATGTTATAAGTGATAGTGTTTCGTTTTGTGCTCTGACAAACTAAAGTATTCATGAAAGCATGTTGGAATGCTCTGCATTCCTTCAGAAGTAAAGTGAAGGCCTTGTGGTTTTGAAGACATGTTTAGGAATGTTTAACTTACACTACTTTGTAGTATCTAGTGTTTTGGTGGTCTGCAAAGATCAATTTTCAAATGACAGTTTGCTACAGTTTGTCCAAAATGCTTTGTTTGGTATATTCAGTAAGTTTCTTCAGTTTCGCCAACATATGATGTTTATAAATTTTAGGAAAAGGTTGAAGAAATATTGTGCATGGACTACAATTCTTGCATCTTGGTCCACATGAAGTTTTTTTCTTCTCCTTGGTGGTGCAAAGTTGAACAATTGGCAGTTTTGGTGTTGTTGTCATTGTTTGGGACAACAGGATTGATTCCTTCATTTGCAATTGATCTTGATTAGTCATTTTTATTTTGGAGGATGTGTTGTGATACATTTGGGCCCTAATATGTTGTGTGTTGATTTGCAACTATTTTTCTTTTCATATTGTATATGTTTGGAGCCAACCTATGTAATAACATACATTTCATCTAAAAGGTCATCTTGGAGTTGAACTAATTGGAGTTTTGTGTTGTTGCAGAAGGTATTTATAGAAGATCAAAATCATTTGTAATGGTTTTTGTGGATAAGGAATTGAGATTGCATAGTATGTTGAAGATGAAGTGTGTGAAGTCAATGTGAAGGATTAATTGTGTGAAAAAGGAAAGTCTGCAACATCAACATATGTTGGATGCTTCTTTATAGCAATTCATATTCATAGTTCTCATTACAATTTTCATGTATCCTACTCTAAGATAGTGTGTCTCATTAGGTCTTTGTATCTTTCCCTAAGTTTGTATACCTTAGTCTACAAGTCCATAGGTAGTGAGCCTTAAACATCATTGTAATATTTATTAGTAGTGAGCTTCATATAATGTGAGTTAACTCTCACCGTGGTTTTTCCCTCATTGGGTTTTCCACATTAAAATCTTGGTGTCCTTGTGTGGTGCATGTTTTCTTTTCTGCACTTCTTTAAGTTTATGTGATGTGATGTTTAATCTACAAATGGGAATGGTTAAGTTTTAATATATGTTGATTCACCCCCCCACTTAGCACTATAGTGTGCTCAACAATTGGTATCAGATCCAAGTACCTTTGAGAAGCTTACAAATTGAGGTAGATCCTACACTTGAACACATGGTTTTTGTAGCAAAGATCAGTGATATGTTCATTCCTGAACCAAATCTAGAGCAACAAAACCTGAAGGTTGGGACATCAATCCAGATGATTGTGGAGTTTATTTTGAAGGATAACTCTAGTATGCTCTTGAAGATCTCAAGGAAGCAAGATTGAAAAATATAAAATATGAGTGCATGTTGGAAAAATCAAAAGAGACAATTAACAAACCAAAAGATAAAGAATCAAAAGAAGAAAAAATTTGGCAAACTGAAAGCCCAAATAGAAGGAGGAAATGGATGTGAGATTAAAGTCAAAGAAGCTAAAGATGTGATCACAAACTTAAAAGTAAAAGTTGAAGAAGGAAATATGATTGAGGATTGCTTGCATACCAAACTCAATAATAAAACTAATGAGTGTTTAAATCTTGAGGAAGATATTGTATCTTTCAGAAAAGAACTTGAAAAAATAAAAGAGAAAATTGAAAAGGGTCTAAAACTAAGAGGAGGTTCTGTAATTCTTGATGAGTTGATTAACTCTCAAAATCCATCTAAAGAGAAATATGGAATTGGTTTTGAAAAAGGGAAAATTCTTATGAACAATGCATCTACAAACCTATATGATAACTTCAAAGCAAAAGAAATGCCTAAAACAAGGGAGGAAAAAACTTGCATTGAAAAATCCTAAGGAGACATCCTTCAAAGATGTAGAGATAAATCAAGACAACAAGAAAGAAGGTGGATTATTTCCTATTTGGAACAAGAATAACTTTAGGAAGCCTGCTCCTACCAGGTTCAATGGTAATTGCTATTCTTGTAATAAGTTCGATCATAAGGCTGTTGAATGTAGAAGCAAGATGAGTTAGAATAAATTTAGGCCTCCAAGGTACAATGTTATGAATTCTCAATCATTTCATGGTCAATGCTATGCTTGCAGTAAAATTGGTCATAAGGCTAATGAATGCAAAAGTAAAATGATAAGGAATAATTATGTTATGACTTCTCAATCCTTCTATGGTTACTGTTACACATGCAACAAGTTTGGTCATAGGGATGTTGATTGTAGATCCAATGTGAGAAGAAGTAATTATGAGTTGCAAACTAGTATCACTTGCCACAATTGCAATAAACCTAGACACATTGTAAGATTCTGCAAAGAAAAGAATGTAAGGCCTTCTACTCCACAAAATAAGATTGACACTAATCGGCAAAAGAAGGAAATAAAAAAAGTATAATAAAAGAAGGAAGAAAGTAAAGTAAAGAATGAATATGTACCTCAACATGGTGCAAATGAGTCCTCCAATAACTGAAAATAAAGTATTGGCTCAGGGGGAGTTGCAACTATAGATCTTTTCAAACCCTTGTAAAGCATGAAATGTTGAATTCTTCAGCATAATGTTTAATGGTGATATGATTTTTTTTGCTCAAATTTTTGAAGAAAATAAACTCTCTATGGAAGTTTGATGAATGATAATGGATCTTTGCGATATCACAGACGATAAAAAGCTACTTATGACGAAAATTGAGAAATGCATTTAAGTGAAGTGGCTAGGGTTGGTATGAAGCATAGTCTCTATTCATTCAAAATCGATCTCATTTGAAATATATCAAGTGTATGCAAGTGCTAAGGAAGAGAAGGTTTTTAGTAAGTTGTGCACAAACCCTAACAATAGTATTCACAGATATTTCTCTAGTTTTCTTGTAAAACTCTAGTTTTCAGAAAGTGTTATCATGGCTACACCAATTTTCATTGATGTTGAAAATTCAAGACCAAAGTTTAAGAAACGCCATATATTTCTACTATGACCGAAAAAGATGGTGCTTTATCTCATGTTCCAATCAATGTGATTCATTTTGAAGATATCCACATCTACATTCACTCTTAGCTAAGTGAGTACAACCATCTGAAGATGGAAGAATTCAGGTACAATCATCTCTTGGGTGATGAATTTTAGCTCAAACCAAAATATGCAAATGTGAAAGCAAAAGGACTAGATGTGGTTTTCCCAATTTTTTCTTCAAAGATGAATGGGTCATAATTACCTTGAGCCAGATTCATGGAGATATATTTTGGCTTGATTAACCCCACCTATTAAAAAAAAATTGCTATCAAGGTTGTGACTAGACTATGCTCCATCGGACCTTTGCCGGCACTAAAGTCTGTAAAGAATGAAGTAGTCATGAAGCTTACCAGAGCTAAATTCGACAAAAGAACCCTAAAAGTGGATGATATTTTTAACCTAGGGGTCCAGTATGCCACAATGAGAATTGCACATAAGGTTTACTATGCAAAAAAATAAGGGTATGCTACTGCCACCTCCATCTTCATTGCTCATTAGATGGTGAAGGAAGGAAAATATTATTACCTTTGTGAACTTTTATGATAGTAGTTGTTGGAGAATTTGTATAAAACTAAGAATTCACGCTACATTTTTTGGTATGGAACCTTGATTATTTGTCTTATGCTTTATTCCACGAAAGAAATGTCTGGGTTGAATAATTTGGTATGGAGAAAGAATATTCTTATTGCACATCAAATTAGGGATCACATGCATAGCTTTCCAGATACTAAGCAATTTGACAAAATGTTATGGGGTTTCTTTAAAACATTTCAAAATAAAATACAAAAGAGGGATAGGATACCCTCACAAGTTGTGGAAAGGTATAAGAATGAAATAAATTTTATGATGGATAAAGATAATTGTTATATGGAGGTTGTTGAACCAAGAACCTCATGGATAACAAAGTTTCCCTATGAGGTCTCTAGATTTGTTTGGATTGCATATATTGAAATTTTGCTCAACAAACCTAAAGATCCTTCGTTTGAAAGGTTTGACACATATGATGAGATAACCAACAAGAAAATCAAGAATAAATTAGAAGAAAAGGTGAAGAAGAATTTGGGGAAGATGATTTATGAATTAAAAATGGTGTTTGACTCTCCTGAGGGTCCTATGAAAGCATCTCAAGCCACTAATTCTACATCAAATCCTAGAAAAACAAGTAGATGTGCCTCTTCCACTACCACAACTTCTGAACCTGCTCAAACACATCCTAACAAAAGAAGGGTTGTCAGTGAAGTACTGAAACAAACTAATACTGCAGAAAGGAAGAAACCAAGAACTAAACAAATGGAAAAAAGGGGGAAGATTAATTTGATGAATGTGGATGATGATGAGGAAGATGAAGAAGAAGAACTGAAATCTTATGTATTGAGGAGAAGAAAGAAAAGAACAAGACAAGAAGAAGAAGCATCTAAAAAAGAAGAAGAGGAAGAATTAAAGAAGACAAAGAAGACTCCTATGGAAACACTTGAACATGAGCCTCTACAGCTTGAGGCTGCTCTCAATATAATTGTATAACATGATGCACTAAAAGAGGTTGTTACTCTATATGATGGAATGTCCCCTGTTGACAAGACCACAATTGAAAGGGAAATAGTTATATATATGAAAAACTCTAATATGGAACTAAATGAAATCATTAATCAACTTTTGACAAGCTTGGCAGATGTAATAAGTAACAAGAGAAATGAAGCTATTGTAGAAGAAGATAAGATAAGGCAACAAGCTTTGCAGAAGGTTGGTGTATCTATTTATAATGAAGAAAGAGTCAAATTATCTCAATATCAGGCACAAGAATTTAGAATCAAACAAAGAATAAATATTCTAATGGGAAAGATGAAGAAGAAATAAAGAGAATGGAGAAATAAATGAAAGAAAAGATAGCAAAATTTTTGGAAGAATTGAAGAATGCTGAAATAATTAGATATCAAGCTCCTTCAAATACTTTAGATATACCTGATGTGCCTACTCAAGACATAGATTCATTAGTTTTTGAGGGAAATGTGACTAGAGGTGATGATACAAATGAAATTGATAAGAAAAATGAGGAGATTTCTCCTCTGGTGAATAGTAGTGCACAATATGTACGGGATCAAGGCGAAGTGAGTGTCCCTACTCCGGGGAACACTATATCTGGTGAAGGACATAACATTCCCCCTCCAAAGAGTTCAACAAATGATGAACAAAAGAAAGGGGACAATCCGAAAAAAATTCAAGATGAAGAAGAAAAGACATTTGAGAAGTGTAACGCCCTGCCATGTAAACCCCCAAAAGAAAACAAAACAACTAACATTTACAAAAAAAAATTTGTTTTTAAAGTAAACTAACATACAATCTAAATTAACATACAATACTTATAATGGAATTATGCATACACATTGTCTATCTAGTCCTCTGGGGTAATATGACTGCATTACTGGCGATCAATCTAACATGATCTTGTTACTCACATAAATGATAAACAACCATCATATCACATTAAATTTATGAATAGAGTTTACATCTTTACAGATGTTACAATAGTACAATCCATGCTTCCCAACATGAATGGGAATGATACATCAATGAAATGGAGTAATACAATGAATGTATACATAACATCAATATAGGTTCTAGCTCTGGCATAAATCTGGAGTCGCAACAATTGGTACAACTCTGCACATCACGATCCTCAACAGGGGACCCAATGGGGTGCATAGCACGTTCCACCCGACCATGTGGATCCTAAGGCCCACCCCCCGTGCTAGGAGATGAAAAGAAGGATCCCACCATCACAATGACAACGAGGTGACAATCAACTAACACAACAAGACTCTAAGTGATCCCAACATGCCAAATACAATGTAACACAACACAAAGGTGGCACTACTTCCAGAGGCACACACATATATAACACCGAAATGCAAGTCAAGGAAATGCTAGGTCGTAGCAGGGGAGAGTGTCATCGCACGACCCTAACATGGGTTGTCCTGACAGCCTAAATGACAGCCCCCATCCCTGGGTTCTCCTGACAGTCTAGATGCCAGCCCCCATCTATGGTTGTCCTGACAGTCTCACATTCAACGTTGAACCCATAGGGTGACACATGCGGGACCAGTTATCCTTTCGTGGGGACAAGGATATTGGTCTTGCCAACCAGGCCTTCCCAACCCATCCTTAGCCTGAATGAGCACTAAAAGCATGGATGAGGCAAACCAATTATCTTTGTTAAAGTGAAATACTACCCAACCTCCTAGTTAATTAATTATGTTATCACTTGATTAGAAAACTCCCACATGGGTTGTCCTAAACGCCACTTTGTGCACCAACCCTCATTGAGAGCCACTCCCCCTCCTACAACTAGAAAACCCAAAAGAAGCAACAAACAAGGCCAACATGCACAATCACACAACCACATGAACAAACTCAAAGGAGAGGCATGAAGAATCCCGCATACGAAACCAACCACAAAAGCAAGTGAATAGTGCATGGCCAAAACTAGCTCAATCAAACTCTCCAAATGTCACATCAACCAAGGTTATAGGTTCATCGCATACACATAACCTACAACATGGATTTCCAAGCCTCTGGAAGATTATTAATATCTATCTTGCATAAAGGCCCACTTTAAATCAAACACAAACATTAACATCCCACCTTACAATAATGACATAATATACAATGAAAGCAACCAATCCAACATCAATGCCATAATCAATGCTAAAGTCACCATCAATACATCTTTGGAAGACATAATTCCCACAATATACTATACTCAACAAATATTTATATTCCTACTCTATTTCATTTATTTAATAAATCCTTTGTGTCACACCCACATACATATAGAAATATCAAGTTACACATTAAAATAGGATGATTAAACAATTCATCCTTATAACTCTACTCCATTCCTTAAACCATTTAAACATATCCCATTAAATAAGTCACAATATCCTAATTCAACAAAACCTAATATAAATATGGTATTTCAATCAAGAATACTTATTTTACAATTAAATCTATTTCCCTAAATTCCAATCCCTATACATTTTTTTAATTAAATGTAATTACTATAATCTTTCTTCTACAATTTATTCCCATCATTCACACACACTCTATTACACTATCTCTTATACCCTTCATTAATTACATTATCCACTTACACTACTCTCTATACTTTACTACACTATTCACTTATTTATTTAATGTACAATCCATCAATACTCATACACTCACTTCTCCATCCTTTATGTTATAATTCTTACCTTCATTCACAATTACTCTATATTCTTTATTCATATATACCTTGTGTAATCTACAATCACGCGTCTACATTAATTAATTATTTCCTCTTATTCTTAACTCACATAAATATTGTTGCCATATATATATATATATCATTCCCATTCTTGTATATTTATTACATTTATACTTCTATCTATAACATTTTATTATCTAATCCTTTTTCTTTTTCTTTTTATCAATAATTCACTTACTTATTTTATATATATATATATATATATTTATTAGGTCCATTCATGTATATTCTCATACTGTATATTTTTTAAAATATAATCAATTCCTTTCTATGATCTTATAATTTTATGTTCTTATACCATTACGCTACTATCTGATATACGTCTAACATTCCCACCTTTCATTACATCTATCATTTCCTATTTTACTATCATACTTCGCATCCGAACTCTATCTCACTTCCAATATTATTTATCATTTCATTTTACTACTTATTATGTGTACTGATTTCTTTTACTTGTTACAGTCATAAATCATGGGCGTTTCATTCAAGCTTGGTCCATCAAACTAAACTCTAAAGGACCCTATATGATTTTCATACGAGGGCGACATTGCTCTTAGGGAGAATCTGGGCGACACCAAGACTCACAATAACCCAGATCGGTCTAAGGATAAGGACATAGGAATTTCAGCTACCCCCGGGAGACCAACTTTTCAATGTTTCCAACATACAATATTTTCATTTAACAATAAACAAAGGACGGTATCAATTTCAGACAAGGATTTATCAAACTATAATATGTATATTTATTCATATATTGAATTTCCAAACATTGCATATTTTAAGTTGGAACCCAATATAAGGCATCGACTACTAAATGCATAACATAAACAGCGACAATGTTCTTATGGAGTTTATTTGTTCCGGAGAATAACAGAGATACTGAGCTTTTGATGAGATAAGAGGTAGTTACACTAGATGAAATTTTTGAACAAGTAATATCACCCATAAAGGCTAAAGAAGCTATCAACAAATGCAAGGTCGGGTATAAAACCAAGTTCTGCGACCGTTGCCAAATTAGGAGCCTTCGAACCGGGAACGGGCAGACACCAAAACATATCGAGAGGGAAATTTCGTTGGATCTAATAGTTGCCAATACGTTGATAGACATGTATGTAATTGAGGGAGCATAGACAAGGACTACGAACTGATTGACAGTGCGCCTCAAGAAAAGTAGTCTCATGGAGTGCATCATTGCCAGATATGCACAAAATGGATTTATCGAAGAGAGCCTTAGAAGTGTTGAAGAAATTAACTGACAGGTATAAATCCAGACTCCACAGCGCAATCTAGTAATATCAACTCGCACCAAGAAATAGGGAAAACATGGCAATATCTATCAACGTTTGGCAACACGAAATGCCACAAGAAGGGCTTCCCATGGGAGGAAAGATCACAAGATATATATATAACTGCACGAAAGAGAGAAGGTTTAAGAGTTTTAAGTAATTGAGTGCATACCTCAACCGCTAGTGATGAAATTGAATCACCTTGTTCCAGAGCGGCTGAAACTCAACAACGCCCCAAAGCTTCATCCTTTCATCATGCCTCTCCCAGACCCTACCATCTCATACACATAAACTGGTATTAGCCCCTCTACCAACTATTCTGATGCAATTTTAAAAGAGTCCCCTTCTTGAAACAAACGAATGGAGCTAAAATGAATGTTCACAATCCTTAACATAATACCCCCCTTCCTGCAGAAGTTCGTTAAAGATCTTTTTAATGAAAACCCCCCAAAAAAAAAGAAAGAACGTCCGAAAATATGCCCCTCGTAACCGCTCCATTAAAAGCACTCCCCCACTTATCCAAAAAAAATACTCATGTCCATTAAGATTCCTGTTTTTCCATTCTTTTTCTCCAAAGAATCTGTGGCCTTAAAGCTCATTTATCCTTGCAATGGTTACCCACTTTATTACTTCTTTTAAAAGAGTTTAACGCAAGCAAATTACAAATTTCTTTTCATTAATTGCTTTTTTTTCTAATAATTTTATTTTATTTTAGTATTAAAAATTTATGTTTATATCTATTTATCAAGGTACCTTTTAATTCAATGATTTACTTTAATACCTTAAATAACCAAAAACGTTTATCAAATAATTCAAATCAAGTAAACCAAATGTCGAAACAGTTACCAGGTTGCCAAGCGAAGTCGACAAGTAAGATCACAACAGCGTTGACAGACAAAACCAAACACACAGACAACTCAACATGATGAATCATGGAGGGGCACTACAAGAAGCAAGATACTTATGTGGATATTGGTCAAGGGTCTTCATATTCAGATTCTTTTTAAGGACCTACTAGGGATGCAGGTGTAGTTTCAACCTATAGTTACACCCCAATTTCTACAGATTCCCACTCATGAAGGACAAGTTAACTTGTCAAGTATTTCTCCTCTCCATAAGTTACAATTTGGAGATGTTTTGCATGCTTCCACAAGGAAATTCTACAAGAACATGTGAAGAAGAGTGGGTTGATTGATGATACTGTGAAGATTATTTAGGAAGATTTACCTGAGATAAAAATTGACTCTTCCCTACCTATAGAATAAAAGTTAAAGCTCTTAATGGATTCTTTCAAGGATCACTCCTCTCACTTGGAGAATAAGGCAAAACAAGAGGCCTTAAGAAATATAAAAGATAAAAGAATGATGCATTTGATCGGTGTGCCAATGCTCACAAAAAATTACAAGAAAAATTGAAATTTTTTAAAGAGTGTAAATGAAGTTACATCTTTGTATCAATTTTGCTTGAAGTGGTCAAGCTCCATCAAGAACATCAAAGATTAGATTAACTCCATTGAGTCACAAATCACTAAATTGGCTGAAGTATATGATTTTTCAAAAGATATGAATGGATCAATAAGAGGCCAAACATAAAATCTCCATTTACAATTGGCATTTCTTTAGGACCAGAGAGAGTAGTTAAGGAAATAGTTTGGTTAGCTGAGGGAAGTAGTCAACTTGAGACTTGCTTCACTACCTGGATTTCTTTTGGATGTAGAAAAAGTTGATGAGAAAATGAAGGATCCAAGTAATGTGGATGAGGTTGAGGATCTATGTATGTAGTTTGAATGTCAAAATCACATTCTCACCTTAGCAAAGGAAAATTGGGTTGCAACTTTGGCACAACTTAAGGAAATTCACAAGATTTTTTTTCCTTCTAAAGAAGTTGCAAAGGTGTTCATAAGACAATTTTGTCTTTGTATAGTTTTACAAAGGATTGTGGTATCCACTTTGGGTTTTTTTTGTACATAGCGTCCATCTTTGAGGTATCTCCATCTCACGAGGAATATTTTTTCTCAAAATCATATAGTTAGGGGGAGTTCATATAGTTTTATGCTATTACAAAAAGAAGGTATCATGCCCTTTTCCCTTGATGTCAAAGGGATAGAGAAGACTTGTAAATAAATGAGTGTTACCATCAATGACAAAGGGGGATACTGTTGGAAATATGTGTTTTCATTAATGTAAACTCAACATGTGTTGTCATTGATTCCAAATGTGTATGATAAAGAATGTGTAATACTTCAGAGAAAGTGGAAGTGCATTAACATCTATTGATATATTCAGCAACACTATATGAGGATTGAATGAGGTATAATGATCATATTTCTAATTCCTATGTGTGTTGTGGAGGTGGGTACACTTGTCCCAATATGTTTTCTACATGACTACATTGATATCTTACCGGTTTGGTGTACCACACATGAAGATAAGTTGCAAAAATCTTGCTAAGGAATTTACAGTATATACTTTATGACAGAGTCATGGTAATGTGGTTTGCATCCCTCCACAGAGCAAGATTTTGTCTTGTGGTTCAGAAGATAAGATGATTGAGATGTGAAGGTGTTATATTCAAAAATTCAATTCATTACACCTTGCACTGTGAAAGATATAAGTGACAATGTTCCAGTCTGTGCTCTGGCAGACTAAAGTATTGATGAAAACATGTTGGAATGCTTCGCGTTCCTCCAGAAGTGAAGTGATGGCCATGCTGTTTTGAAGACATATTTAGTAATGTTTAATGCATACTACTTTACAGTATTTGGTGTTTTGGTGTTCGGAAAATATCTGTTTTCAAATGATAGTTTGCTATAGTTTGTCCAAAATGCTTTGTTCTAGCACATTCAGTAAGTTTCTTCAGTTGTGCCAGCATATGATGTTCAGGAATTTAAGGAAAAGGTTGAAGAAATATTGTGCATGGACTACAGTTCTTGCATCTTGGTTCACATTAAGGTTTTGGCTTCTCCTCAATGGTGCAAACTTGAACAAAATTTGGTAGTTTTGGTGGTGTTGTCATTGTTTGGGCCAACAGGCTTGGTTCCTTCATCTGCAGTTGATCCTAATTAGTCATTTTTCTTTTGGAGGATGTGTTGTGATACATTTGGGCCTTGATATGTCATGTTTTGATTTGCAACTATTTTTCTTTTCATATTATGTATGTTTGGAGCTGACCTATGTGATAACATATGTTTCATCTAAAAGGTCATCTTGGAGCTGACCTAATTGGATTTTTTTGTTATTGCAGAAGGTATTTATAGAAGTTCAAAATCATTTTTGATGGTGTTGGTGGATAAGGAATTGAGATTGAGTAGTATGTTGAAGATGAAATGTGTGAAGTCAGTGTGAAAGATTAATTATGCAAAAAAGGAACTACAACATCAACATATGTTGGATGCTTCTTCATAGTAGTTCATATTCATAGTTCTAATTATAATTTTCATGTATCTTGCTCTGAGATAGTGTGTCTCATCAGGTCCTTGTATCTTTCCCTAAGTTTGTACACCTTAGTCTGCAAGTCCATAGGCAGTGAGATTTAAACATCATTGTAATATTTGTAAGTAGTGAGCTTCATATATTGTGAGTTAACTCTCACCATGGTTTTTCCCTCATTGGGTTTTTCACGTAAAAATATTGGTGTCCTTATGTGGTGCATGTTTTTTTTTTTGTCTTCTTTTAGTTTATGTGATTTGATGTTTAATCTGCAAATGGGAATGGTTAAGTTTTAATATATGTTGATTCATGCCCCCCCCCCTCTCAACACTACAGTGTGTTCAACACAATGTATCCATTTGACATTAAATTGAAAGGCCATAGGAAGAAGACACAATTAATCCCCTAGATTGAATCATTGAGATGTTTGGATCTATTAAGGGAATTATTTAATCCCTAAATAAAACCTCCCTAACCAAGATCCAAGGTACTTTGTAATGTTATAGTTAAGGAGTGCAAAGGGCATAGGATAAAACTTACTTTTTAAAGCATACCTCATCAACTCAATCCTAAGTTTCCACTAAAATTTGTAAATCCCATGACCCATTTATATAATACATATTAAAACCTTCCAATATAGCAAGAGCTATCAGAGGGCGTGATTTGTGGTTTGTTGCAAGTAAAAATATAATGCCAAGCTTAGCTATACAATGTCAATATTTTGGCAAGCATGCAACTAATTGATTGCAAGGAATATTGTATTTGGCTAAGAAATTAAAAAAAAAAACAAAAAGTATCAATTTGGACCTTCAAAAAGAGCTAATGAAATTGATATTGATAATAGAGACTTACCTTATGGAACTCAAAATTTTTGAAAGTACATACTTTCTTATGAAATTATTAAATCTAAATCCTTAAAAAAAATTACTTAAATTGTGATATTGAATCTATAACAAATTGCATTGAGAGTACATTGGGAATGTAATGAATCTTTACAGAGATTGGAACTAAAAATGATAACTCATAGTATTGATTATATATTAGTAAAGATATTACATGATCTAAATAATAGATACTTGGATCATTCTAGTTCTTACTAATAGATGGGAAAAATAGGGATTTTCGTCTATGTTAGGTATAATTTTGTACCCTTCCCTCTCCATAGGATCAACTAGGAATGAATGTAAGGCCTAGAAGACACAAAAATTCTTGTACCATATATTGTAAACCTATTTATAGCCTTCAATCACACTAGCAGAGATAACTTTAAGAAACCCCCCCCCCCCCTCGGCAAAGGTGTAAAATCTTGGCGAATCTTATATACTTCCCAATAAAAATATTAATTTTAGTGGCAAATTTTTTCGTTTTTCAAGAAAAAAAAATCTTCATTGGTGAATTTTTTCTAATCGCTAGAATTATGTGGAAAATCCTGGCGAATTGCAATTTTTTTTAAACCAATAAAATATTTTCATTGGCGATTAAAATCTACTTTCAAAATAGAAAAAAAAAATTGTTGGCAATTAAAACTTTTTTTCAAACCAAAAAAAAAAATTCATTGGCGAATTAAACTTATTTTCAAATGATTGAGAAATTTTTTTGGTGAATTAAACATAATCTCAAACTAATAACCACGACCGTTTGGTGAATTTTCGATGGACAATTGTAGTTGCATTCCAAAAGTAAATCTCTGAAGCACTAGACTTGTGAATTGAAAACTCCGGAATAACACTAGAACCGTTAGATGTGGACATGTGGTGAGATCAAGGCTCATTGCTCATCGTGGTAATGAACACGATGGGTTGAAGGATTTTGGCGACGAGCGATACAAGAACTTAAGTGGTAGAAATATGCACATGCATAAAGTTTTCTTTAAAAGAGGGACCACCTAGGAAGAATGTAGGACCAGGGCTTAAAAACTTAAGAACGTTTTACACAAAGAATGTAAAGGCCAAACAAGGTTGAATTATCAACCTTATAAAATAATTTATAATACAATCCTTAGACCAAAGTAATGAAGGAAATATGTGCGAAGGATATTCCATATTTGTAGCTAGATATCAACGCAAATCAATATAACCACGACCGTTTGATGATTTTTTGATGGACGATTGTAGTTGCATTCTGGAAGTAAATCTCTGAAGCACTAGACTTGCGAATTGAAACCTTTGGAATAACACTAGAACCGTTAGATGCGGACATGTGGCAAGATCAAGGCTCATTGCTCATCACTCATTCTCTCTTTTCAATGCCTCGACGTACTAAATTTCATTTAATTGAAATTCTCAATCTTTTTGAAGAAAGTGTGGTAGCCATACTGCGGGAAGCGATTAATGCCATATGAACATCTGAAGTGATTGATTGGACATCTCATAACTTTAATGAAACAATATTTTTAATGATTTAATATCATTTGAGTGGCACTAGAGTCTGGCAATTTTGACAGCTTTTCAACTTGAGGTACAATTTGCATGTAGCTAGACCTCAATCAAATTAAACATTCTAATTGTACATGTAAGGATTAAATTACACGAATTGATTAAGTTGGTTTTCTGGTTTGCGTAAATCAAGCTGGTAGCGGTACTGGTGGCCCATAAATAGGGATAGTGATAGTGGATAGTGTCATAAGGGTTTTCATTTTTTAGGGTTAATAAGGATTCAAGAAGAAGATGATGTGGCATTATTGGGGATACTCTAAATTTTCCTGCCTCCAGTTATGTAGTTACAGAGTAAAAGACCAATTTCCTTCAAGTTCAAAATGGGTGGAATTGGAAAGAAGTTGATTTGGTTGACCTGACTTCTCAGATAGGTTTTGAACTAGGATGAGGAGCTCTGATGGAGATAAGTGCTATCCCAATGCATGGAGGCTGCAGGTAGAAGATGGAGCAATTTTACTACCCATCATCTTCTGCATGATTCTGGTTCTCAAAGGGGATAAGTACATTTTGTATCTTCACAGCTCCCGTTTCCCCAACATTGTTGGCCAGGCGAGTCCCTTATGTTTATTTTCAGAGCCACATTTGTATTACGTTGTCACCAGCAGAAGCTTTGGAATCATGCATTTATTTTTAGTGTCACATTTGTATTATGTTGTCACTATCAGAAGCTTGGAAATTGGAATCAATTTGTAATCCATTGTCATCAACAACAACTTGGAATAAATTGTGTAGATATGTAAAGTGACATGTTATTTATACAAAATAGGAGCTTGCCTGCTCTACAGCTACTCATCTTTAAAAAGATATGTAATAATGTGACATTGTAATTCAGTTGTAATAAAATAAATGGTTGTGTTGTGTTATTCTTTGTTATTCATTTATAGTAAAGAGTTATTTTCTGAGTTTAGTGTCTATGAATCTATTCAAATCAGTTTTTTTCCCTTTAAGAAATTAAGTATTATCTATTTATGAAATAATTGCATGCAGATTTAACTTAAAGCAATGCAAATGAAAAAAGAAAAAAGAAAGTTGCCATCAAATTGACAAAAAATATTATAAACACTAAAAGTTGTCACTCTTGTTAGGGTTTATTGAAATTTTATCGATTTCTAATTTTTTGTTGACCTTCTCCCCTAGTTCCCAGTATCCTTATTCATTTTATTAAGTCCTTTGCAACGTTAAGTTACCGGCCCCTTAGCCTTGATGTCAATCCTAGCACATTAAAGTTTAAAACAACTTTAAAACACATTTTTATTATTTATATCATAAATTACTCAACCGTTCGATGAAAATTTGATGTATGGTTGTAGTTGCATTCCGGAATGAAATGCACAAAGTGCTAGGCTTGCGAACTTAAACCTCCAGAATCACCCTTTAACTGTTAGATTTACAAAGATCAACGATTTAGAATTTGTTTTCAATGCAGGACTAAATGGCTTGTTTTAAATGTTGTTAGCCATGTACTAATTGTGTAGTCAGGAAGCAACACGTAGACATTTTAGTTTCATTCACTTTAATGTTTGAAGAAAAAAAGCACTTTTTACTGCTAAGTGATTTTATTTTTAAGTGAGAGGGTCAACGCACGGGGAGATTTCAGTCTTCAATTTGCTCATTGCAGTGCACCACCCTGTTCTGGGTTCCACAGTTCCACTTCCAACAAAGCCATTCCAGTAACCCAATTTCCACGATTGTCAGCATTAATCATTTCAAGAATCAAAATCCAGGTAAGTGAAAGAATTCCTACGGCTACGTTTCATTGTTTGACGTTTCTTAAAATCTTATTTTGTCAAAGTTTGAAGTTTGGGTTTAGGGTTGAGAGACTTAAGAATTAAGAAAAAATAGGGAGGACTAATAGGGAATTCACAATTTCACATTGTATAAGCATGTCTATCACTACTACCACTAGAGCAATGTTGGATAAAAAAATACATTATGCAAAATTGCTTAAAACCCCAGGTTTCACTGATCTGAATACCATGATATTTATGATCCTAAAACCTATGGTAGGCATACCTCAGAACTTAGAGTTTCATCTCAAAATAAGGCTACAAAGAAAATGCAAGTTAATAGTATCAGTGCACCGTGGGTAACTAGATTAGGGCACATGATGTTATATGAGGTTTTCCCTTTCCCAGAATTTATCATGGTCTGTGCCCAAAATTATGATGATAACAAAAGAGCAATTGTTAATAAAGATAGCAAAGAAGAATTTTTATCCATTAATGCAAAAGAACTTGGAAAAGTGTTGGGGTTTACAACGAAGAATTTGGAAATGTCCACATTGACCTAGAAAAGCTTGCTAGTGATTATGAAGTAGTGGATGAAATGGAGAAAAATTCTTTCTTAAATAAAATAGTTTGAGATAGAAACAAATTGAAAGGTGATCATAAGCCTCCTTATGATTTGGATATTTTTAAACCATGGGTTTAGGATACTATTTCCATGCTAGCATTTTTCCTTGGACTGGATAGCAATTTGGAAGTGGCTGCAAGCCTCCTTGAAATGGTATATAATATCCATTATGGTGTTCCACATGTCAAATATAATTTTATTGAGCACATTGTAGAATGCATGCATAAAAAAAATTTAATGATTAAAGGAGGTTCCACCAAGACATTTAGATTCACAACCTACTTGTGCTATCTTTTTCTATTCAAATTTAGAGGAATGTTTTAGACCAACAAGCTTCAGATTCAGCCCTATAGTAATGATGAGGAAAAGAAAATGGCTCCAGTATATGAATAGACCACTGAGATAAGGATGAATGATTCTTGAAGGAACTACAGTCATTTTGTAGACTACTTTTTGGCTCCATTGCATCAAACAATTACAAATAATCCAATGCCTAGATTGCCTATGTCATGTAGAAACTGCATTCAACTAGGAAAAGAAATACAATTGGTTGATTGGTACTTAATGGAAGAATATACTGTGCTAAGATTTTATGGATTGGGAGTACAGCCATACAAACTTCCAATACATGTGACAGAAAGGGTTTTTGCATTGAAATATGTAAGGTAGATGCAGAGTACTGATGAACTACACTTTGTTGGTCACCAAAAGAAGACCTTATTTCCTCCTTTACCTTTTTCATGCGTGTGGAGGGTTCACATTTGAGAGAAAAGCATTTAGTGTGGCACATAATCTTTTGAATTTTTTTTATTTTGATGCTATCTGTCATTGGCAATATGATCCATGTGACACCATTAAATCAATGATTGTGCTCAATAAGAATGTTGCAAGTAGAATTCAACATCAAAGTAAACCCTTGCTTGAAAACTTGAGAAACAAGGATTCTTGGGATGAGGTAAAAATAGCAATGGAGAAAAGTGCTAATGAGAATGGTATTTCTTTTCAAAAATTGTTAGTAGAAATTATGGCATTGCATCAAAAGACAATTAGGAGTTACAACAATTTTTATGAAAAAAGTCATAAACCATCTAGTAGAGTAAAAATACCAAATTCTCTAGAGAAGGAAGTTACAGAAAAAAATTGGTCACGATAAAAAATTACTGCCTTTTGGTCTATGAGGAAGGAGCTAGGTGATCCAAGATCCCTTGCAAAGTATGGAGATAATGAAGAAGATCGTGGGTTTAGCAAATTGTGGAATATAAAGCATCCAGATGAACAAGAAGATAAAGAAAGTGATGATGAATCTAATGATGACAGGGAAGAACAAATCCATGTCAATTTCAAACTTGGTTTAAGTGAGGCCACAAAAGAAGCATATACTTCAGGAGTAGCCATAGCTGAAAAATGGGTTATGAAAGTGGTCCTTTGGGGTACCAAAGACAAGGCCCTTGGACGGTAACAGATATAGAGCATAGAAAACCAGTTGATAAATCTAGCCTTGGGCTTGGAGGTGAAAAAGGAGACCAAGGGCATACAAGTCAATTTGTTAGAGCTTCAAATCCCCATCCTCATGGTCAGATACAATCACAACTAGGACATGCCCATGATGGAGAGCTTAGTGCAACTGGAACTTCCTTTGGTGGAGATAGCATGGGTAGTAGTACTAGTAGTGGTCAACATGTGCTACAACAAAAAATTACACACAAGAGGACAACAATACAATATATCACAAAAACACCAGGTGATCAAGGCATACATAAGAGGCAAAGGATTTTGATAGGTCCAAGTCACACTACCAGTGGATCCACCACAAAGGAGTTATTTCCAGGCACTCCCCCATTGCCAATTAGTCTAGCTGTGACATCATTAGCAACTGCAAGTACTCCTATTCCTTCGCCATTCAAGCATTCCATTATTCCTGCGTCCCTAGGTTTTGATTACATTGAAGAGTTTAAAAAGAAATCAGACTTGAATAAAAAAGAAAAGAAGCAACTGATGGAGAGTGTAACTTCAGAGCCTGCAACAACCATTGTATTACCCACATTTGACACAAATAAAGAAATCATGGAGTACACAATTCTTGTTCCCACAGTTCAAAACAAACCAACAAATCAGATGACTCGATATGAATTCCAGGTGAACAATATTCAATTGGATTTTTCTGGACTCAGAAATACTAAAAAAATTAATGTATCAAAGAAGAACAATGAATTGGTGTACACATCATTGCTAAAGCAAGATAGAGAGAAAAAAAGGTTGCAGATTCAAATTGAAAAGTTACAGGTAGACCTAGCAAATGAGAAAGCAAAGAGGAAAGCAACATATAACAAGAGCAATGAATTAGAAAAAAAGAATAATTTTTTTTCCTCTACATCAACAAGCAAAGAGGATAAGCAAAATGAGACTGAAGTGAATGAACTGAAGAAAAGGCTAGATGAGAGCAACAAGAAATATGATGAGGAAAAATCCACTTCAGAAAAATTAAGACTAAGCATTGCGAATGGAAATGCATAGTGGGAATAAAAATTGGAGGAGAGAAAAAGAAATGAAAGATTGGAGGCAGAGTTGATGGAAGCAAAAAAATGAAATTAATTCTTATCAAAATAGGTTATCTATATTTTGTAGAGAAACAACAAGGCATATGAAACAAAAGATCTGGCATGAAATAATGCAGAGGATTGATCATTTGTGTGACATGTTTCAATTGATTGATGCTATTAGATATCATAAGAAGCTCAACAAATATTTAGTGGACAACAAAAATTTGTTGGCATTAGAGAAATTTGCAAAACAAATTCAACAAATAGTCTACAAAGCCAGTGTCAATGTTTTGAAATCAAAAGGGATTACTAATCGGCTTGCTACATCAATGACGTTGTCATCTATCATTGAAAAGTGTTTGAGAATTCGTGAAACAAAGGAATATTTGCATTTGGTTGCAGACAAGATGAAGAAGGTGGATGAAAAGGTAAGGAACTTCAGAGAGCTTAGTTTTCCAGAGGCTTTTGACACAAATGACCGATTCATTGGAAAGAATGATTTCAAAAAGAAGATGGAGGATGAAAGGAAGATTGATTTGGACCAGTTTCCTCAGAACCCATATGTGGTGAACTATTTGGATTCCATCAAACCATTACTAACCTTGAATGCAAAATTGATTGAAGAATCTAAGACAGGTTCCAATTTGAATCCTGAATTGTTAACAAATCTTCAAGTCAAACAACATTAGTTAGAACAAATGACAATTCCACCACCTGAACAGTGGAAGTTGCTAGAAAAGGTGATGCAGTGATTTGATTTTTGATAATATGAGTTTCCAAGTTCCAAATTGACTCTATGCAGAGTTTTCTTTGAGCAATATTTTGCATTGTTAATGCCTCTATGTATTCCTTCATGTGATAATCAATAAAAAAGCTACTAGATACACATTAAACGAAAAATTCTAGTAGTGGTTTCAACTACTAGATACACATTAAACGATTGTTGATGTTCATTGTTGTATATGCTACTAATACTATTGTTAATATGTTATTAAGCATTGAATTGAGTGATCAATCGTTGAGTACATGTTCAAGTTTTACTTTTAACACAATTAAAATATGAACTATAAGGTGATTTTAATTCTAGGCATCCATAATCTTAGTGAAATTGCATTAATTCACACATCAATACTCAATCTCCATGACTACTTATCAGATCCACTAAACATTTATATGAATTCATGCTTTAATCAAGGTACTTTAACTGGTTCATTAAACCAGAACTAGAATTAAAACATACATCAATGCATAATGACAAAGAAGATTAATGAAAGATCATTGATCAAATTTCATTAATAATTCATGTAAAATGTTACAGCTGGAGAGACGATAGACTCAAAATAAGGGAGAAAAACAAACTTAGTCGCTAGTCCTCCGAGTTTTATAACCTTGTCGTGGAGTTCTAAATTTTCATAACTTCGTGATTCCCCGACTTGGTTCACTTTGTTGAGTTTCAAGTCTTTGTTGGTCATCTTTGTAGTTAGTGGAGGATGAGAGAGTTATTTCAATATAGAAAAACAATGGTGAATTTCATGCATATGTAATCTTTGAGTTATGGTGTGTGGATTTATTCTGCTTTTGTTGAGTAGTTTTCTAGTGGATTATCTATTATTGGAATGATAGATTTTTGGTTAGTTTCATTCCTGTGGTTACTATCACTCAAAGTCGCAGATTTGGTGCTATTCCTAACCTTAGTTGCTAGTCCTTTGAGTTTTATAACCTTGTCACAGAGTTCTAAATTTTCATAACTTCCTCATTCCCCAACTTGGTTCACTTTGTTGAGTTGCAAGTCTTTGTTGGTCATCTTTGTAGTCGGTGAGTCAGAGGTTTCAAAAACTTTGAAACTTCAAACTTTGGTTCTAAGGTTCCAAGTTTCAACGACCACATGACATTATGGGCTTATCTTGGCTTTCAAAGGTGTCGTCATCTCATTGAATGCTATGTACGGACTAACCTTGGGTTGTCTTTTTAGGAATTTCAAAAAGCATGTAGGTTTAAAGGCTATCTTTTTTAGGAATGAAATTGAATGTCGCATTTAATGCACGTCCTATCAAAATAATAACATAAGTGGGTGGTGAAGTTTTACTTAGTCATTTATCTTGTATTATCGTTCTTTTCCAATGCCAGTACTTCTCAAGTGCAAACATTCTATCTCCACGAATTTGCGCTCATGCAGAGTGGAATTCAAAATCATTGGTCTGGCATGAGGGACACTGAAATTGGGCACGTCAATTTGGAGTTTTTGGTGTGCCTGGAGAAAAGGGAGAGAACAACACTGGAAGATAAAGTTCTACAGAGTGGTTTGGCACACGCATGAGGTTTTCCTGAGGTTGTACAAAGCGTCAACCTGATGATTGTGTGCGCAAGGGGCTACATTCCAGAGACTCGGGAAATTAGAGTTGTGGATGGGTCAGTCATTGCAAGAATTACTCCTAAAGTCATTTCCCACACATTAAGCATTCCAGAGAGGGAAACTGTAGAGGAAATGTCTATAGTTGTTGGTGATGAGTTTTTCAGAATGAATGAGGAATGTTGCAAAAATTCCATTGCGAAGAATTGGTTGAAGTCTGAGAAAAAGGGTATGTCTCAGTTGCCCTCAAAGCTTAAAAGGGTTCATTTTAAGGATAAAATTCCACATGTTATCACCTTGCTACATTGCGTGGTTGGTAATGCATGCATATTCAGACTCTTTTGAATTTTGGATGTGTCATTTTATTCTATTGATTTGTAGTGAAAATAAATTCATTGATTGGGCTAAGATTATTAGTTATCATTTAAATGAGCAATTGATAAATTTTTGGCAAACTGTTGCCTTCCACATGTGCTCATACCTGGTTTACATTCTAGCCAGTCAAGAGGCTGTCTAGGTAGGGTTGGAACCGCAAAGGTCTCTGACACCAGACACGCCTGTGTATAGAACTTTTCCACAACTCACTAAGGAGGTTAGAATGAGGAATTTCTATTGCGTCAATGATGCATTTTTAATGGAAATTGTGAGAAAAATTGATGGAAAACCTGAGCTTCAGGTTTCACCTAAAGTGGTTGCTCTAGTATTGAGGTTTGGAAGTTTCTACATTCAGATCAACAGATTTACTTATCTTAGAATTGGAGGTTTTGAGAAGGCTCCATTGAAATTGCCTCGTTACCCAAGTGATTTCCTGGTTTTTCTTGAAGTTTTCCAGCAAATGGCCGTTGTAAATGTTAAATATTCAAACATGGGAAAGAAGGGGTATGATTTTCCATTGTCCATGCCTTCATTTTCTTGCAAAATTAATAATATTGCTAGGGGTGTGGAGAAAGCCCTGGATGAATTCAATTTCTAGTGTTTTCCCATGAGAACTAATTTTGATAGCAAGGGTTATGTTAAGAAAAATTTGTATGGAGCTGGCAACTATGAACATTGCCCTGATATTGAAGATTTTTTGGGAAGATTTGTATAGAAGAAATTTCATGAGATTGACCCTAAGGAAAATACAAGCTTTTGGTATTTCTTTCAATATTTCAGAAGATGCACAAGAAGACTCGATGATCATTGATCCCGAATATCGGGCCCCTGCTGGTAAGCCCTTGTACATAATTGATTAGTCAGAGGATGAAGTTTCAAACTTAATGGTCCCTTATACCCCTGTTTTGAGAAGAACTTCAGACCGGTTGAATGGAAAATGGCACCAAAGTGTGGTTTCTCCCCATGAGCAAAGAGTTTCACAAAGAAAAGAGAAAGGGACTGTACAGGCCTCTGGCACAAATATATCAGCTGGAAAGTAGTCAATTAGGCTATCTGGCACTGGATCACAGTCAGGAGGAGATGGCGAGAAGCCAAAAGACACTGAGGCCAAGCTAAAATCAATTTGTGAACAGGATAGTGTACCCTCAATACCTAAGAAAAAGGCTAGTCAAGAAAAGTCAGTGCCTACAGAATCTGAGGGAATTTTTCAAAAAATAATTGATGATAATTATTTTCCCACATTCTTTGAAGTTCTCCCTTCTCCAGTACGAGATACTTCTATTTATGTTCAATCAATTGAAAAAAGAAAAGAAAATGTAAGTGTTGAAAGTAGACATTGGATTAGTGGCATCTTCCCCAACACATGGTTAAAGAAATTAGTCAAGAAGAAAAGAAAGAATATTCCCACAATGACAATTGAAGTAAATAGAATTGCCATGCTACTGCAAGGTCACTAGAAGCCCAAAAAGGCTAAGAGGATGTCACGAATTGTCATGGATTCCACTACTGGGCATCAACTTTTGAGATTGCTGATCTAGAAAAGGACCTAAACAAAAATGAGATAACAGAAGCCGACTACAAGGTTTCTCATGTTGATATGGGGCCATCTACTTTAGAAGGTGATGTATATCATTTCGATTACTCTATTAATACATTGATCAAAAGAGAAAAATAACAGAAAAAGGAGAACCTTCAGTTGCAATCTCATAATATTTCTTTAAGAAATTTTATTTCATCAATTATGACTCTGACCACTAAGGAATCCTTAAGCTCAAATGTTCAAGGTATTGATTATGACACTGTGCAACAGGTCAGGAAAAATTTAGGTTATGCTAAAGCTGCTAGCAAATGGATAGAAGGGATTTATCAGGATGGTGTTTTCCACATTACTAAATTTAGGAATTCTTTGTTAATGTGTCTGATAAAAGAAAGGAATTAGTAGGTGAGCTCTAGCAGACCAAGAGAGAACATAGTAGCACATTTTTGCTTTCAAGGGAAATTGCAGAATTAGTCTCTATGGAGCACACTTTGTTAATAAGAGAAAAATTGGTGGATGACCCTATAGAAATTGATCCTAGTTGGTATGACTCATTGGAGTGGAAATTGACAGTATATGAAGATTATATCAAGGAAATCAATAAAGTGTTAGAAAAACACTTTGACATATTGGTGAAGATCAAGGAGAACTTCAATGCTCTTGAAGTGGACCTCACGGATGGGTTCAATGAAAATGTACTGGATCTTGCAGACATAACGAGGGAATTTAAATAGGTGTATCATAGAGAAGTAGGTGATCCTGAGACAACCACTGCAAACTCGTTTAGAAAATTGAGTAACTTACAAACCTATATGAGTGCATTTAAGTTAGAAAGTGACAACATCTATGAATCACTAGTTGAGTCAGACCGTGCACTTTCAAGATGGAGGACAAGGTTGCAAATCACCACAACTCCAAGAAGCAAAAAAATCACCGCAATTGTCACCAAGTACCGAGAATACAGGTAAAGAGTAAAGGTACAAGAGGCATTACTGGACCAGGATGAGGTGGAAATAATTGGAAGCGAAAGAGTCGGTGTTGGGACTGCTATTTATTTTTTTAGTTTTTATGTTATTTTCTTTAATTTGACTCTCTTGATACTTCAAAGACTTTTTATTTTAATTTCTAAAATGGTTATCTTCAAGAAACCGTTATCAAGACAAAAAAAACTCTGTTATTTTTATTGCTTTTCTATTATTTCAATATAGAAATAAAATGGTGAAGTTCATGCATACGTAATCTTTGAGTTATGGTGTGTGGCTTTATTATGCTTTTGCTGAGTAGTTTGCCAGTGGATTATTTATTATTGGAATGATAGATTTTTGCTTAGTTTCATTGTTGTGGAATGTTTATCTGTGAATAAAGATTTTATGGTGATGGATGCTTAAGGATTTCTTAGTATAATTTAGGTGATTTGGTAGTTTAAGCTTTTATTGTTTAAGTTGTGTGGATGCCTTTATAAGTTATTTATGTTGAATTGTTGGCTTATGTTAGCTTATAAGTTATGGATGTTGAACTGTTAGCTTTTTTTCAAGGAATGGATTAATATTCCTTTGAGTTATTTATCAAAGATTATGTGAATGGAAATGCAATAGGAATTTATAAGTAGTGTGATAAGTGTTGTTCTTTAAAAATGATGCAGAATCAAATATCAAATTCAATACCATGGAATACTTGATATAAAATATAAAATATCACAATTTCATGGTATACAATATAAAATATCACAATTTCATGGAATACAATATAAAATATCATCAACTACAGTTTGGAATATGATTCATGAAGTGCAATATAGAATAAAATATCATGAGGTGCAATGATTCACAATTTCATTGAATACAATATAAAATATCATCAACTACAGTTTGGAACAATGGAAACTGATTCATGAAGTGCAGTATAAATACCTAAAAGCTGCTAATTCTCTTCCATTTCCCAAATGGAGTCAAGGTCCAAAAACTGATGTTCATCTTGAGATAAAGTAAAAGAGTCTTCTTTATTCTGAGTTTTCTCTTCATTTTCTTCGGCCTGTGTCTCAAATTCAACATTCATTGTGTGATTTGTGTCAATGTCATTTGTCCCAGTCCCATTGCCACTGCCATTGCCACCAGTACCACCTTTTGGAATTGGAGTGTTGCACAACCTAGTCCCTCTTCTTTCATATGTGGACCTCCAGATTGTGAGTGCCCTTTCAAAAGGAAATTTTTTGACATTATACATAGTTCCTTTCATCCTCAAGAAATTTTCCAAATTCTTATATAGTTTGTTTCTTAACTTTGATTTCAAAAACACCAATGTACTGAAAATTGTCTCATCCTCCACCGAACCCAATATCATTGTTTGACATAAATCAACAAGTTTGAAATATTCTGATATCGAATCATGCAATATTTCACTCTGACCTAAGCTTGTCCAAACCTTTTTTATTGATCTTAGTTCAAAGGCCTTCTCTGTGCCCATGGATTTATACTGGTCCTTCATAGCTGTTGTAAAATTCCTACATTGATGTCTAAGCTTAGCTTCATTTAAAATTCCTTCTATTGTCTGCTCATTGTATGTTACACTTTTCAAAAATTGTTTGATCAAGATTTTTACTTTATCATGAAAATATTTTGGGTTATCTCAGTTTACCCAAAATTGAGGATACACAATACCCATGGCTTCAAGTATTTCATGTCGAGGGAATCTTTCACGAATCTCTGAGGAAAGAGATTTTACAATTTCCTTCAAATTATCACTAACAAATTTAACAATGTCGTTAAAATATTCCTCATTAATAGCTACTTCTCTGCAAGAGCACCTGACTATCTTAAAATGGTACATTGGTATCTCATATCCACATACATAGATACATAAGTGCCCGCTTACATTAAATTGTAAATAATTATCAGGATTATTCAAATTAGTAATTTTCTGCCACATGAAATAATTTGGGCCTTCTTGTGTTAGATCTAGATATAGATGATCGAGGGCCAAGCATGTATGTTTACGTAGATTGGAATATTCATAAATATACATAGTTTTGTCTTGGGATTTCTTCACAAGATTTTTCATCACATCCAACATGGGGAGAAGACTAGCTAAAGTCAAGAGTGTCTCTATATCGCTTAACCTATGTAAGAGATCAGGAGCTTTGTCTACTATGTTGCGATGCTCGTACATCACTCCAATCAAAGATTGATATTTTGAAAGAACTCTTTGCATTGTTCCATGCAGGGAGATCCATTTGGTATCGACATCCTTGAGAATCTTGTTTCCTAGTGTTATTCCCTCAGCAAAATTTTGAAATTATGCGAAATTTTTGGGACTTTGGCAGAAGTATGCATGGATCTCGCAGACTAGATTTTCAACTTTTGATACTGTAGGAAACGTGCTTACAATTTTGAATGCTAAATTAATTTTGTGGGCCATGCAGTGAATGCCAAGCATGTATGGTGCATGAGTAGTTTGCAACTTTGTGTAAACACCACTCCTTTGACCTTGCATCACTGCAACTCCATCAACTCCTACACACACCAACTTTTTGGAAATTGTCAACTCATCCATACCTGCATATTCATTCAAAGATTTCTTGACTAGTTCAAATAGATTTTGCGATGTTGAACTGTCCTTAATTTTATGAACATAGAGAAGATGAGCTTGGTGAACATTTCGTTCTATAGTATACAAATGCATACAGACCCAAGAAGTATTGTCTATCGCAATAACTTCATCTAAAGATAATGCAATGAAATTTGACTCTTTTATTTTCTCCTTTAAATCTTCCTTTTCCACTGCAGTAAGACAGTTTTTCCATTCCCATCCAACGTTTACTGACCAATATGAGAAGGGATAGTGAGGAACACCCAAATAAGATAATAAACTAGAATATTCTAGGTAGTCTGTCATAGGACGTCCTTTGGACAAAATATGAAAAACAACACTCATCTGAATATTTTTTGACAGATTTGTTGCTTCCATTGCTTTTCCAAATTGAGCCTCAAGTGTACCTTGACCTGTAGCAAGCTTCGACATTCTTTGGTCACGCTCTTCATATTCCGTGGCATACCTAACATGAAGACATTCTTCCTTTTATTTCCATCGTACGACTGATTGTTCCTTTTCGTCTATGATTTGTTTTTCATAAACTTTACCGATATGCTTTTCTATAGTGTCAAGCTTTAGCTGTAATGTCTTGTCTCTTCCACATTTCCAACTACAAATCGTGCATTTGGCCAATGTTGCACTTTCAATATCATTTTATTTCCCCACTGGTACAATGAATGGGTACTTTGACAACCAAGCAAGTTGAAAATTCTTTGTCATTTCCCACTCGTGCGCCATTTTTTAGTTGTTTTTTCTTTTCTTGATACCAACATCATCCTCATCCAATTCAATTATCTCATTCTGGCTAACCAGGGTATCCCTTGGAACATATTCTACAGTATTTCCATCCTCATTTGATACATTTGGATTTAACTCAATGACAATCTCACATTGACCTTCCGATGGCGATGAGGTATTGTGAATGCCTTCTTCATTAATATTAGGTGGAAGAGTTGATGATGTAGCTCCATCTTGATTTGATGGATCAAAAGCTTTGCCAATTCCAAAGTAAGACTGTATGGCACCTCTACGTTTTGGGAATTTTGATGGCCTCCTAGTCTCTTCACTACCTTGAGTATCAAGAGTCTTACCCTTGCTACTCAACATATTAATCTCTCACTTCAAATAAAAGCTAGAAAAAAAATGTCTTCTTGTTTAAGAAGGACAAAGAATACAAATCCATTCCCTAATCAATATCATCGTCTTTAAGACTAAAGCAAGAATGGAAAAGAGATAAAGAAATCTTATTATTATAACTAATAACACTATGAAGAAATGATCACCTTTAAGTGTAGGTTTTCAAATTTCGCTGCCTTCCGAATCGAGAAGCAGAACCTCAAAATTGAACAAAATGTGTAAGAATAAATGACAGTTCTGATTGTATTTATATCAATCCATATTTGGTGAATTCCATGAGATTTTTAAATGGTATATTAAAAATTTGACGAATCTTGCATGCTTATACAACGATACATTGTAATTTTCAAGGCGCAATATGTCCTCAAATGTAATTATTTTTTAAAGTTATTGGCAAAATAGGTCCTCATAAGCAACTATTTATAAATTTTAATTGGTGAAATGGATCTTCACAAGCAACTATTTGTAAATTTTAATTGGAAAAATGGGTCCTGATACAATGTTGTTTTAATAGTATTAGCGAATATGCAGGTGTTTTATTACATGCTTCCGGGATTCCAGGCAAAAATATTAGTCGGTCCATTTGAAACGTGTAGTTTGTTATGGAAAATTTGTTGCTTAAATATGCCTCATAAAATAAATCGTTGGCGAATGGACATGCATTGGACCGATAATTCATAAAATATGGGCGATTTTGACACCCTGTTGGTTTGCGCGAATTCGCCAATTTCAACTTGGTTGATTTCTAGAATTCACCAATTGGCGAAGATTCGCCACTAAAGTTTTCCTTGCACACTAGAAATAATATTTTAATAATAGTGAAAACATGTAAATCTTAATGTATTTTAATTTTATGGAAATGGAACTTTTTTAATATGTGGTTGAAATTACATGTTTTTGTTTTGCTTCCCTAGGAAAGTAAGTCAACCTTTTTCTTAGGTTGTGATTCTTTTCCAACCAACCTTTTATATAATAGTTGTATAATTTTCCTTAAATTAATATAAAAAACATTAATTCAAAAAATATAATTTCTCAAGAGATAAAATAATCTCATTTTGAATGCATATTAAGATCCTCATCCATGTTATTTTGGTTGGATGGAATGAGTATGATGAGAGGTAATCAAACAATGTGAAGCTATATTTTATGTAATAGGCACTCCATTGATGTGGTTAAATTATATGTGGGGACCAATGCCTGAAGCATAGTATTTGGCATAAATACATATATACATGCACAATAATGCCTATATACATACATATATAAGAGGCATACACATTAATTCCTACATATATACATGTATAAGAGATGTCAACTTCATGAGGTGAGACAATAAGTAGTCCTTTGTCAAGGATAGTGGGATTTCCATTATCAACCCATGTCAAGGTGCATTCAAACACTCCTAAGTAAATGTCAACCAACCCGAAAAATGATAAATACAAATGGAGATTTTGATTTTCTCTTTTTAAGGGTTAAGCAATATAATTAAATTGAGTATAAGTTTTCTCCCAACATGTGAAATAAAATAGGGCAAATGCAAATGAAAGATGGTTGCAAATCTTCAAGGAGGTATTCTAAGAGCACATAAGTGTGCCACTCAACACATTAGTAAAGCATGAGATCCACTTGTTGTTGGAGTATTGTCTTCCTAACATTGACTATAGGGAATTCATTTTGGAGGAAAATGAAGTAAAAGATCCATCTTCAATCAAGGAGGCATATGCTCAAACACATCCCTGTGTAGTTGTCTAGTAGTTATTACACCACATAAAGCTAAGACATGGATGATGTTTATTGAATAGATGATCTTAAATAAAATCACAATAAAAATAAGTATCAATCTTCCACAAAGTTTACTCATTGGATCAACTTCAACTTACCAAGTGCATTAAATGATATATTGGTGCTTACTAAAACATATGAATGAATATGTAATGCATTTTTGTGAGAATAAGTTCTTCATCAATGAGAAGAAGACTGTGTTTGATAAACAATCACTAGCTAATTTTGGTTATGGTTGGAAAGGAATTAATAAGTGATCCCACAATGACTATAATCATTTGAAATTGGTGTGTCTTCTTTTTTGACAGAGACAAAAAGATTTCTACAAAATGTCCAACACTCAAGAAGCTCATTCCATCATTATCCTCAATAATTGTGTCATTACTTTACATAATGCAAGTGGTAGTTTTTTTGTATGGAACAAACATCAATAAGATTCTTTTGAAGAATTGAAACATCATATTAGCATGCACTAATTTTAGAGTTACCAAAATTATAGTCACCATTTGAGATGGAAATAATTGCAAGAGATTATGCTATGAGAATTTAATAACAATTTTAGTCATTGTATTAACATTTAATTCTTTCATGGAGTAATTTAAAATATCCAACAATGACAAGAAAGGGAATGCATGTGTATAAGGGGTTACAAATGGAAGCCTTAATTGTTGTCCAAAGAAACAATTATTCTAACCAATTACCAACCTCTTCAATATTTGCATGGACAAAAAAAATTGCTATAATTAAGGCTCTTTTAAAGGATGGGTTTTTGCTAGAATTTGATTTTGTTATTAAATATAAAACAAGTATGACTAACAAGTTTCTTATAGTACCTTTGATTTCATATTTGGGCACAATATCCTAACTTAAAAGTATTTTCCCAAGAGATGTAGCATGATTGTGCACAAGATGAAGATTTTGGTGAAGTGAATTAACTTTTGTAAGGTTGGGGGATTGGGATTAGTGAAGTGCAAATTCTAAGTACAAGGAATACCAACTTATGAAAGAATGGTTGCTCTATAATTTGGGAAAATATTTTTTGGAAAATAATTAAATAACTCATCTCATGAGAGAGGAACTTCCAAGTAAGTTATTCACTTTGGAGTTCTTGAGGCAATGACAAACTTGCAGAGGCATTTCTACTAGCCAAAGATGCAAGAAATTATTCCTAAATTCATAAGAAAAAGTGTATCATTGGATACAAATAAAATTTGAGCAATTTGTGTATGGCAATATCTTTTTCCACAATGCAATGGGAAAACCTTTAAAAGGACCTTGTAAGGGGTTTGCCCCATGTCAATAAAATACACACTTATTTTTTTGTCATTGTAGATGGATTTACCAAGATGTGGGTAGTGATTTCATGTAAGAAGAATTTTAAAGGATATAAAGTAGCTACATTATTTCCCATGAATGTTTAGATTCACCATAACTTTACCCCTTCCATTTTCTTGGATAGAGATGAAAGATTCTTAAGAAAAAAATTATCCAAATTGTGCTAAAATATAGACACCAAGTTAAAGATGGCCTAACCAAGGTAGCATACATGACATTAGGGCATTAATTAATGAGGTGTAGCACAAAGAATCCAAAAACTTGGAATGAGAATTTTGCATAAAATTAACATTCACACAATAGGACAAAATCATGCATCTATAAGCTAAGTATACTTTGAAGCATATTTTTTTTCCTTTTAATCCATTTGATGTTGTTATGGGAGTGCCAAAAAAGAACAAAGAAGAGGGTAAGTAAAAAATACAAAGGGCTAAAGAGTTCATAGACAAAGTGAAAAAAACTACATCTTCAACTACAAGAGACTTATAGGTATCTCAAGTTAAGAATAAAGCAAAATATGATCAACATAGTGTTGAACATATATTTTGAGTTGGCAACAAAGCATAGCTTTACTTGAGGAAAGATAGACTCCACAAGAAAATAAAAAGGCTAAAGTTGCTACTATATAGACCTTTTTTAAATCATGCAACAAGAGGGAACTAATGCTTTCAAACTAGATATGCCTTCTTATATGCATATATATTTAGTTGCAAATGTTGAAAAGTTGGTGTCACTTTGAGCCTTCTTAGCTAGATGGAAGTAGAAGGCCCATCGTTCCGTTACAAAGAATACTTGGCTCACATTGTTAAAGAGCAACTAGAGGAAGACATTGCGTTGTAAAAGAAGATAAGGCACCAAGAAGATCATAGACATATTTATTTGAAAAGATGGTTACCAAGAGAAACAAAATGGTATTCCAAAGAGAATGTGAGTATTGTCACGTAAGGCAACACACACCAACTTTTTTTATCATTATGGGTCATGTGTGGTCATTCTCATTCATAATTGTTATTTAAAAACTTCACTATATAAAATTTATGGTAAGTAAAGTTAGTCCTTCCAGTTTGGTCTCTTACCATGTGGCATTGTTTAAATCAAGATGAAAAGTATAATTAATCAAAGGCATTGCTTGTTCCTTAGCCCTATTAAAATATTTGGGTATGTTCTACAATGGTTCAATAAAATGTTGATACATTCTACAAGGATATAGTGATAGACAATAGAATTTTTTTTTTTTTTTAGATATTGGTCAAACTAAAAATAATGCAAATAGAGTACAAGAGATTTTTGGGCAATTCACATTAAAACAATTGATCATAATTTTGAGTATTTTACTTAGTAAAATTTAGCTAAAAAGAATGATAAATTATTCTAATAAATTTTAGGAGAATAATAGGGCACAATATTCACATAGATACAAAGCAAAAGGTTGTTGCAAATTTTAAGTTCATTATAGTCTTTCAAAAAATGGATTGTTTTATGCTTGGTAGTTCCCAAGATGATGAAATCAATTCACTTGATCTCAAGGACTCCACCTCTTGGCCACCTATTACAAAGTTGAGGGACATCAAAGGGTGGAGGGGCAACCATTACAAAAAGTATCTTATAACAAGTAGGAAAGCTTCATAAAAAACATGCTTTAGAAAATTTAGGCTCAAAACCAAGCTTTTTAAATTGAAGCACAAATGTAACTTGTTTACTCCAAAAAATATTGGTCAAATCATTAAATCCAAAATCAACTCCGAAGCTTAAAACCAACAACATTGATTATTTGATCCTTATAAATATCAATGGCCTTGTTTTAATCTTGTCTTAAAAGCTTTAGTCAACTACAGGATAAATCTCCTTCCTTCCTAGTAGACTCGGTTTCTAAATTGCAAGCTCTGATTTGTTGCTTCCATATTCCTCTTTTCCCTGGGAGGGATGTGTTAGTTTGGTATGCTTCTCCCTCTAACTCGTACTCAGTGGCTACGGGTTTGGTTCCATAACATCTTTTTGTGAGTCAACCCCTTTTCGAGTAAGGACCCCTAAAGTTAACATCTTTTATTAATTTTTTGTGTAAAACAAAATTCTCATTCACCTCTTATGGGATGTAGTTTTGTTGTTTCTATTTGGGAGTCCCTGTTTTCCCTTTGGAATATTAGTTGGGTCTTCCCCAACTCTGTCTGTAACTTGGTTTAGCATTGGTGCTCCCCTTAATTCGTCTTTGAGTTTCTAATGGTCCCTCATGCTTCCCCATGTGGATTGGGGTTTGTGGAAAAAAGGAATAATCAATTTTTTAGGGATAAGAAGAATGATACTAGGAGGATGGCATATAGAATATTTTTTTCCACAAAGGAAAAATATATTTTGGGATCATAGAAACGAGTTATCACTTTCCAAAAATTGGTGTAACCAACTCTGACTTGGAGATTGCTAAAGCTTTGAATCTATGTTTTGATATCTCTACCCCCTTTAAGGATACGAAGAAGCCCATACAATTGTTGTGTTATGGATACAAATCAAACTCGGACACAAAATCTTCATATTATTTTTATTAAATAATTTACCGCACTATTAAATATTTTGTTGCACTTGTATTTAAAATAATACTTATAAACAATTATTAAATGTCGGAAATCATCAGTTATAATATTTAATGAAGACAGTTGCATTTAGTTATTGTAACCGCCCAAAGAAAACATGTCATTGGGTGCATGGGACAAAACCAATGGCCACACTTCATTTGTAATTAATGGGACATGCATGGGAACATATTCCAATACTCATATCAGAGTTTTGAGGGCAGCAGGGCATGAAAAATGTTAGCAAAAATTTACAATTCTGTGGCTGGAAAAACGCAGTAAGTGCCGCAAATACCTGTAGCAAAGGTTGTGTAAAAACATCAGTGTTAAAACGTGATGAAAAACGTTGTTGCAAGTTTTAGATGTTTCTACATGTCTTTGTAAAGGTTTTTGTTGGAAGTTTAATATATATTGGACCCTCTTGTTAGTGGATGTAGCCCAATTTTGGGTAAACCATGTTAAATCTTGGTGTTCTTTTGTTGTCCATTTTTTGGGGTTTTATAAGTATATTGTGCTTTCACTTTTTTCTACATTTTAATTGATGAATTATTTCCTACAAACTCTAACAAGTGGTATCAGAGCAGGTTGTGTTTAGTTATCCTTTATAGGAAAGTCTCACGGTTGAGTGGGAGTAATGGTAGACGAGGGTAAGTTGAAGGTAGAAAAATTTAATGGGCGAAACTATCAGTTATGGAAGATGCAGATGGAGGACTATATCAGAAGGATTTATGGTGGCCATTGGAAGGGAAAACCAAGAAACCATCAGCAATGTCTGATGAGGACTGAGATATTCTAGATAAAAAGGCACTTGGTAGTATTTGTTTATGCTTGGCACAGTCAGTGGCGTTTAATATTTCAACAAAAAAGACAACGACGGATTTGATGTAGACCCTAGTGAAGTTATATGACAAACCTTCCACTTCAAATAAGGTATTTCTTATGAACCGTTTATTTAATTCGAAAATGGTAGAAGGTGGGTCAGTTGTTGATCATTTAAATGAGTTTAATACGATTACCAGTCAATTAACTTTTGTAAATGTAAACTTTGATGAAGTTAGGGCTCTTTTGATTATGTGTTCTTTTCTTGAAAGTTGGAATAACTTAGTAATGGTGGTTAGTAATTCTATCTCTTCTTCGAATACGTTGAAATTTGATGATGTTGTTGGTGTTATTTTGAGCGAGGAAATTCGTAGGAAAAGCTCAGGCGGTTCATCCACATTAGGTAGTGTTTTGAATGTAGAAAGAAGGGGTAGAACAAAGGAGATAGGAAAGAATTATGGAGGTCGTGGGAAGTCACGAGGAAAACCAAAGGACAGGAGGTCCCAATCCAGAGAGAAGAAGAATTGTAGGTATTGTGGGAAGTCGTATCATTTAAAGAAATATTGTTGGTCTCAAAAAGAAAGGATACAAAAAGGAAGGCAATAAAGAGGCAAATGTGGTAAGTAATAAATCTGATGAGGATGCTTTGATTCTTTCCCTTGATAATGCTGATGATTCTTGGGTGTTAGATTCAGGGGTTTCATTTCATGCTACACCCCATAGAGGTTATTTTCTTGATTATGTCCAAGGGGATTTTGGGTTGGTTTATTTGGGAGATAATGAACCTTGTTAGATTGTTGTAAAGGGAAGAATCAAGATTAAGTTGTAGAATGGGAATCATTGGCTACTACAAAAGGTAAGGCACGTTCCAAGTTTAAGTAGAAATTTAATTTCAGCGGGGCACCTAGATGATGAAGGTTGTGTTGTTACATTTAGTGATAAAAATTGGAAGGTTACAAAAGGTTCCTTAGTGGTAGCAAAAGGTGTGAACGTAGGCACCTTATATCTTTGTACAGGTCATACTATTCCTTCTACTTTAGTTGTTGCAAAGAAAATTCAATGTTTTAAAAAAGTTGTTCCAATTCAGTAGGTAGAAAATCAGACAATTGTTGTGGGTTTAGAAACAACACTGTGGCGTAATAGACTTGGGCAAATGAGTACAAAAGGTATGAAAATACTTCATTCAAAGAATGTTTTACCAGGTCTAAAATGTGTTAATATGGATTTCTATGGAAGTTGTGTGGATGGAAAACAAAAGAGAGTTAGTTTTCTCAAGGATGGGAAGCAAAAGAAAGATGGCAAATTAGAGCTTGTGCATACGAATGTATGGGGACTAGCTCAGGTATCTTCTCTAGATGGCTCTCGGTATTATGTTACATTCATAGATGATGCAACAAGGTATGGATTTATTTCCTTAAGCAAAAATCTAATGTATTTGAAACTTTTAAAAAATGGGGAAGCTTGGTTGAGAATGAGATGGGTAAAAAGTTGAAATGTCTCAGATTTGATAATGGTGGTGAGTATTGCAGCAAAGAGTTTGAATATTATTGTTCCTCTAATGGTATACGTAGGAAAAAATGGTTCCAAGGACTCCACAAGAAAATGGAGTGGTTGAGTGCATGAATAGAACAATAATGGAGAATGCAAGGACTATGAGATTGCTTGTTGGGCTGCCTTTAAACATGTGGGAAGAGGTTGTTAATACCATTGTTTATTTAATTAATAGAGGTCCTTCTAATCCTTTGGGTTGTGGTATTCCAGAGGAAGCATGGACAGGTAAGAAGGTGAGTTATTCTTTTCTCGAAACCTTCAGTTGTGAAGCATTTGCACATATAGATTTTGAAAATAGAACCAAGTTGGAAGCTAAGTCAAAGAAATGTATATTTGTTGGATATGGCATTGATGAATTTGGTTATAGGCATTGGGATTTTGAAAATCAGAAAATTGTGAGAAGCAGGGATGCCATATTCAATGAGAAGGTGTTGTACAAAGATCAATTGCAGCAGCATGAGAAAAAAGAAAATGATTATGTAGTGATGGAAGATATTATGAACAACGATGTTCTAGTGGTTCCTCATGCTCCACAACAACAGCGACAACAAATACCACAAACTCCAATGAATGTTAGACGATCTTCAAGGATAAGTAGACCTTCGAAAAAAATTTCTCCCTCTTTGTATTCTATTTTATTAATTGATGCTGGTGAACCAGAATATTATGATGAAGCTATGCAGGTGGATGCCAAGGTTCAATGGATGCATGGAATGGAAGAAGAAATGGATTCCTTGTTGAAAAATCAGATTTGTGAATTATGCAAGTTGCCTATAGGTAAAAAGGTTTTACCAAACAAATGGATTTATAGGTTGAAAGAGGAAAATGGAGGTAAGAAAAGATTTAAAGCCAGGTTAGTTGTAAATGGATTTGCACAGAAAAAAAGGGCATTGATTTTGATGAAATTTTATCTTCGGTTGTTAAAATGACTTCTATTCGTACTGTTTTAAATATTTTGGTTGCTGAAGATTTGTATTTAGAACAGCTTGATGTTAAAACCGCCTTTCTCCATGGTGAATTGGAAGAGGAAATATATATGGAACAACCACAAGGATTTGAGGTCAAAGGTAAAGAGAAACTAGTGTGCAGATTGAAGAAAAGTTTATATGGCTTGAAGCAGGCACCTCAGCAATGGTATATTAAAATTGATAGTTTTATGGTTGAGCAAGGCTACAATCGGTGTAATTCAGACCATTGTGTTTATTTTAAGAGGTTAGATGATGATAACTACATTATTTTATGTTTATATGTTGATTATATGCTTATAGTGGGATCTAACATGGATCACTTAAAGGAGTTAAAACAACAGGAAATTCATTTGCTATGAAGGATTTGTTAGTGTAATTAAATTAATTATTACACTAGCATAAGTTAACTTAGGTCATATATCATTTAGTCCTAGGTTGCATTTTGATAATCATTTAATAATGGGGTAATTCCCCCTTCCATGTTTGTAGGGATAAGATTCCTTCTAGAAGATGAGTTGTCCTTCTAGAACTTATCTCAACATTTAATAATTTCCTAGATAGGGTTCACATGTTGTCACATGTTGTTAGATCATAACACATGGCAACATTTCATGCATCTTAGGTTTTCTCTCTTGCCTATATAATCAGGCAACTTGTTCATTTATAACATATCATATCATCAATATAGAATCTTTATTATGCATGCCTAGTTGCAACACTTTCTGTGTGGTTGATTCTCTTTCCTGGCAAAGGTCCTCCATTGAAGATTCTGGAGCTTCAGGGATTGTGCATCTATAATCTCAACATGGTATCACAACTTATCCAGTGAAACGTCAACCCTCGATCAAGAAAGTTGGTGTGTGAGATTCTTTGCAGGCTTGAAGGTTTCCATTGAAGGCTATTTGACTCCACCCGGGGACCAAGCTGATTTTTGAAGAAGATAGAGTTAGATCCGAGCTTGCCATTGTCTTTAGAAGGCCTCGAAATCCTAGGATTGCCTGCCCATTCATCAAAATCGGATTCATCAACCCGGGAGCCATCATAGGTATTTGGGTTTGCAAAATCAACTGTACTATTCGTACAATTTGCAGTAAAAAAATCACCCCGGTCAGTTGTCCTCTGAGGCAAAAAATTTTTAATCGTAGACCATTTTTTGTTTCAAAAAATTTCGAGCAATTCTTCTATACTTTTGTTGGCAAAAAAATATATATTGTTTGGGGCTATATTTTTTCTATAGTTCTCAGAAAAAATACATTGAGCGACTGCATATTTTAATACTTGGTCGGCATCAAATAAATCCATCGGCATTTCATTTATTGGAGTTTGATCTTATTGCGTCGGCATCCGTTTAAAAGTTTTTTTTTGCAAATTAAATATATTAAATTATCGGCTTAAATCTACAAAGTCCTTTTGATTTTTAATTTCCAACTAGGCAATATTAAAAATCAAATCCAAAAAGCACTTTGTTAGCCGTCTGTAGAAGAAAAAAAAATTCGGTTGCATTTAATATCATTTGTAGGGTGGTACTGTTGTTTTCAGCCACTTGGTCCTGTCTTATCGTTTGTCTTCGACTCCCATTGTTTCCATCCGGCTGGGCTCATCTATCACTGGCACTCAACATTTCCCCATCAGCGTTCGTTGTTTATCATTAGTGTCGTACGTCCACCTTTCTTGGTCGATTCCGCTGAAGTCTTCTCCCCACCAACCGTGGTCACCACATCGTCCACTTCTTTGTCGACGTTTATTCCCGGCCCGTTCATTTGGTGCGGTCACATCAATGACCAAGGGTCCCGCTCTATCCGAGAGGCGCCACCTAAGATTGCAGTTCCGCCTCTTTTCTGCCACTCTGATGCCACCCTATCTAGGGGCACTTTTTTTGGCAGATTTAACCCGGGGGCCACATTTTTTACCCTGTTTAGCCTGCAAAATGCCTCATCTAGGCATTTTTTCATTTTTTCATAAATTTTCACCAGGGTATCGAAAATCAACAAACAAGATACCATCGGAAAGGTAATACAGTCTACTTTCCAGTGGTGACATCATTTTTGTGAAATTGCTCGCAGAAAATTCTACAGCCAACTGAAGACAAAACCCTAAGTTGGACATAAAGGCTCGTATCTTCGCAACCATTCATCGGATTTCAGTGATTCCAGCGGCATCAGGAAGGTGATTCAAAGCTTTTTTCATTAGTCCAGACCCCTTGATCAGTTTCAGCTCTAGGTACTCTTTTATTGATTTTTTCAGTTTGGTGCATTTGTTCAATAACTTGGATATCCTGAAGCTTGGGAAATTTTTTTTTGATCCGGGTAGCATCACTTCAGTTGCACATCATCCTTGGAAGTCTTTATTTTCTATTGAAGGTCAGTGTCTTTTTTTTTTTGGAGAAATTTTATTATGGGGCTTGCATATACTCCTTCTTTGACTATGTTGCACAAGGGAAACTATAAGCAATGGCGGGATGGGATCATACACCATCTCTAATCACTTGCATTGTTGCCACATTTGTATGGTATAGTTCCTCATCCAAGTGAAGGTATTCATGAACTTTCTTGGAGTTGCGGCAGATACATTTTTTTGGAGATCATTTCAATGCAAGTTGATTGGGATGTTTTGAATGCTATTGATCATTGTGACTGTCCTCACATCCTTTGGGCTAAGCTTTGGGAGATATATGGAGATTCAGATACTCCACCCTTCCTCGATGATCATGATTCAGAATATCATTCTTCAGATCAGGTACCCCACGATGATATTGTTGTGCAGGAAGTTGATTGCCTTGAATCTTTCGAAGAGGTTGACAAGGTTCCTTCAGGTGCTTCTTCTCCATCAGAGACTATTGGTATCCCTTCACATTCAGTGATTCCTTGTCCAGAGTCATTGATTGAGGCTTCCACCATCATCATTCATCAGGACACATTCAATTTTCTAGACTTGACATCATAGGATGGCTTCGTTTCAGGTATCACTGACTTGGCTACTTCTACAGGTTTGGAGGACATTCTTGAGGGGATATCACTCCTCTATTTAGATCACACTTTGGAGAGTTCTTTTGAGTCTCCTCATCCTTTTGTCTCAACCTTGATTGGGGATCCGGAGACTATCTTGGAGGCACTTGGTTTCTCTTCAAAGATTTCATCTTTGAGACTTCTTCCCTGTCATTCCATTCAGGATTTGAGGTTTCTTTAGCATCCACCATTGGATTTGTTTCTTCCTAGTGGGAGACTTGTGGTTTGGACACATTTGTTGCTTCAGACTTCTTTCAGTGGTTTTGAGGACACTTCATTCAGGGGGGGCTATCAAGTCTCCATCACATTCATCATATCCATCACACTGTCTTTGGATATTGTTCAACATCAGTTTTTGCATCGTCTTGATTTGTCACCCTCTTCATTGATTGTGGCATCTTCATCTTCAGGCAAGGAGACATTTGAGCAGAGTTCAAAGACACCATCATCATCAACATACATCCTTCCTTCCTTCAATTCCTATCTGGAATGGGAAGCATCACTGCACTTGCACTTGGTTCTGTTTCTTCCGAAAGGGAGACAAGTTGTTTGTCGACATTGGATCATGTTTTGTCATCTTACCATTTTTGCAGGTGATATCATCTTTTGGGGGGCTATATAGTCTCTCTATTTCCTCCCTATGGGGGGGCTATTGTATTGTATCCATGTGATGGATGGTGTACTTGGGGGGTATTTGGGAGTCCTCTATCCTTCCCATCCTATCTCACATCCTTTTGCATTTTCATCTCCTTTTTGGAGAGGGGTTTTGTTCCCACTAGGTTTTCCCCTTTTCTCCAGTTGTGGGAGATTTTTCTGCATCTTTATCATGTACATGGGTACCTAACATGGCCTCATAGCTGGGACCCATCATCAATCATCTCTACATAATCATTGCATTTTCCTCCCTAAGTTGAACTTATGGGGGGTGTTAGTATAATTAAATTAATTATTACACTAGCATAAGTTAACTTAGGTCATATATCATTTAGTCCTAGGTTGCATTTTGATAAATCATTTAATAATGGGGTAATTCCCCCTTCCATGTTTGTAGGGATAAGATTCCTTCTAGAAGATGAGTTGTCCTTCTAGAACTTATCTCAACATTCAATAATTTCCTAGATAGGGTTCACATGTTGTTAGATCATGACACATGACAACATCTCATGCATCTTAGGTTTTCTCTCTTGCCTAGATAATCAGGCAACTTGTTCATTTGTAACATATCATGTATCATCAATCTAGAATCTTTATTATGCATGCCTAGTTGCAACACTTTCTGTGTGGTTGATTATCTTTCCTAGAAAAGGTCCTCCATTGAAGATTCTGGAGCTTCAGGGACTGTGCATCCATAATCTCAATAGGATTTGGGGGCAACAAACCAAATCCTTGGTATGAAGATTACTAGAGATAGGAAAAATAGAAAATTGTTTCTATCTCAGGCTGATTATATTGATAAGGTGTTGCAAAGATTTCATATGGAGAATGCAAAAGTTGTCAGCACACCTTTGCTTAGTCATGTCAAATTGACTAAGGATATGTATCCAAAGACACAAAAAGAGGAAGACAAAATTTCCAAGGTACCATATGCTTCAGCTGTAGGCAATTTAATGTATGCCTTGGTATGTACGAGATCGAACATTGCACATGTCGTAGGAGTTGTTAGCGGGTATATTAGTAATCCCGAAATCGAGCATTGGAATGCAGTAAAATGGATTCTCAGGTATTTGAGAGGTACATCCAATAAATGTTTATCTTTTGGGGGCTTTAATACTGATTTAAAAGGCTGTGTTGCCTCAAATTTGGCAAGGGATATAGATACTAAGTGAAGTACCATAGGTTATGTTTTTATAGTTGGTGGGATAGACATAAGTTTGATTTCTCAGTTGCAAAAGGTGGTTGCTTTATCCACCAAAGAGGCAAAGTATGTAGTTGCAACAAAGGAAAGAAAAGAGATGATATGGCTGCAACTTTTCATGGAAGAGTTGGGAAAACATCAGGTTGAAAGTTACTTGTTTACAAACAGTTAGAGTGTTATACATCTTGCAAAGAATTATGCATTGCACTCAAAAACAAAACACATATTAGCTGAGATATCATTTTATTCAGTCAGTGTTGGAGGATGGACAGGTAAGGCTGGAGAAGATTCATACGGATGGCAATCTAGCGGATATGTTTATGAAGGCGGTGACAAGGGAGAAGTTGAGCTCCTCTTCAGCTTCGGTTGGCCTTCAAGGTTAAATTTAAATAAATCAGAATAGCAGAGTCCAAGGTGCTTATTTCCAGTGGGAGTTGCAGGGGCAATGGTGTTATGATCAATCTCCAAGTGGGAGATGGTATGGAGTGGAGCCTGATCTATCTCCAAGTGGGAGATTGTTGTGTTATGGAGACAAATCAGACTCTAACACAAAATCTTCATATTATTTTTATTAAATAATTTGTTGTAACACTATTAAATATTTTGTTGCACTTGTATTTAAAATAACAGTTACAAACAATTATTAAATGTTGGAAATGACCAGTTATAATATTTAATGAAGATGGTTGCATTTAGTTATTGTAACCACCCAAAGAGAACATGTTATTGGGTGCATGAAACAAAACCAATGGCCACACTTCATTTATAATTAATGGGACATGCGTAGGAACATACTCCAATACTCAAATTAGAGTTTTGAGGGCAGCAAGGCATGAAAAACGTTAGCAAAAACTTATAGTTCTATGGCTGGAAAAATGCAGTAAGTGCCATAGATACCCGCAGCAAAGGCTGTGTAAAAACAACAGTGCTAAAACATGATGAAAAATGTCGTTGCAAGTTGCATATGTTTCTGCATGTCTTTGTAAAGGTTTTTGCTGGAAGTTTAATATATATTGGACCCTCTTGTTGGTGGATGTAGCCTGATTTTTGGTGAACCACATTAAATCTTGGTGTTCTTCTTTTGTTGTCCATTTTTCTAGGTTTTATAAATTTGTTGTGTTTTCAAATTTTTCTACATTTTAATTGATAAGTTATTTCCTACAAACTCTAACAAAAATGGTGTAGTTTGGACTCCTCCATAGAAGGATTAGAGCAAATTAAAATTTGATGGAGCCTCAAAGGGAAACCCAAGTTTGGCTGGAGGAGGGGTTATTAGAGATCATAATAGTCAACATATTTAAGCCTTTGCTCCACATCTAGGTCACCAAAAAAACCACTTAGCTAAAGCGGCAACTACCTTTATCACTATCATTTTGACCTCCCATTTAGGGGTAAAAAAACTAATTGTTGAAGGAGATTCTATCAATATTATTTGATGTCTTCAAGGCTCTTGGCCCCCTAGTTGGACCATATAAAACTTCATCAATAATGCCCTTTCTTTATGCAAACAAAATGAAGAATACAATTTATGCATGTGTTCGGAGAAGGAAATGGATGTGTAGCCTATTTTGCAAACTAGGGGATGTCAAATGTTGGCTTATGCATATGGGATATCAAATCTCTACCCACACATGCCCAAGGATTACTTGTTAATAATTGCATCTTCGCTTAATGCATTCACCCAATGGATCATTATAGATCAACGAGGAGGAATGACATCACATTTGAATGATTATTTCTAGCATATTATATTTCATCAAGAAGCTTGTGTCTCTTTCTATGAATAGTGATGTGAGATTGTTCTTGTGGGGTTTCATCTCTAAAAATAAGAAGATTATGATGGGTGTTGACCACACTAGAGTTGAACCATCACATTGTAATGGGGTTTGCAAGAACCCCAAAGTGGAAACTTTTAGCTAATGGGGGTTTAACTCCCTTCTTGGAGAAGCTTAATGGCCATGATCTTGTTGTTACCAAGGCTTTCACCAAAGGGTGGAAAGACATAAAGGTTTGTGTTTATGGGTGGGAGTGTACTATCATTGAAGAGTTGGTTGTCCATGTTATAGATTTGTCTACAAAACAAGGCAAGACGTTCAAAGATAGGAGGGTGAGTGAAGAAGCCCTCAAGACTTTTCTCAAGGAAGGCGAGAGAGACAAGCTAGTGAGACAACACTTGGGATATGATAGGAAATCACTAAAGCCCATTTGGGTCGCAGTTGTTGAATGCATCATGAGTTAAGTGTCATTATAGGACAAGTATAAGTCTATTTATGACTACCATTTTGTGTTGCTTAATCATTTTAGATAGAAAATCAAAGTTTCCTTTCCATTCTATCTCCTTGCTTCACTGGAAAAATTAATTAAAAGAAGTAAAAAAAACTCTAAGCATGGTTCCCATTCATCTAGGGTTAATTCTCCTAACTGTCAACTATATGAACTTTGAGAAGCCTAGTCTGAAAAGCTTTGGCATATTGGTATTTCTAAAAAAGAGGAAAGATGTAGGATGGTTGAATTTTCCAATACCTCTTATGATGAATCTATGCATCCCAACAAATGTTCTCAGGATGATTATGAGGAGGGGGGAAACTAGTGATGCCTTAGAGGATTCCAACCCTATGGATATTGAGTCTTCTATGGACTTGGATTATGAAGAGTCAAATGAGAATGTCACTCCTAAGAGATAGAAGAGAAAGATTGCAATGAAGACTCTGAAGCCTAAAACTAACACTAGTAAGAAGGTTTGTACGAAAAAAGAATATTGTGTAGCTTGAGGATTCTAAGACATGGGAATATTTGCAAAAGAAAGAAGGGTTTGAGAAAGGTCCAAAGGATTTCCAAGTTGAGGAATACCCCCATACCTAAACCTTTGGTTGGGATTTCGTTCCTTGGGATCTCAAATCCTACCCTGAATAACCCTAGAAGTTTATTTGCTCTTGTAGCTAATGCTTCATCCAAAGAGGAGTTATCTGACATCCAATGCACAATCAAGGAAGCTATAACTTCCCAACACACTATGACTAAGAAATCAATCAACTAGATATGAAGTTGGCAGCTATTCACAATAAAATTAGATGTCAAACTTGGATGGGAGGAGGACACTAGCATTATCCAAGGCTAGGAACCTAATCCTAAGATGAAGAGAATTGAAAAAAAAAATATTAGATTTGAAAAATGAAAATATGGTCAATTTGGTTGAGTGGGAGAACTAGAAACAACAACACTCTAATTGATTAGTCTTAAAAAGGATCTCATGGCCATCAAAGATAATCTCAATTGTATGATCCAAGTCAACAAATGTACCATTTAGAATAGTGTTGCAAGTATCAAAATTCTTACTAACAAGTTGAAGGATTTACATGAGCGCCAGGTTATTCATATTACCAATGACAAAGCTACTCCTCAGAATAAGAGTGGAAAAGTATGTCCCAATACAAAAACCAAAGCTAGCAAGAAGAAAACCTCTGAAGAAGAAAAAATGAAACTAATTAATTTCTACCAACAAGAATTGGAGGATATAAAAATTCTTAAGCAAATATAATTGGGGTCTTTTCTTGTTTCCTCCTTTCTATGTCTAGCGGTTTAGGTTGTCTTCGTTGTTGGATGTTTAGTTAGGGTTCATTCCTATGAATGGTTTATTGTGTTTTGGCTCTGCTTTTGTTGTTTCTCTACTTAATGTAAAGGGTTTCAAAGTCCCTTCAAAACCTATTTTACCACCTTAATAAAAAACCACAAGATAAATCTCTACCATGTTATATTTTCCATATATATCATTGAATATTAAAAGCTTTATACATCATAAAGCTTTACCAACAATTGATTTTTTATAACTAATGGGCTTCCAAAGTAATCGACTTTCAAAATGTCTAAAATTAACCTCATTGGCCATCCAATCCAAGCTTGATCAAAGGCTATTATTCCTCCCCAACCACAATTTTTTTTATAAACAATCACATTTTCTCCTAACCTCACAAAGCTTTTCCAATTGTGAGATATTCTTATGAATAATGATCCACTATGCACAAGTTTTGACATTGTAGAATGTCTAGACCTAACAAATCAAAAGATTGATCTATGGCCTAAGTTTGTCCTCGCCCCACTATCACCTTTTCTCCTTGCACAAGCATTCTCACTATTAGATTAAAGTTAAATTCTACAAATCAAAATACACTAACTCCTCCAAATCCCATGCTAAAAGCTTTCTAAATGAACGTAGCATTAACTCAACCATTTGCTTACAAGTCGAACCAATGGACCTCAAAACTCCAATAGTCTAGTTGACTAAGTTTGACCTCGACAAAAAAATTCAACTATTAGATCATGAGTGTGATCAATGACCCTCACTCATGCCTAGCCCCTTTGTTATTGCAAGAAAGCTCATCTAGCATTGATTGAACAAGTTAGAATATTTTTCAAAGCATAACTTATTTGTAAGAGTTTAAATTTTATTAAAGCTCATTAAAATCATTTATAAGAGCAACTCACATTAACTCATAAAAAAATATATGTATACAATTCTTATTTTAAGATATTTGTCTTAAAAGTTATATTTACAAGGACTTTGTATTTAAAACTTCATCTTTAAAGGAAAATCAAGGACATGTAAAATACTAACATTGTGCAACCACCAAAGTTAGCCACATACACAATGTATAAAAGGAGCATGCAAAAATGGAGGATCATTTTGAGTCTCTTGACAAGAAAATATTTTGTAAACTTTGAAGATTGGTACTTTGAAATTCTTGGATTCTTCACTACTTGTCTCGTTTTGTGTTTCCCAGTTAATCTCACCATACATTATCTTGCATGCAAGATTCAAAAAGCACATTGTCACATCCATTTATTAATTCAAACTAAAGCCTGAGAAATGCTTCCCCACCTAGAGTTCTTAAAATTTAGGGCCTAAAAGCCTCACTATTGGGGAAGTGTGATACAAAGTAAACCAATCATAATAAAATTTAGTTATTAAGTTTTTATGACCAAAATGATACTCAAAACACTCATGCTTGTACTTTAAGTGGAGTATTTATGATGAAGACCAAGATGCAAATATGAAGTCAATATGTTGCAGGCAATTTTATAGGGTTGGAAAAAGATGTTAAGTACCCAAAACCCAAAGAGGGTTTGGTGCTCTCGTTTTGGAATAAAAAGGCATTTGGCATGAACTTGACAATCGCCAAATCCAAGCCTTATAGATAAGCTAATATATATATGAATATGATGACTAATAAATCATCAATCAAATTCAACCTCTAGCTAAAGCCTCCCAAGAAATGACAAAGAACAAGGAACACTTACCAAAACAAAACTCATTGCACTCCACATACCAATTATTGAGACAAAAGTTGATTGGGCTCTTCAATGTCATCCCAATTAATACAAAAATAAATATTTATGCCCATTGGGCTCTTATGATATCATAGTTATGTGTAGTAGTATGTATTTGAACCAAGCATAGGATATGTATAGGAGATTGTTTGAGTGGTACAATTGAGAAAGTTAGGAGCATCATATAGGTGTTATCATAAGCCTATAGTGTTCTCGGAAGCTTCAAGAGACAATTGGTTTGTAACCTTGCTGATTTTTAGTTGATTTAAGTACCCACAGCCCCAACTTGGTGGAGTTTTCATCCTAAATGCAAGATCATTAGATGATCTTCAAATGAGACAAACTAGTTAGAATGTCATGGTAGATGATATCATAAGCTCATGATGGCAAGTATATTCTAGAATAAATTATGCATCTTGAATCTCATTTCAAGAGTGCACAACCCCTTGGTGATCTGTTTTGGGAACATTGAGCTTCCCTAGCAATAGCCAATTTTTTTTTTGGTTACGCCAGAGGTATCCTCGCGACCCAACCCAGTGGCCCAACCAACCTTGCCTTGGTCTTGCTTTTTGCCAAGTTGGGGTCTAGGAGGGGCAAGCTGAGGCAAGACTAATCCTCTAGGGATGCATGCAATCACCCGCAAACCACGTGCATCGGGTAAGCCCGAGCCTCGGAACCTATGGGGAGCAAACCCATGGCCCAAGCCAACTCTACTACTCGTGTGGGTTAGCATTAGCCAAATTACTTTTGGTAGGCACATTTAGCTTTCTTTCTATGATTCAATTTTACAAATCCATGTTTGTCTAAATTTCCAATCTTCACTGGCTCCCTTATCTATTAAACTATTTAATCTAAGTACAAGGTCCCCCACCTTATTAGGTTGAGCGGATATTTTCATGAATTTAGTCATTTTTCATCTAACATTTCCAATTCCACCAATCTTTTTGCCCTATATTCTTTGTATCCAAGAGGCCTTGCAACAATTGACCTCAATAGAATCATGAACCATCATCATAGTATGAGAAATGAAAATGTAAACCCAAACTTGTTTCACAACCTTAACAATAGAATAAGAATGTTTTTCCTTTGGTCTACGTCCAATTGGAGGCATAAGATAGTATTACCAATGGTATTCCAACCACAATTGATGATCACCACTGTTGTTTTTTTCTAAAGCAAAACTAACGGCCTATATTATGTGTTTCTTTGGGTTTATGAGATGGGAAGGAGCAAGCGGAGGGCAAGCAAGGACAAGGACAAGGGGACATAGTTTTGGAGGTGGCAACAAAATTCTCAAATTTTGAGGACGTAGGGCAAACATTTAGCTACTAAAATGACTTAAACAAACTAAAAGATTCTGAAATTTTAAAAAATAAAATAAAATGTGCTGAATTTGCAATAACAATCCTTCCTCTTCTAGCTTTTTTTTGGGGATTTTTAACATTATTTTCCTTAAAAGGTTACATAGGAACACTATCTATTATAGTACTGAGAATGGAAAACCTTTACATTAGGCTCAAGTTTCAAGTCTTCAAACCTTTCAGCATACTACACTGCCATCAGCATAGCAGACTTAATTCAAAAGTATAACCAAGTGCCCCAACAGGTAAACCCGCCATTAAAATACATAAAGATTACAATCTGTTTTTAACAATACTGTGATTACTCTTCAAGAAAGTCGGGAAATTTATTATTCATGTTTGCATATAAACCTTCAAAATGATACTAAGATTACTCCAGATTTGTGATAACAAAAAGTAGCCTATTAGCTAATGCAACTGCAGCCAACCATCAATCATCAAAGGAGAATAAAAAAACAGCACCAACAAACATTCGGCTATTCCATGAACTTGACTCCATAATCAAATGGTAAAACTTCAAAGGAAAAACATCAAAAGATTTCTTCGCCAGAGTTCTGGTTTTTTGAGACAGCAAACAGAATTCTGAAGCCACTCCCAAATTTCTCTGATACCTTGATGATGAAATGCTGAATCACCAATTGTAGCTATTCCAGGCTAGCTCTCGTCCATGTATGGCTGCAGGATCAAGTTTTCAGCTAGTTTAGCATTTATACTACTACTATCACACCAGAGCCATTCCCAGACAAAGAATATCATGAATACAGCAGAACTGAGGGAAAGCAAGAATAAGACTTTCCTTCAGAAAGTCAAGGCCTGACTCCTTGATGGAGAGAACATTCATCAAGATTCCATTAATAGTAAATTGCTTTTTATAACAATGTTGGTTCTGCCCTATTCAAACTATTTACAACTCATTCATTGAGCAATTAACATTTTTGCTGAAGTTCGTTCCCTATCCTTTAAATCATCACTGAAGAACCATTGTTTCTGTTGGTAAGATGGGGATCATGAGTTCTATCACTAGAAAAATTAACTATGGAGGGATCAACAGGAGTTAACTCCATCCAAAACTACTGTCTAATGCCAATGGTTTCTACTCATTATTTTATCAGATTCCAAATCTTAACCAAACCAAGACATCACCTTTCCACCATGATCTTGACATACTCCTCCTAATCTCTCTGGTGTTGTGTTACCTTTATTAACTCTGTCGGTATATTACAAGTTGCAGGAGGGAGTGACCACTTACCAAGGCAATTAGATATTCTAGCTGACCCATTATTTAGTAGGTAATCAGTATATGCTGATATTGTATGGCAGTCCTTATTGTTTATTTCTGGATAAGGAGGCCTCTATGCAGTTCTAAAGGTTTCTTTTCTGATTTTACCATTGAATTCTAGTGCATAATTGGGCAATTTCAGAAAGGTACATTACCCTTTAGAGTTAGCCATCAGTGTAAAGAACATTATAGTCCTTACAAATGAGCCAGTTTGTATAAATTTTACCCTCTCAAGCTTACCTTGTTAAACTATTAATCAAATTTATAGATCCATGGCAGAACTCTCTCCCTTTGCTGCTGCCTTCTTTCGCTTCCTTTCCACTTGTTTCTCCTTTCCCTTAAGTACTTCCTGGGAGAAGGCTTTTAGTGATGCTACTACATCTTCATTCCTACGAGCTGAAAAATTTAAAAGCAGTTAAAGTAATATGGAGAGTAGAATGTAATCAGCCATTAAAAACTTGAGCAGTTTAGCACAAACAATAGAGAAGAGTATGTTTCGTAGCCGATTAATAATTGTTTAAAAAAAACAATATTTTGGCTTCGTAATTTTTCCCAAATATAAAGCTTCTAAGAGAATCTTTATTATCTATTATTCATATTCTCTTTATTGCGTCAAAGGAAAACTACCAAAAATCTTAGAAAGTTTTTAGCTTTTTCCTAGTTATAGTACAAAAAAGAAAGAAATGGTCTTATGGGCTTACCAGCAAGGATGACATCATCTATATTAACCGTTTTGCGACCTGCATGTTGTGCAAACATCTCAAAGTCCCTTGCCAGCTGTTCTATCTTCCCAGCAGAAGAGAAGGTTTGGGTTAATTATAATGAAACCAAGTATCTAAGCAACAAGAAGCACGAAAAATAGAGGCATCAAAAGCACATAAATATAGAGTATACATAAAGAAGAGGAGATAAACAATTTTTTACATCCTAATATTCATTGGAAGAGTTATTAGACACGTCACAATTAAAAAATGAGAAATAGACAGCTGTAATAATCGTGAAGCATAACTTTAGGATACACCTTGTACTGGTTAAGGTTTTTCCATCATGTAGGGCCACTGAAATCATCAAACATTAAATATTTTTATATGGCAAGTGTGACCCATGCACTCATGATGACGTGCATCCTAACATTCCATGGAAGAGTTTCAGAATGAAAAATGAAAAATTTTACATTCTGAGATTCCTTAGAGGAGCTATGGGACAGGTTGCAAGAAAATTCAAGAATTACGTAGCTGTCATATTGGTAACTATGAACAGAGTGATGGGATCACACACCAAGGCATTCGCTTTTGGTTGTGAACAACACTTTAGCAATGTGATGGTCATTGGTCAGAGATACAAATATTGGCAGATCAGCATGTGACAAGATACACGTACCTGGCCTTGTTTCTGTTCAGAAAGGATGTCTATTTTATAAAACTTGTAGCCATTTATGTGACAGTATATTCATTAATAAAAATGACAAAGAAAGGTAAAATTCAAAAGGCCTATTTACGAACATTCAATGGCATTTTAATTTAGCCCCGAGCATGTTTTTCAGGAAAATAATTCCATATAGAAGATGATTATTATAGGAAATCAAGATGATTATCAAGTAAAAACTATGTTCCACAGTGTTTCAAGGAGTCCAGAGGAGCATTTTGGGAGAACGGCAGTATGTGTGTGTGTGAGAGAATCAGTGACTCCGATTTTCGAAGGACTGCCTCTATGCCTCCCCCCTTGCCTCAGTAAATTTAAACCGCAAGGAGGAGGACAAACAAGGGCACAGACTTAAAACAGCTGACCTCCAACTGACAAGTCACTCGATGTAAGCCAGTCCTCCTATCAGCCTAAACCACACACACGGGAAAAAAATCTACAAGGAAACTCAATTTTTTTAATGTTTAGCCATACATGCATATGATGTGATCACTTTTCCTCATCTTGATGACAAATCAATTAATGTGATAAAACAAACTTACATAGTTATTTCTAGAAGCACACAAATGCATTCATCTAATTCAATATTCAATGTAACATGTTCAATAATTCAAGTATAACAGCAAAACAAAAAATAAATTTCTGATTTCATTGTTCAGTGTTTTCACTACAGCAAAAGGCCCGAAGGCAACACAATCATAAATAAAAGTGGAATGACAGCATACATTTCTTACAACTGTATGCAACATATGCATGATTTCACTTACAACCATGTATCCAATAATACTTTCGGTCATCCTACACCTGTATGCTCTCATTTTATAATTTTCTACTCTCCTACAGCTGTATGCAATCATAGAATTGCCCGTTGTTGAAAAGGGCAACAACTGTATGTAGACATTCAACAGGGTACATTTTCATTCCATAGTTGTATACAGTCATTCAACAACTGTAAATTCTCTTTTTATTGTTGTATGCAGTCACACAATTTCCCATTGACAAAATGAGTGGGAAATTTATGTCATCATTACACTTTCATTCAATAGTTGTAACTTGTATGCAATCATTCAACAGTTGTACATTTTCATTCTATAACCATATGCAGTCATTCAAAAAATCTACACTTCCTTTCTACAAGTTGTATGAAATCATACGCTTGTTCTTTGTACACTAAATATTTTTTTAAATTGCAGACGGTTGGGTGCATGTCTGATAGTCCCTGGGAAGAGATGTCCCCGTGTTACCCTGAGTTAAAATTGGCAATAAACCCCTTGCCCTTAAGAAAAATAGAAGCCCCACTAACATCCTAGATTGGCATTCAATTGCAATGGAGCCGCCAAGAAACCTAGACCTGCCAAAGAAGGTGAATCCTTTGTAATTTCCATGGGAAAGCCAAGTTTTTGTGTTTTCGTTTAATTTATATTTGGGCAAAACAATAAATGATCACGTAGCAACTTTGGCTCTACCGGATCACTTGGCAATATGGCATTGTCAAATTCATGGTTTGATATAGATGTGGAAGAGGACATAAAGTTGGTTATCAATGCTGGCAAAGACAAACAAACTTATCAGAATCAGTGACTCAACTCTGTTCTTCTAGAGCCTGTTTCAATAGCATCTCATTCTTCCATTATAGCATAGAAGGAAACAAGGTTGGGTGGGAACTAAACCTTCTTGAAACCATCTATGATTAAAAATTAGTTAGATGCCATCCACATTTCATTTTCTATGAAACAATAACTTCAAAAATAACAGAAACTAGGCTATGAATGTTTATTTAGATGGGTAACCATTAGCTGAAGTTTAAAGGAGAAATACCCTATGAATTGCAGTAATGGAACTGCAAGTTTGCAAGCTTGGAAAATATGACAATACAACTGGTGCGGAGACATGGCTTCAGGCATCTCTAGTGTGAGATTATGGATGAATGTGCAACAACCACATATTGCTTTAGACCTTATTTGTTGGTGGCCTCTCTGTATGGACAGATTTACAAATTTTGGATTTTACCGTCTGTTATTATTTGAACTTTGAACCTCTGCTATTCTGCTTTTTATGAACTCTGAGATTTTTTAGTTCAAATAATGTTGACAATTGTCAGAAGGGTCTGGGGTTTTCAGTTTGGGTCACAGAATTTATTTTTTGACTCTTTTACTTTATAGAGGCAATTTAGATTTTCTGCTCTTGTTTTCATTACATTCTCATCTTTCCTTATGGCAAACAGTTGTAATGCATGAAAATGAGGACTATATCAGAAACATGTATATATGCTTCAAATTCCTTAGGTCACATTAAAAAAGAAAACCATAACCTCACCCAAGCTTCAACCCTTAAAAAAAAGACTCTGCAATGTAATTTTTTAAAAATTCCCATTAATTTATTGAATTTTGGAGAGATTTTCATTTCTGTGCAATCCTTTTCAATAGCATAAAACATACCAGTAAATTTAACTGTTAGGTCGACCAAAGCAGACATCACTGGCTGAGAAACTTCCATCCCGTGCTTTTGGGCTGTCAGGTTATAATTGAAAAAAAGAAATTCAGAACTCTAGTAACTGAGATTAAACCACATAATATAGACATAATCTGAATAACCGGCTACCCTCCTTGTACCCATTTGTTAGATTCGTATAACTATTTGTTCCCTAACTGATGTAAGATGCATTTATGATGTCCACCGAACTATGATATAATCGTTGAGACAAGGTGTCTCCCTACTAGAGAACCAGGTTCAAAGCGAGCATGAAACCCTTCTGTGTATGAAATATTGAGATTGAGAATTTGGCAGTATAAATTTGTAAAAAGAAGAAGAAGAAACCAAGGTTTCACTGCTCTCCCTCTGTGGAATTGAAATAGAAAACAGTTTAGTATTGAAGAAAAGAAACGGGTACCTTCAGCTTCAGCTACGTTGATGACTTGGAGACGAAAGCGGTCTCTGAGGAGGCCTGGTGTGAGAGCGTCATTCAGAGTCACACGACCTCGCTCATCTTCGAGTGCCTCTAAATCATCATCCCATTCCGCCATTGTTGCTCCCAATTTTCCAGTGTTTGGTTTTCCTTTAATTTGTAAATGAATAAAGCGGGAAGATCATATCATTAGTAAAGTACGCTTGAGCAACCAAGTGGTAAATAGCAAATTTTTAATTTAGCACTGAATAGGGCTGTAACATTACCTATTTAGTTGGTAAAGCTTAAACAAATGCCATTTTGTTTGTTATTTAAAATATTAACAATATGTTTTAAAGACTTTATATTATTTTATTATTTAGATTATGAATGAATTATTGAACTACTATTTTTAGAGGCCTATTTTTTAATTCGTGAGTGGAGATGTTCAATGCATTTTGCTTGTGTATGTCGAGTCAATTGTAAAATTGGATGCCATGTTCATGGGTTTTTCAACTCTTCTCAATCGGTTGTGGATCATAACCAAATCAAGTGGTCTTTGCCTCAATGGGGTTGGTGGAAATTAAATTTTGATGCTACACCCTGAGGAAACCCAAGGCCATCCAAGGCCAATTGTGTGATATATGATCATGAAGGAAATGTGTTGAAAGTTACCACTAGAAAGCTTTATCCAAGAAGTAATAATGAAGTGGAAGCAGAGGCTCTTCTAGTAGGTCTCTAGTTAGTTAGAGCTTGCACAACATCACAATCAAAGGTGACTCTTAGGTTATCATCCTATGCCTAAGAAATAGGCTTTCCAGTAATTGAAAAATCAACAATATCTTGAATGGATCTTGGGATATTCTTGATTTTATTCCCAATTTCACTCTTTAGCACTACTTTCAAGAAGGTAATGCCTTAGCAAATAATCTCTTTAATAAAGGTATTGATTCAAGGGAGGACTTAGCAATGGTCGAGGATCTTTCATGATGGCTAGATTTTCCTAACATCACCCTTAATGGTTGCTATATGTCATAACCACCCTATGTGGTGATGGTTGCACTCACGAGAGCTTTCATTGTTGGTTATAGTGCAGTACTATTGAACAAAGGTTGTCATTGATGTCAAAGGAGTTCACTGATGTCAAAGGAATTTGGTCAGAAGATCAATGAGAATTAAATGTAATTATATTGTCATATCATTTCAGTTGCAGAAGTATATATTGCTAGCTATATTTATAAAATGAGTTGAGGATTCTCTGCAGTATCATACTACATCTATTCATGTTGAAAAAATTGATCCAGAAGTTTGGTTTGGAATGTATCAATTCAATTTCTCAAGGCAGAGATATTTCTCTGGAAATACAACTGTGTTCAGTATTTCTTCCTGAAGGCATGTTTGGCTCTATGATTTGAATGGAGAGTATGTCTACTCATTTTCTATCATATCCCAGAGTTTTCAAAAGATATGTTTAGCATGCAATAAGTTTGAAGTTACAAAAGGTTTTATGTGACTGTTTGTTAACTAGTTGTGGTTTTGAAACTATGCGGCAACGACTAGTAGTGTGCAAAATTCAAAGTTAGCATGTGGTGTTAAAATAGGTCCAAGTTAAGGTTCCTTTGGAAGCACATGGTATCATGTTCTTTTGGCGGCAACAAATTTGATTTAGGTCCATCTTATGTCATCTTGGTTAATTATGGATCCTTGGCTAACATGGAGTGTTGTTAATGTAATGTTGTGTATATATTCATCATAATTTTTTGCAAATATATAGTGTGAAGTGTGAGAATAATTGAAGAGAAGGTGGTGAGTGAATATACTTATGTGTGAACGAGTGTTACTCAATGTGAAGCATCTCAATCATTATGTGCCATTATCAGAAGATCTTAAGGAGTGTAGTAGAGTGTCTGAATCAAGTTCAGGCTATATGTAAGCTAAGTATTCAACATTAAAGATTGGCAATATCTATCCTTGTAATTCTATAGGATTGGTATTCTACTCACTGAGTTGGTGCTTAAATCTTTGTATTGGATATTGGTGTCTCCTATAGGTTGGTGCCTATTGATAAAATTCAAGATTGGTATTCCAGTAGCTTAGTTCCTACTTCATATTATAAATTCCCTTGTTACATTCTTGCTTTGTAAGGCTATATTTGGACAGTAGATCCAAGCAACTATTCTCACCTTGGTTTTTCCCATCTTGTGTTTCCATGTATATCTGGTATTCTTATGTGCAAATGTGTGTGCTTATGTTGTTGGTTGATTATTAGTAGCTATTTGATTGATTAAAATAAGTGTTGAATTAAAAAAAAATGATTTGATCTATTGATTCACCCCCCCTCTCAATAGATTGTGTTCCCTTCAATTGGTATCAAAGCTAAGTTCCTTTGAAGAAGCTTAACAACTTGAGGTAGATTTGAGATGGCACACTCAGTGGCTCGAGAAGGATTATCTGGAAAGAAGGCATCACTCTTTAATAGATCCAATTGTGCATTTTGGAAAGCAAGGATGGAAGCATACTTGATGGCCCTAAGTCTTGAAATTTGGCAATCAATTGCAGATGGATATGAGATTCCTGAAAATCCTCCAAGGGATCAGGTTGGAAAGAAGGCTTGCGAAAATAATGCTAAGGAAAGGAATGTTATTTTATGTGGTCTATCTAACTTTGAGTTTGTAAAGGTCATGAAGTGCAGGACAACGAACGAAGTATGGATAAATTGCACACCATCTATGAAGGTGATGACAAGGTCAAAGAAGCAAAGCTTCAAACTCATAGAGCTCAGTTTGAAGGACTAAAAATGAAGGAAGAAGAAAACATTTCCATATTCCTATTGTAGGTTGATGAAGTTGTCAATTCTATCAGAGGTCTTGGTGAGGAATTGAAAGAAAGCATGATTGTGAAAAAGCTACTCAAATCTCTTTCTAGAAGGTTTGATTCTAAATTTTCTATTGTTTTTTATAAAGGAAAAAATAGATTTTAAAGGGACCCGGAACCCTTAAACAAAAAAAGAGCAAGGCTGCAGAAAAGACAACAAGTAGCCAATGAAAAAGACCAACTCCAAAACAAGACCAATTAAGATTTGCATTTTACACTTTTCTTGCGGGAGTGGGGAGTCATGTCGAAAGATGGCCAAGAGGATTTATCTTTTTTGCCCTTAACTAAATTTTCTATTGTTGTAGAAGATAAAGATCTGAATTCTTTAAAAATGGTTGAATTGCATGGAAGTTTAACTGCCTATGAAATGAGATTTGATAGTGAGAACTCTATAAGGAAAGAGGCAATATTCAGAGCTTCTAAGAAGCAAGATGATCCAAATTTTGATGTTGGATTAGATCCAGAGGAAGCAAATTTTGTTAGAAAGTTACAGAGAAGTTCTAGAAATTATAAAGGTAAGTTACCTTTCAAATCTTTTAGTTGTGGTGAAGTAGGACATTTTATGGGTAAGTGTCCTTATAAAAACTCTAACAGTGTTGAGAAAAGGAATGAAAATAAATTATATCAGAAAGGGAACAAAGTTCAAAAAAAATAGAAGAGTTTATTCATTAATGAGGAAGGCTACTCTATTGATGAAGACTATCAAGACATCTCTAGTGACGAAAGAGAGAAGGTTGTATTCATGGCCATGGAAACTACTGAAGATGTTGCAGAGATGAATTCTAGAAATGATGATGAAGAAGTAGATCTTGTGGAAGAGTTACTCTATGTTGGAAAGGAGATTAAGAGATTGAAGAAAATAATTGTTGAGGGAGTGAAGGTTAAAGATAGTTTATCCCAGAAGCTTGAGAATGCAGAAAATATGATCATTGATCAGAAGGTTCAAGCAAAAGAAGCAAAGAGGATTGAAGAAGTTTTGACTAAAAGGTTATTATCAAGGGACAAGGATTGTGAGAAGCTTGAATTTGAAATTGTGTCACTAAGGAAGAATTTTGATAATTTGAATCATCAGTTGAAGATGAAGTTTGGGAAGAGCACTAAGATCTTGGATCAAATAATTGATAGCCAAATATCTCTACATATCAAAATCGGTATTGGTTTTGATGAACATAAGAACAAAGTGATAGAGCAGCCAATAAATCTTGTTAAGGAGATTCCAAAAGAGATTGGTTATGGAAGTTCAAAGTCTAAACAAAGTGCAACAAACAATGATAGCAAAGTGATAGCAAAGTGAAGAATGATGGTTTCATCCAAGTGCAAAGGTTTTGAACACACCTGAATACTGAGAAGGGGAGTGAATCAGTATCTTCAAAAACTTAAACCCTTTCAAATCATAAACCCTTCAGCAATATACAAATTCATACTCTTAGCAAGATCAACAACTCATTCATGGATCATAAACACTTAATCTATTCAACAACAATGAAAGATAAGGAAATGAACACACATACACAAGATAACACCAGATTTATGTGGAAAACCCAAGAAGGGAAAAACCACAGAGAGAAATCTCCCAATATAGAAGCTCACTACTTACAGAATTACAATTTTAAGGCTCGCTACCTATGGACTTGCATGCTAAGGCACATAAAATTAGGGTAAGATAAAAGGTACTTGTAGTAATAAGGTACACAACCCTAGGGAAAGATACAAATTACAAGGACCTGATTAGATTCACTATCTCAGAGCAAGATACATGAAGATTTAGGAATTATAATATTTTTCAACAATACACTTTGCTGACTGAGGTGTTAAATCTCATTTCCCTTTTCTTTTCACAACTCATTGCTTCAATTGATATTCATACATCTCCACACTCATACACATCTTGCAACTAAAATTTTCTTGCATTTATATCCTCTACAAGATCTCAAAACATCAATTAGGTCAGCCAAAAAAAATACAAACAATGATTTCAACAAGTCAGCCACAAAAACATAATGTGATCCTATCTAGAAGATAGAGAGGACCAAAAAAATATTATTACATCTTCCAATGTGATCCCAAACAACTCACACGTTGCCGCACATCAACCCAAGTTGACAAGAAGGAAGCATGTAGATGAAACATGTAGCACAATACCAGTCAGCCCAAAAACACACTTGAACTGATTTTACTCAATATAGTTCTCAACAAGATAGGTCAAGACTCAAATGCATCTTAACACAACTTCATATGTTGGCATAGATCCCCAAGCACATGGTGCAAGCAAGATAACAAGCCCTATCGGCCAGATATCCACAAATTTCCTAGAAAACTAACTCAACACAATATGTGGCACCAAAGAGATCAACCAATGATGTGAGGACCACAAAGAGATGTTCCATGAACATCAAACAACACTTCCAGACACTTCTTTCACATTTTCATGCCACAAACAACCACTGCAACCCAAGTAGAAACATAATACTTCATCCTAGAAACACAAAAGATATCGGCAAGAGATAGAACACTAACAAACCAACTTGCGGACAACACCATTACATGAAAAATGAACTAAAACACTACACAAGCACTGAGAGTGCATCCACCAAGATGTAGGATAAAAAACATCAATATGGAGAAATACAGAGCATTTTCCAAACCAATCTAGATAACCAACAAAACTACCAATACATTGCAAATACCAGAAACATCCTCGATAACACATGTGACTTCAAAAGATAGGAGTGTAATGTTCATAGAGCACAAACACTAAATCCCAAATCGCAATACCATATCTTCAACAATAGAGGAATGTGGAGCATTCTCCCAAACAACCTTCAAAGCATCTTCTTGAAATAAAACCTTTCACCAACTTGTGCATACCAGAAATTTCTTATAGAAACACATACTTCCTCAGGAACAATAGGAGAGAGCATACAACATACTGGAGACCATCAACATCATCTCTCCACCATCAACATTACTTCTAATTCTCATCTTAATATATCATCACGATATTATCTCTTTTGATAGCAACCATACTCAATACTAGTTTACTTGATATCAACTAAGGCATGAAATCCAACCATGAACATCAGCAACATCAAAGGCATGGCATCCAGCCATGAAAAAACAACATACAACTAAAGGCACCAAAGAGAACCCAAGATGAGTGTAGACACAGGCACCAATGACAACCAATGTCAAGCAACAATCTCACAAGCATGTGCAACAATCTCCCCAAGTGTTGACATCAATCTCCTCAAGTGTTGACATCAATGACAACCAATTCCAACAATCTCCCCCTTTGTCATTGATGGCAACACACACTTGTACACTCTCCCCCTTTGACATCAAGGACAAAAGGAAAAAAGTTCATTTGAATCATCAACACATTCCCCCCTTTGACCAACAACACTTTTTCTTCAAATAACTATACATGCTCAACAAATGCACATGTTCTTCAAGCAATCATACCAACTAACTACCTACTCCCCCTGAGAGGTAGCACACATCAATCCAGGAGAAAAGGATATGACATGAATTTCTCCCCATGTATAGATGCACAATATATGCATCTAGTTAGAAAAAGAGGGGTCAATAACCCTAACTTATGTCAAAGATACTCAAAAGTATCCTTTGAAAGTGCCTTATTGAAGATATCTACAATTTGATCCTTGGTAGACACAAACTCTAATTTGAATTCTTATTCTGCAACCTTTTCTCTTAGAAAGTGATATCGAATAGCCATGTGTTTGGTTCTTGGAAATATTAATTGCACTGGTATTATCACATAATATAGGAATAGGTTCATCATAAACCACCTTTATATCCTTCAAAATTTTCTTCATCCAAAGCACCTAGGTGTAGCAAGATGTTGTAACAACATACTCAGCTTCTATCGTGGACAAGGACACCAAGTCTTACTTTTTACTGAACCAAGAGACCAATCTATCTCCCAAGAAAAATACACTTCCACTAGTGCTTCTCTAGTCATCCACACATCTTGCACAATTAGCATCAATATAAGCACTCAAAGAAAAAAATCATCTTTCTTATACCACAAACCATAATCTGTAGTTCCCTTCAAGTATATAAATATTATTTTCTCTACCTTCTCCTGAGCTTTCTTAGGATTAGCTTGAAATATAGCAACCAAACATACTATATGCATAATATTAGGTCTAGAAGCAATCAAGTACAATAAACCTCAAATCATAGACCTATAAAGAGTCTAATCAACCTTCAAAGACTTGTTAGTCTTGCTCAAATGACAACTAGTAAACATAGGGGTGTTGACTAGTTTGGAATCCTCTATACCAAACTTCTTGAACATCTCTTTAACATACTGAGCCTGGGAAATAAAGATACCATCATCTAGTTGCACAGTTTGAAGTCGAAAGAAGTAAGACAACTCACCAATAATATACATCTCAAACTCTTTCTATATCTCTTATTTAAACCTCTTACACATATCATCATCTCCACCAAAGATGTTGTAATCAACATATACAACCACAATCAAAATATTGTCTTCATGTATCTTAATGTAAAGACTATTATCTGTAATACCTTTCTTGAATCTTTTTTGAAGTAAATACTTATCCAATCAAGCATACCAAGCTCTAGGAGCTTGTTTGAGTCCATACAAAGCTTTCTTCAGTATGCATACCATGTCTAGATCTTCTGATAGATGGAAACCATTTGGTTGCTCAATGTAGACCTCTTCCTCTAGATCACCATTCAAGAAGGTTGACTTGACATCAATTTGATAGACTTTGAAATTCTTATGAGTAGCAAAAGCAAGAAACATCCTTATTACCTCAATTCTAGCTACCAAAACAAAAGTCTACTCACAATCAATACATTCAACTTGTGAACTTACATACCAATTTGTCTTTATTCCTCACAACTTACATTCTTATCAGCCGATCTAAGAAGTAATTATCATGTCTGATTCTTTTCTATCTGATTCAATTCTTCTTCCATTTCCTTTATCCAACCATCATCTTTGCTAGAATCAACAAAGTTCATGGGCCCTAACTTTTACAATAAACACAAGTTCACTTGCTCACTTTCTTTTGCAAACCTTCTCCTAGTCAGTACACCTTCATTATTGTCTCCAATAATTTGATCTATAGAATGATTCTTCTGAACATACTTTGTTGGAGTCCTAGGAACCTTCTCTGGTTCTAGTTTCTTCTCTTTTTTCTCTTCTTCTTCTTCAATCTAGGGAGGTATATCAAATCCATAAACCTTTGGTTCTTGTGAGATCTGATACAAATATTCATCTACCTTAACATTTTTCCTTTAAATCATCTTTCCCAATCTCTTTTTGTAGCATATATAATCTTTGCTCCTAGTTGAGTAACCAAGAAAGATCCCTTCATCACACCTTGAATCAACCTTTCCAAGGTTTTCTTCATCTCTTCTGATGTAGCATATGCTGCCAAAGATCTTGGAGTATCTAATAGTTGGAGGCATACCATACCATATCTCATAAGCCAAGGTCTTAGTGATATTGACCCTCAATTGCACTTTGTTAAGCAAATAGACAGCAGTGTGAACTGCTTCCTTCCAATACACATCAAGCAAATCAACATCTTTCAACATAGCCCTAACTATATCTTGGACAGTCTTATTATTTCTCTCCACTACCCCATTCTGTTGAGGGGTTCTAGGAGCAGATAGATGTCTCCTAATACCATGATCTTCACAAAAGAATCAAATTCATTTGAAGTAAATTTACCTCCTCTATTTGACCTTAAGCATCTAATCTTAGCATCCATTTCATTCTTAAATTTTGCTTTGAATATTTTAAACTTGTCAAAAGCTTCTGAGTTATCTCTTAGAAATGCAACCCAAGTCATTCTAGTATAATCATCAATAAGCAACATGAAGTACCTTTCACCTTGTTGACTTCTTGTTCTTGTAGGTCTGCATAGGTCAGTGTGAATCAGCTCCAATGGCATTATAGCAGAGCACTCCTTTCTCTTGAAACTTGTCTTTGTTTTCTTTCCCATTTGACATTCCTTACATAATGTGTTTGTAGGCTTAGTTACCTTAGACATATCTCTTACTACATGAGTAGAACTGATCTTCACCATATTGTCAAAGTTGATGTGTCCCATTCTTTTGTGCCACAACCAACACTCATCAAATTGAGCTAATAAGTAGATTCTTCCATTTGCCCCCTTTAGATGATAGAAATTTCCATTTATCCTTGTACTTTCAACAACTAGTCTTCCAGACCCTGCCTTCCTGATCTCACAACCATTGGCATGAAATGTACGATTATATGCTTTGTTGCACATATGACTGACATTGAGAAGATTATGCTTCAAACCTTTGACATAGAGGACATCTTCAATCTTGTTCTTTCCATCAATTGTTATGGCACCCTTTCCATAAATTTGTGCTAACTCGTCAACACCAAACTTAACAGCTCCACCATTATACTTCTTAAGACTTATGAACTTTTCCTTGTCACCAATCATGTGGTTAGAGCAACCACTATCAATCACCCAAGCATTTTCTTCTTCCTTTGCATGAAAGGTAATCGACACAGCCATAGATCTTTCATTATTTTTGTCATCCTACAAAGTACCAAACCTCTTACATTTTTCAATATCACCCTTTTTGTCTTTCTAAGCCATGAATAGGGTTTCATCATTTGAATCATTGTCCTCATCTTCTGAGGAACAATCAATCTCCTTAGAATAGAAACCTCTTTTGAACTTATCTCCTTTGTTACTGTCATACGATTCTTTATAAGGACATTTAGAAGCAAAATGACCAATCCTTCCACAATTGAACACTTGAAAGGTAACTTACTTGATGGGTCCAGGTATTAGCTTATTTTTGTCACTTTCATACATACTTCTAGATATTTTTAGATATACTTTCCAAACAATACTCCTATCTTATACTATCCTTTCATACTTATTATGCAAACTTGGACCTAAAATGTAATGATTGAAATATGGTTATGACATAATAGTATTGCATGGTTTTTATGTAGATATGTATGAAATGTGGATGGAATTATATGTTTTAATTATGATAGTTAGCCTTGTGTACATACTTTGTGAATTAGCCTTTTTGCAGCCAAAGAGGAACTGTAGCACGTAGCAGTTGCAGGTTGAACCCGTAGAAAAAGGAAGACTGGGACAACAAAATAGGGGAGTTCCAGATTAAGCTAAAAGTGATGATTACTAATTAAAGGCACCTGATGGAGGTTGAATGTGAATCATTATGACAAATTAATAAGCGTTGGAAAAGGAGGACTCCTTTACTGATAGGATTTTGACAAATGCTTGTGCTTACATGCAATTTTGTTTTGCAGAAGTTTTAGTCCTATAAGGATTCTTCTTTCTTTTCAATTATGATTTGAACAATTCAATCTTAACTATACACTCTGATATTTAGGAGTGAAAATTAATGATTGCAGTTAGTTGTTGTTTTGAATAAGATTCCCTCAAGCCTGTATATAGTTGATGGTTGAATCAGTAGATAAGTTAGTTGGTTATCAATTATTTTTCAGTTTTCAAGACATGATGGATATTCAGAATAATTGAATACAATATGTGAGAAGATCTTATGTAATCTTTTATGATATGCAATGAATGAAGTCAATTTCACTGGATATGTAGAATTTGTTAGTTAGATTTGGTTTTAGTTAAAGTGAGAACAACCACTTGAGCAGGCCACTCAAGGTAACTATTCTTCACTTCATTTTCTAATTGTTTATTTATTTTTAACAGTTGTTTCCTATTTATCATTATTTTATGAACTTTATGCAAGTTAAATTACTTGATGTTAATAAATGTTCATGAACATGCATGGAATGGTTAACCAGTAGTACTCTTAAGGTTGATTTAGTTAAGTCATTAGTTTTTATCAATTTTGAGTTGATACAATAATATTTCATTAGCAATGGTTCAGTCTAAGTTGTAGGTACCCATAGCCACTAGTTCTAGTTTATGTCTTTTACTGTTTTACAATTTTGAGAATTTCCAACAAATAGAATAACTTGAATAGGATAGTTTAGGTAGTTTTGAATCTCTGAAGGCATATACAATGTTGCAGCATCACAAGTTTGCAAACCTTGGGTTGACATTTTAATGTAGTCTTTACAATGTTGAGTGGACTTTTCAGTCAGATAAACCTATGAATTGTGTAGGTTCTACCAAGTTTACAACACATTAGTTAAGACTCTACATATTTGGTGCCATTATCGGGGATGGTGCTATCTTTATAGACTTGACTTTTAAAGCTTTCATAGTTACATTTTTTTTTCAATATTAGGACTGTTAGACTTAATGTTTTTCAACACCAGAAGATACACTAACATTGTGCAGAACCATTAAATATAAATCCATATTTCATGTATGCGGAGGTAGAGAGACTCATTGGGCAGATTTCTTCCCTCTTCATGCCAAGAAGCCATAGCATAAATTGGTGAATCTGGTACTTAGAGCGAAGGTAACATTGAAGAAGAAAATTCCTTTTCACCAACATCTAGTACACAAATAGAGGAAACATACCGCACCATGGGGGATGCAATGGATGATGATCCTGAACGTCCAACATTTGAGTTCCCCATCACTAACCAGGAAAAGGATACAATGCTAAAGAATATACCTCCTTTAGCCTTACCAATATTTGATGGGTTAATGATTGAGGATACAAATACATTTATGTTTGAATTTGATGTCCTTTGTAGAAGTTATGATTATACTTCTAATGATCATAGGCTCAAACTCTTCCCTCCCACTCTAAAAGATGCAACCCTAAGATGGTTTATGGGATTAGGCAAGGATGTTGTTCTTGTTTGGGATACTATGAAGACATTGTTCTTAGAGAAGTATCAGGACTATTGTAGGGAACTTGATAGGAGGAAAGATGACATTTTTAGAATGTCACAAAAGGATGATGATCCATTAGAAGATTATGTGGAGAGATTTTAGTTTGCTTTGAAGAAAAACCCATAAAACAAGTTGTCAGAAGAGTTCCTCAAGTTAGTCTTTTTGAGGGGAGTTAATGATGACTGCATGGATGCCTTGAACCTCATTGGACAAGGAGATATTTCTCAGATACCATTTCAAGAAATTTGTAAGGTTTGTAAGAATTATTCCAAAACCTTCACTAAATGGCCAAGAGGAGATAGGACATCCACTATTGGTAAATCATCTACAGGGGTTTCAAAGATAGAATTGACCAACATGTTGTCCAGCATGAAGGAGGACATAATTATCCACTTAGCAACTCATTTGGATACTCTCCACATTAAGAAGAAGCGGGAGGAATCTGAGGCTATGCTCACTACATATTGTCCAAGTTGTAGGCAAAGAAAAGTAAACTGTAAATGTAAAAGAGTGGCTAGTATCCAGCCAAATAAAGTTGAGAAACCTGATTTTCAGCCAATTGAAGGAGATGATGAACATCTCTTTTAATAGCACAAAGGAGGCCATGGAAACAATGACAAGGTATGCCACAAGACCCTCTCAGCTTTAATTCATCCTTTCCTATTGGAAATCAAAGCTTTTCTGCTTGGAACTCTCAGCCCTAGCTAGCAAAACAAAACCAGTGGAAAAACCCTCAAAAATGGCCACAACCTCAGCAAAATTGGAACCAACAACAGCCAAATCCTTGGCCACAACAGAATTTCCAAGGTTTCAATTATAATCAACAATGGCCAACATAGAAGAATCAATGGAAACCTCAGTGGAAAAAATGCCAGTTGTGGCAGCAACAAAATATGAACTATCAACAACCTATGCTCCCTCCACCATAAAAACAAGCTATTATTCCTCCATCAAATCCTACATACCAACCATCCAAGAAACCACAAATACCTACACCTAGCCCTAACACTAAGCCCGTTCAAAAAGATTATACTAACAAAGCTATGTAATACCCCACTTATGTGGTAGAGGTGAGTGATGTCCACCTCAGATAAGGAAAAAAACTTGTACCTTCATCCCCTCAAATTACAGAGATGGAGGATGAGGAAACTACAATTGAAGCTTCAGAAACCACACCTTTGGAACCTGAGTCAAATCATGTACACCAAACTACCTCAAGTCCAAAGCCACCTTTTCCTGAATGCCTAGCTATTCAAAAGCATCACACACGGGCTGAGACAGACCTCTTAGGTCAATTAAAGGATGTGAGCATCAAGATTCCACTTATCCAAGCTATCAAAGGCATCCCTATTTATACTAAAATTGAAAGGGGTCTATGTCTTAAAAAACCAGAAATAAAAAGGAAGGATCCTTAGACAATCCATGCAGTCTTGGGAAACCTTGTAGATATAATGTTAGGGAACATTATTATCCCTAAGTATACAGATCTTGGTAGTTCAGTAGTGGACGTTAAGATTAATGGAACCCTCATTAAGAATACTTTGATAGACTTGGAGGCTGCAATCAATGTTATGACAAAAGAAACAATGCAATTACTTCAGTTAGCCAACCTTAGGCCTACACAAACTATTTTACAGCTAGCTAATAGGTCAACAGTAAAGCCTGGAGGAATTATTGAAGACTTGGTTATTACATTGGATTCCTGGGAATGTCTTGCTGATTTTATAGTTTTACAACCAAAGGTTAATCTTGCAAGCTACCCACTCATCCTAGGCAGACCCTGGTTAGCTACAATCGATGCATTTATAGGTTGTAGGTCTGGCAATATGATAATATCCAATAGAACAGTCACCAAGAAATTGGTTCTCAATCCTCCAGCCCAACCTTATCTTGACCTTGAGCAAACTATTTGGCCCACTTTGGATGAGGATAATAACTATTCTCTGTAGAAATTGATGACCATAGAATGCAACCCTTTATTGGATGACCAGGATGAAGATGAGCTCATTGCTCACATAATCCAGAATGACTGCAACAGGAGCCTGCAACAATAAGATTGCCTTGTCTGCCTACAAGACCCCTTGCAAAGTATTATACCCACCAATTCCACATAAGAAATAACTCAGGTATTTCATTCCTTACTACGTCAATAGTGTGTACCCATCATACCAAGTCTTGACCTTTCATTTGTCCAAGAATAATCCAAGGAATTGGAAGTCCTGCCAAGAAAAATGTTAAACATAAACAATGCCTTGAATGAAGAGCAGTAGAATTCTCTGCACACGGTGCTACAAGCACACTCAGCAACATATGCATGGGATTTCCATGATATGAAAGGAATAGATCCTGACTTATGTATGCACATGATTTATATCAATGATGGTTATAGACCCATTCGGCAGCCTCAAAGACAGATGAACCCTGCCTTGAGGGAGATAGTGAAAGTTGAACTTCAAAAGTTCCTTGATGCAGGTTTTATCTATCCTATATCAGATAGTGAATAGGTCTCACCTTTGGTAATTTTTCCCAAGAAAGGTGGAAAATGAAGAGTTTGTATAAACTATGGGGAACTGAATACAACAACTAGGAAGGACCACTTTCCATTGCCCTTCATAGATCAAGTACTTGATTCCTTAGTTGAGAAAAAGTAATTTCCATTCCTAGATGGTTTCAGTGGTTATAATCAAATTAAAATTGCTCTGAAAGATCAAGAAAAAACTACATTTACATGTCCCTGGGGTACTTTTGCTTACTCTATTTTTCCGTTTGGCTTATGCAATGCTTCAACTACCTTTCAAAGGGCAGTACTCAATTTTTTTTTTTATTATGCTCATGACTATATGGAAATATATATGGATGATTTCACTACATATGGTGAGACTTATGAGGAAGCCCTCAACAATTTGGAAAAGGTATTGAAAAGATGTAAAGAACACAACCTGTCACTTAGCAATGAAAAGTGCTTCATGATGATGACACAAGGCATCATATTAGGGCACTTTATATCCAACATAGGGGTTCAGGTTGATCCACACAAAATAGAAATTATATCTACATTACCTATTCCACAAAATCAAAGAGATATCATAAGTTTCCTTGGTCATGCAGGCTACTACAAGAGGTTTATTAAAGACTTCAGTAAAATTGTTGCACCATTATTTGTTTTGTTGGGTAAGGACATTGAATTTGAATGGACATCAAAATGCCAATTTGAAGAGCTAAAGAAATCCTTAACTCAAGCACCTATTTTGAGAGGACCTAATTGGACTCTACCCTTTCATATGCATACAAATGCTTCAAACTTTTCTATTGGAGCAATTTTAGGTCAAAAAGAGGGTAACAAAGAGTATGCAATTTACTACATTTTCAAAAAACTTCAAGGAGCAGAGCTAAACTATACACACAGAAAAATAGATGCTTGTAGTAGTGTATGCTATTAATAAATTCAGGCATTACATTACTGGTTATTCAGTATTTGTCCAAACAGATCACACTGCTATCAGATATCTTATGAACAAACCTATAGTAGGAGGAAAATTGGTCAAATGGCTCCTCCTTCTCCAAGAATTTGTCATTGCCATAGTGGACAAACCTGGTAAAGCTAATGTAGTAGCAGATTTTCTATCAAGACTACCAACACAATCAACTGAAGGAGTGGTGGATGATTCATTTCCAAACGAACACTTATTTTATCTAAATGTACATATTCCATGGTATGCTAATATTGCCAATTATCTAGTAACAGGGAAAATTCCATCACACTTTTCTCCTAGAGAAAAGAGACAACTGATACACAAATATTTTCCATATTCTTGGATATCAGATTTTCTGTTTTACACTGGCCTAGACAACATCATGAGAAGATGCATAAGAGAAGATAAAATATTTGATACTATAAAAGCATGTCATGATGAGCCATGTGGAAGTCATTTTGTAGCAAAAAGAACAACATTTAAGATCCTCACAACTGGCTATTATTGGCCAACTTTGCACAAAGATTCTATTAAATACACAAGGGGATGTGATAGGTGTCAAAGAATGGGTAAACCAACTAGGAGTGATGAAATGCCATTACAACCTTAGTTGACATTAGCTTCTTTAGATAAATGGGGTCTAGACTTTATTGGACCAATCTCACCTGCTTCCAACAACAATGACTACATTCTTGTTTACTTGACTAAGTGGGTAGAAGTAAAGGCTTTACAGTTTTCCAAAGATGGTAATGTGGCTAAATTCTTGTATGAGGATATATTTACTATGTATGGAGTACCTAGAGAAATATTCACTGATCAAGGCCCACAATTTACTTTTGACTATTACCAAACTGGTTGAAGAATACCAAATTAGACACAAGAAGTCAACACCTTACCACCCTCAGGCTAATGATCAGGTGGAAGTCACTAATAGGAAATTTGAAAGTATTCTCACCAAGACAATGCGGCTACATAGGAGAGATTGGGTTGCAAGGTTACATGAAGCAGTATGGGCATACAGAACAACCTAGAAAACCACCACTAGTTTTACACCTTATGAGTTAGTATATGATAAGACAACAGTCCTTCCTATAAGGATAGAAGCAATCCATCACACTAAAGTGGTACAACAAAAAAGGATGAAGTGGCATGATCAGTATATTAAAATAAAGGAGTTCACTACAAGGGACTGGGCACTATTAGATGATTCAAGGTATAAGACTTCAAAGGGAAACTCCAATCTAGGTGGTTGGGCCCCTATAAAATCAGTCAAGTTTATCCTAATAGGGCAGATAAACTAAATACAATAGATGTGGTTAGATTTTCACTTCTTGTAAATGGCCACAAGTTGAAGCTATATAAGAAGCCATTACAAAAAGATGATTTCATATTCTCCCTATTTCAACAATATGGTGCTCACAGTGAACCAAATATAGAATCTAACACCCAAAGTGACATTTTAGCAACACATGATATACCAGGCACTTCTAGTGACCTAGAGAGTGAGCGACATAGCTCAATCCCTAGGATCACTCGAGATTAATTTCTCATTTTTATCTCACAAGCACACACTGAATGTTATGATGATGCTCAAATTTTCTCTGGAGGGACCTATTTTTAAACATTCACAGAGGGTCTTGATGTAGTAGGAACCTGTAGCATAATAGTTGTCAAAATTCAGAATGGGCCCTGACACTGCAGATATCCATAGCACCGTCTGGCAGTAGAAAATAAAAATTTAAATTAATTGGCACCATATTGACTACAAGATCACACACATTCATTTCAAAATACCCACATGTAATATCCATCCTTTCATAATAAGTACCTGCAACATGATTTGCTGCCAATTCACATTCTCAATATTTGAGTTGTCACATCACCAACTCATATCCGCAATAACCATCCCATCACTTGCACCTGTTACCTCACAATTCATTAGCTTGTAGTTATTTTCCTTTATATTTGTTGGTGTAATTAAATGTCTTGTACCTTGTCCTAGGTCATGATTACACCTTAGTTAAGTTTACTTAGGGACCACATAGGAGGTTGTTGGAGATTTTCCACTTTTGGTGGACTTGACATGTCATACCTCATCACTTCCACCTTTTGTGGACACATCATGTGATTATCTCTCCACCTTAAGTGGAGTGATAGGTCTTCATAGTTGTCTCATGTCATAAGATTACGACACTTGTCAGAATCTTATGCCCTTTTATGTTCTCACCTTGGCTATTTAACCAAGGGGTCTCTCATTTGTAATTAATCAGAATCATAATCAGATTCATATCATATTAATGACATTGAATACAGTTTATTCTTGTCATATCATTTCTCTCTTTCTTGTGCTTTTCATTTGGTCCATAGATCTTGGGTGGCAGCCATAGCCAATTCTAACAATATTGAATCAAAATCCAAATACATTTTTTTCAGTTTACATGTGCAACACATAGTTATATCTTCCAGTCATTACTTCAAGTACGCTATTATGATTAATATAGTTTTCTTTAAACCTTCATTATGTATTTTGTATTAATTCATGCATGCAAACTATTCATATCACTAATTTCCATTATTTCATATTTTAACCCACTTCCAATCACAAATGTGAAGTGAGGTCACTTCAATAATTAAGTTGGGGGGAGGGTACAACTCAGTTAGTCTTTTCGTCATTCTTTTCAAAATCTGTCACCTAAATCAAATTCAATAGATAAAAACGACATGCAAAACCCTCCTAATTATATCCCATTTTTGCTGCCATTTCCAATTGCTAAATTTCAAACCCTAAGAACTTGAGCTTAGTCCAAACCATAGTCAAACTTAGAACATGTTCACGATCTCAAATTAAGCTAGTGCTAAGAAGGGAAAGTTGCAGTTTTTGGTATGGTAGTAAAAATATACGAGGAAACCAAAGGAAGGTGAAGGGTTTTGAAGGTGGTAGAGTAGATTGAGCTGAATTTCCAAAGTTGAATTGAACACATTGAGCAAAGAAAGTAATCCAGAATGGGAGACGATGCCATTCGAAGGGAATCAACAGCTCATAAGAAAATTTTGGAGGATGCAATGTTTCTACCCATTTTTACCAAGGTTGGTTAGCTTGACTATTTTCATAAATTAACGAAATTTAGTGATGATATTACAAGAAGGTTTGCATCTACGCTTGAATATGATGAAGCTATGGTGAAGAGACTGTTAGTAGATGCATATGATATTTCCATTACACAAGTTACTAGGTTACCAAGAATTGGGGAAAAATTTCCAGCACGAGCTGATGCAGCTACAGCCAAGGAGGAATTTTATGTACGAGGAGAGGAATTAGATTCATCATCACAAGGTATGAAGAGACTCTCTCTTCCTTGGGTATCAATGAATTTTGCTTCTTACATTGTTAGATATATCACCTGTGATGGTAGGAAAAACCTCTTGTATATAGTTCATTTCAAATTACTCAGTCACCTCACGCATAATAAGTTAGTGAATGTACCAAAATTTGTTTACAATTTTTTGAAATAGATGGCATCAGAATACCAAAGAAAACAAAGTGATACTTCTCTATCTCATCACTGTTTAATTGCTTTACTGATAAAGATAAGTTTAAGGATTTAGTACCTATAAGTGAATTGGGAGGATTTTAAGGAATGTATAGATATTAACAGTTTGTTGGATGCACTCGTGACACCTGAGAATGCAGAACAACAAAATAAACTTGTAACGAAAAGCCCTCATGTCTCACATGTGGCTTCACCTATTTGTAGCCAAGGTGAGCATGAGGAACCTAATGAGCTAGATTCTAGGCCACCTATAATTGAGGAAATACTATCCTCTTCAAGATCACAAAGATTCAAGAATAGGAGAGGCAGTACATCTACCTCTTCTACACCCTCTAAACTAGAAGAAAGGAAGGATACAACAAAGAAAAAGAGGGATACTCAAAAGAAGAAAAAGGATGTTCAAAAGAAGGAGAAGGGTATTCAAAAGGAAAAGAAGAAAGTTGAGAAAGAAATAATCACACCTAGACGTTCAGGTAGATTAAGAAGACAAGGTTCCATGAGTGGAAACATAGAAAAAACTAAGAAGAAAAGAATAGAGAACAACAAGAAGAAGATGTCACATTAGTGGAAAAAAACTCTGAAGTAAAGGGGGATGACCCTGGAAATAAAAATATACCTCTAAAAAGGAGAAGGTATGTGTTAACTACCTCTAATTTAGAATCAAATGATGTGTTTACTGCTAAGAAAACACAGAAAGAAACCCTAGACAGTCCCATTCATGGAGACTATGAAGAGGGGGGTAATGAACAATTCATGGATATAAAGGAAATATACATAGAATAAATAGATGTGAGGAAAGAGCTCCAAGATTCCTTGGATATGATTAAGCACTTGGAGGAGTTAGTACAAAGTTATGAACATAAGGACAAGGAGAGAGAAGAAAAGATGTAGGAAATGGAGGAGAAATTGTTGTTGTATGGCCATGGCACTAAATTTTATTTGTTGGCACAAATGGCTATAACTAATACAATGGATAGAGAACTAGAAGTGCCAGACGAGAAACCTCCTCCCATCAAAACTCCTAATTACCATACAACATTATCACTTGGCCATCAATTATGGAAAGTAACTATTGAGCTTGCATAGGAAAAGGCAAAATGGAAGGAAAAAAAATTGATTGAAGAACACGCAAAGGAACTGGAGAAGAGGGACACAGAGTTGAGCAATTCAATAGTTAGACTAGAGGAAGTATCAGACAAGGTTGCACAAATCATCAAATGTAGACCACCACATAGGACATATGCAATGTTTCTATAGGAAAGATTTCTATGTTTTCAATTTAATAGATTAATTAGAAAGCAGTCAATTGGTATGAGTAGAAAATTTGAGTTTCTTAATGCTTTTTTTTATTCCACACCTGAGGATCAAGATCAGTTGTGTGAGTATTATTTACACAATTATGTAGTGTCAGATGAGACATAATGGAACCCTCTAAATTTTGTAGAGGATCTTCAGATAAGGGAACGTGCATCCTATTATAGGAATGAACAACTCAAGGATGAGATAATGGAAGAGTATGAGGAGAAAGAGAAATCAATTGCTCTCCCCATAAGGAAGGAAGCTAAAACCCAGATGCAGTCATTGATGAATGGCTAAAACTCATTGATCATAAGGGTGTGGGCAAGAAAATCATGAAACTCGGGAAAGCAGATTATGAAAGAATGTAGATGTTAGCTGTAGGTTTGGAACAACAGTGTTACAAACATGTACATAACATATGGAATAGTTTGACCCCTGAATTGCAGAAGAAGGAACCTCATTCAATGTATAATTTCACTACCATGCTTCAAAGGGTACATAGGTATATAACAATTGGTGTTAACGAAGGGATTTACTGGGTGCCACTTACCTTTCACCCACCTATCTTACTCTATCCAGTTCCATATTGGACTGGGGAGAAAGGTGAGGAATTTGAAAGGGATGGAAATATTAGAATGAGTCAACTGGTAGAATACAAAGGTTTTTATTTGAAATAGGTTCAAGGAGTTCATGTTGTCATGGA